>QEPC01002388.1:10407678-10458888 GCA_003113815.1 Sphenodon punctatus | reverse complement strand
GTTGCCACCTGGGCAAAATGGGAAGGGACACTTATGAAAAATACATGTTGCAGGGCCTGCAGGCCCTGCAACATGTATTTTTCATAAGTGTCCCTTCCCATTTTGCCCAGGTGGCAACTCTAATGGAGTGATTTCTCGCCTTCCTTTGCTGAGGGGGGGGGGTCCATTCACCCCCGTTCTGCTGAGGGGTCCATTCCCCCCCCCCCCCGTTCTGCTGGGGGGTCCATTCACCCCCCCCGGCAGTTGCCCAGCCCCGGGGCTGAGGCGCGAGCCTGGCGGCAGTTCCCCGCGCGGCCGGAGGGAGGCGCGCCCGGCCCGCCATGCCCCGGGCGCTCGAGCGGCCGCACTGAGGGAATGCTCGGCGAGCCCGGGGGAAGGAAGTGGCAGCCGGTGGGCAAGGCTTGTGCCGGGGAACCAAGCTGTCAGACCGGTCCCTGCGAAGGGGGAAGCGGGCAGCGCCGGCCGGGGTCTCCCCTTCTCTTCCCGGGGAGCAGCTCCCGCCGCTGGTGTCACGGTGGGGAGAGCGGCATGGAGCCCCGAGGAGCCGCCGGGCAGGGCTCCCGCTTGGCCCGCCGCCCTGCCCGCCCCGGCGCTGCCCGGGGATGATGCTGGCGCCGGTGCCGGGTGCCAGCGGCCGGTAGCCGGGACGAGCCGCCGCGGCGTGAGGCTGAGCCGCCCCCGCCCCCCCCTGGACGGAGCCGGGGTTCGGAGCCTGCCCGCCCACCTCTCCTCGGGGCTGGAGGAAGGGAGGCAGCAGCACCTGGGCTGGGCCAGAACAGGCCGCGGGCCGGGGCCAGAGGAGCCGGGAGGTAAGGCTGGCTCGGTCGGGGCGATGGGGTCGGGGGGGAGGAGGCGCCGCCGATCGGCGAGAGCAGGTGCCGCCTTCCCCGGCTGGGCGAGACCCCCCCCCCGGTCCTTCCCCGCAGCGCCCCCCCCTTTCTGGGCGTCTGGCCTCGGGCCAGGGGTGCTAGCAGCGTCCGAGGGGAGCTGGGACCCACCCTGGGCATCGATCGGGGTAACTTCGGGGGCGGCAGCCGGCAGGGGGGATGCCGGACCCGCACGAGCTCTGCTGCCCCCCAGCATTCATGGGGGGGGGGATCTGCGTGCTGGGCAAGGCATGAAATCCCAGACCCAACTCTGGGAGCCGAGAGAGAGAGATTCTGGCTCCCAGAGCCCGGTCTGAAACTTCCCGCCTTGCCCAGCACGCAGACAGGCATCCCCTGCGGGCTGATCAACCAGACCAGTGGCCAGAAACCCTGCTTGCCCCACTGCGCCCCTGAACTGCCCCACTGGCTCCCAGGCGCTGCCCTGTGCCCTCCCACTAAGCCGGCTCCCCCCCCCGCCCCCGTGTGCAGTGAATAACATGCCCCATGGCAAGATTGATGCCTCCTGTCCTAACCCATGTCGGTATCTCTCTACTCTGCCCGCCCTGCCAATGAAGTATCTGAAGTTTGAACTGCGAAGGCCCTTCTTTCCCAGGTTCTGCTATTATTATTTATTATTATTAACAAACATTTATATAGCGCCAGCAGTGTACCTGGCACTTTACAAAGTAATAAAATAGACAGGGTCCCTGCCCCTAGGGCTTACAATCTGAGAGACAGGAGCTGGGGGAGAGACTTAGGAAGGGGAACAGACGGAGAGACGTCTAACTACAGACTGTTAGTGACCTTGGTCAAGTTGCTGGATAATGTTCCTGCCTGTTTATGGGGGAACACTGACCCCTCAGGCAGGCTGTGTCCGCATGATGGCAACCTGTGGGGCAGCGACTTCAGTTTACGCCTGTTCACCCGGTCAGGGTTGAGGAGGCAAAGCGATTGTTGGTTCTGAGACAATGTGTGTGTGACTGTGTCAGGATGACTGTGTTGGTTATTCCTCTTGCCTTACCCGCTGTTTCTTTCAGGGGTTTGATCCTGTTCTCCCTTTACCTCACTTTCGCCTCTCTGCCTTGGTTTCCCCCGCTGTACCACGGAGACAGTCATTCTAATCTCCCTGGGCGATGCTACAATTCTGGGTGTACGTAAACCCCTAGGCAGGGCCGATTTCCCAGGGGAAGCAATGCACACCAGGAGAGGATATTAAAGTCACACTCTCATTTAGGACCCCATTTGCCAGAAAATATTCCCTTGTACCTTTCCCCCCCCAGCTCTTGTAGGACATGTACTTAAACAGATTTCCCCTGGTAAATACTATTTCATCATGTGTTTCTGAGGCAAGGCGGATGATGCATATTTAAAACTGTATGTTTCACCTTCTCCCTGCTGTCCCATCCAAACTCTGTTTTGTTGTTATGAATGTGACCGAAACAAGGAGGGAACCGCTATCTCGAGTGTTGCTAAGGAACAACCTCTTCAGGCTACTGCACTGACTCATGCATTAGTGGCCACTCTTGTGCCTGCTTTCATGTTTATTATTACTGCAAGGAAACCTTTCAGAGCCGCATGGGTTTTCTTTTTTAATTTTCTTGACATATGGACACTTTTAGCCTAGAGAAGGAGCCCTGTTTTGTTCGCGTTGACAGCTATTCTAACATGGTGTTTTTTTTTTTCCCTGGTGCTGTAGTTTAGCCGTGCAGGAGATTCTCTGTTGCCTCTGTACAAGTCACTTGCAGCCGTCCACTAAGTATTGCTAGAGATCTTCTGTGCTTTCACCTCCCCCAATGGCAAATAGAGCATTTTCCTAAATGGCTGGAGAGTATTTTTATTAGAGTAAATCCAAGTGGTGCATCAGTAATAATATTGTGCTATTGATTATGTTACAGAGAACACGAACTGTTTATGATTCAGCTTTTAAAAATGCAGAAACATCCTAAAATGTATTTATTTATTCAAATATTTTTACACCACCCCTCTTGTTCAAGGTGACTTGGGGTGGCTCACAATTTGCTTAAAAATACATAAATATATAATAATAAAACCATAATAGCAGAATATAAAATCCCCACCTAACCCCTTAAACAATCCCCCCTCCCCCCGCCAAACACCTGATGGAAGAGCCAGATCTTACAGCTTTGTCGGAAGATGAGGAGATCCGGACTGAGGCAAATCTCCACCGGGAGGGAATTCCAAAGCAGTGGCACAGCCACCGAGAACGTCTTCCTATCCATTTGGGCCCACTGGAAATGCGGGACCTCCAGGAGGGTGCTCCTGGACGACCGCAGGGTCTGAAGTGATCCTTCAGGTAAGCAGGGTCTATGCCGTTTAGGGCTTTAAAGGTCAAACCCAGCACTTTGAATCAGGCCCAGAAGATACTAGGCAGGCAGTGCAATTCCCAGAGCGCTGGCGTCATGTGCTCCCTGCAGCCTGCCCCAGTAAGGAGGCGGGCCGCAGCATTTTGCACCGGCTGCAGCTTCTGAACAGTCACCAGGGGCAGCCCCACATGAAGCGCGTTGCAATAGTCCAGTCTCGAGGTGACGAGTGCACGGATGATGGTGGCGAGGTCTGAGTCTGAGACGTATGGGCGGAGCCTTTTCACCAGATGTCATTGGCGAAAGGTGCCCCTGGCCACAGTTGACACCAGGGAATCAAGGTGCAGCCACGAATCCAGGAGCACCCCAAGCTCTGCACAGATGGAACCAGTGGAGGGTGAACACCCCCAGTGACAGGAGGATTCCCCTCCCCAACCATCATCACCTCTGTCTTATTGGGGTTGAGCTTCAATCGGCTGGACCTCACCAATCCCCCACAGCAGCCAGATATGGGTCAGCAAGGAGACAGCAAGGCCTGGGTCAGATGAAAAAGTTAAATACAGCTGAGTGTCATCTGCATATTGGTGACAATGAACTCCCCAGCTGTCCACGACCTCCCAGAGTGGGTTCATATACACATTGAACCAGAGAGAGGCCAGAATGGGAGCCCACATGAGAGAGCCCCAGGGGACAAAGTACAGTCACCTAGTACCACCTGTTGTGATCTACCGGCAAGGTAGGAACAGAACCATTGTAAAACGGTTCCGTCCACCCTGGCCAGATCCCGCAGGCGAGTCACCAACATCTTGTGATTCACGGTATCAAAAGCCGCTGATAGATCCAGTAGAACTAGAAGGGTCGTACGACCCCATCGTCGACCAAGGCCACCGATGCTGTCTCTGGGAAAAAAATGTGTTTTCCTTTAATAGTTATTCATACATGCCAGCTTTTCTTCACATCCAAAGCTGTAATTTGAAAATGGTGTCTGAAAACATTTTATGCTTGAAAATACAAGGTATTAGGATTCTTCTTTTTTGTTACTTGGATTGTAAGGCCTTTGGAGCAGGGACTGTTGTGATCTTTATTTGTTTTATACGCTGTCTGCCACAATGCAGTAATTGTTACGCGTAAGGCTCCTAAATATTTTTTAAATGAATATAAATACTAAATATAATGCTTTGGGTTACTTCATAAAGTTGGACCTCATCCAAGTCCTTGCATACCTGTGTAATCTTGCTGCTATGAGAAGTCGCCTTAATTTCTGACCATGGTGAAGTAAAGCATGTATGCAAGTGTTGTTAGAATGTGGGTCTGTGGGTGAAAACAGACACAATGCTAACACCACTTTAACATTTCTTATGCATGTTGCAGGGCTGTATTTGGTGCATTATACAGCCCTGAAACATGCATAAGAAATGTTAGTGGTGTTAGCATTATGTCTGTTTTCACCCTACATCTGTGGCCCTTTTTACACAAGACGTTCCCCTGCATGGACACCCATTGTCCACTCAGGGGAGCATCCTGTGTAAATGTGTGCACTCCTGCGACCCACACATCCTCGCCCCCCCCCCCCACGCATGCAGCAGCCAGTGTTAACGCAGGTTGCTCTGTGTGTGGGAATGCGGGGGGGATCAGTGTTCGCCCATGTGCACACCCCTCCTCGCACCCCCCCTGCAGTGGTGCGCACATGGACTACCCCCCCAGCCACGGCCCACTTAAAAGGGGTTCTGTGTAGCACACTACTGGGTTTTGAGGGTATAATCTTGGCAAGCTTTGGGAGAAGATATGCTGTATTACTTTCTAGCATTAAAATATCTCTCGTATTCATCAGACCCAAGTCCGGCGGTCTTGGTGCTTTCCTGGTGTTTGGCAGCTGTGGGGGATTGGATGAGGGTGAGCCGCCTGAAGTTAAATTCTGACAAGACGGAGGTGATGGTTGTGGGGAAAGCTGGGGGAGTGATGGCCCCCATCATTGATGGGGTCTGTCCTCCCCTGGTATCTCAGGTCCAGAGTCTGGGGGTGTTCTTGGATCCGCAGCTCCGCCTGGATGTCCAGGTGGCGGCTGTGGCGAAGGGGGTATTCCACCAGTTCCATCTGGTACGTTGACTTAGGCTGTATGTCTTGGACTCGGATCTGGCCACAATCGTCCATGCTTTTATTACCTCAAGACTGGTCTGCTGTAACGCACTCTACATGCGGCTACCCTTGGTGCTGGTTCAGAGACTGTAGCTGGTGCAGAATGTGGCAGCCTGTCTCCTAACGGGGATGGGCTGATGTGAGCACATTACACCAGTGCTCCGCTCTCTGCACTGGCTGCCGATAGACTTCCAGGCCCAATTCAAGGTGTTGGTGTTGACCTTTAAAGTCCTAAATGGCCTGGGTGCTGCCTGCTTGCGGTCGGCCGGGGACACCCTCCTCGAGGTTCCCCGGGTTTCCCGAGTGTCAACCTTGAGGCGGGCGTTTTCTGTGGCTGTGCTGCGGCTGTGCAACTCCCTCCTGTTGGAGTTCCACCAACCTCCCCTCTTTCCGTAGACAAGATTAGCTTCTGACAATCCTTTCATTGTTCTTAAAATACTAAGGTTTTAAATAAGAGTTTCTTGGGGTTTTCTGGTTGCTTTTTGGTCTTTTTAGCATGTTCAGTCTTGGCAAAGATGTCAGATTTAATATCCTTGGTGATTCTACCCTTTTGCTTATCAAAAGAGGAGGGACAGTTCAGACTGGAAGTATAATGAATTTTAACTTGGACCTACCAAATCTGTGGACAAAATGACCATTCGGTTTCTATCCCAGGTCAGCCTTGTCTTCTGTACTTATTTATTGTAAAGAGGCAAACAAGTGTGTTAGCACTTGTGCCATTGACACTTGGATAATAGGAGCTGAGACCACATTAGATTCGCTTAGGCTGTTTTTTTTTTTTTTTCCTTCATGCAAAAAGCAACCAAATTGATGAAGCCTGGCTTTCTAAGGGGGAGGATAATGCTCACTGTAAGATGATAGGAGGGTTTTTTTAACCTACAAAACGGACCATATCTCTTCCTGTTGTTACAAAGTCTTGGGCCTCTACTTTGGGCTTTCTTCTCTTCTACCAAATACGTATACATGCCACATCATGATGCTTTTGTACAGTGCTTTTTCTCCATGCTGCTCACAGGAAAGTGTCACCATCCCCATTTTACAAGTGGGAAACCAAGGCACAGAGAGGTGATGTGACTTGACCAAGGAATAGGAACAGAAAGTAGCTTTCCTAACTCCTGGTCTGCTGCTGTGCCCTGAAGACCATGGTGCCTCTTCCACATAGGCTGATTTTTATTTAATTGTGCTTTCCCTTTTCTCAGATGTTTTTTCTATAAAAGTGTTATAGATGGCAGGCTGCATTTGAAAAATAAAAAGTAGTTATTTTTAAAGCAAAAACACTTTAGAATTAACTGTCATGCCTACTTGCTGCTCTTCTTTCTGTAGAATACTAAAAAAATATATGGTGTTGCAGGACAGTATGATAAAAATTTGATTTGGAGACTGTAAAGAGTTATTTATATGTGTAAAAGTATACACACAGGGAATACCATTACAATTAATGGGACTGTGCATGTACATAATTATTTGTATGCTTGGACCCCTAATATTTCTTTTGCTTTGGCTTGCTGTTGTATTTGAATAGCGTGGACTCATAAAAGTTCTTCATCTCTGTATCTGCTGATAACCCCTTTTCTGCCTCTAGCCCTTGAGCCTATGTTATACTTTTTATCATCATGTCTATTTTTGGTGTCGATGTTTCGTGCTCCTGAGTAATGCAAGATGATTGATTTGTGTTACCAAATAAAACACTGGCTGCTGAGTGATTTCTTTTCCCTCTTCCCCCTCCCCCTCCAAAAGCAGTACACTGCCACTGTCCGTTATGTAGACTTTGTGCCTGATATCTGCAGCCACACAAAGATCTATTGGCCGTTTCAATAGCTGATCCATTTATGGACTTGACCTTTTTTTTCTCAGCTTGACACAAATTACAAAAGTGAACGATAGCTGATCACTAAGTTCTTCAGACAAGTCTTCGCTTGCTGCTGTTCTATGGAATGCCTCTATGTATTACCCCTGATCCTGGTCATGATAGCATCTGGGGGCAGGGAGGGGAGAGAGAGGGAAATGCCTGAACCTTGCAGGCCAAAACTTTAGCTTAGTTATGTTTTTGCCTTTAATAGTAAGAGTGGAATTCTGTTAGGTGGTTGTTTTCCATTCATTAAATTTAAGGTTTCATAACTAACTTTTAATTAAAAGCGTGGTTGATGCCTGCTAAACAAATGTACATTCACTAGGCTACGTTCATGAATAAAAATGTTTTTAAATTTTCTCACTATTCCCTTTATAGCCCTTAGTTGCTTTTGCGGCTGTTTGAACAGCATACGGTAATAGCTGTTTTATGTATTTCTTTTTATTATAATTAAAAAAACAAAAAAAACCCCTATGCCTAAAATGCTTTGCTGGATACGTATGTAGTGCTTAAATTGGGGCTTTATTAATTTTGGGATTCAAATTTTGGCCCCTTGATTTAGGGGGGACTAGCTTTTGTTACCTGCTGTGCACCTCATGTGTCTCCCCCTCTATGTTTGATTAACAAAGAATTCTAGTCGTGGCTACAGAACTTGCTTCTTTATCTGTAAAGTCTTATGCTTATAGTTGTACCTTTTCAGCTCCTGGATTCTGAAATGAGGGAGAGTGACAATCAAAATGTGGAATGTCATTTGCATAAAACATGCACATGTGAATTTATGCAAATTTTAAAAATTAAGGACTCGCACATCCATACAATAACCTTTCTTATTGGACTTGTACTGCTAGTCTTTATTTCGGAGTTGTACCTCAGCACTTCCCCCAAATGTTTGGCCTCCACATTCCCATGACAAGCGAGCTTTACCATGAACATAGCCGTCCCTCTGACAGTAACATTTCCCCCACACTCTAGCCATTTCTCCTGCTTTGTGGGTTCTCTGATAGATATTGTACCGTTTAGATTCTCTCATAGCCCATTTGCTTAGCAGGGAGACTGGGCTGAAATATTTTATTTAAAAAGTGAAGCTTGACTATGAAAGGAATCACACCATTAACCCATTTAAATGGGCCAATTTTGAATCCTTGACCTATCAATTACCCTTTTGCTACTCTGCTACCAGAGCTGCAGGAACCCTGGTTTTCTGGGCAGAGCCTGCTGTCCTGGATAGTCTGGAATTTGCATTAGCTCTTTATGGGGGTAGGAGGGGGAGAATGAGGGACTGGCTCTTAGCTGTGGAATTCCCTTCCCCTGAATGTTCGTCAGAACCTGAGCATTTTCTGAAGGCAATGTAAAACTTTGCCTTTTGGCAAGTGTTTATCACGTGAGGATAGGGATTGGGTGAAAGGTTTCTGAGGGGTGGGTAAGGGGTTGCTAGGAGATTTTAATGTATTTTATATGTTTGATTTATTTTATTTTTAAAATATTGTAACTTGCCTTGGGGAAAGGGCAGGATAGACTAGAAGTTTAAATAAAATAAATAGCTGCTCACTGCTGAAATTAAAAGGGTGCAGTGAGAACTGAGGTTTAGCTTACAACCACCTGTGCCGTTCCTTGGGGCATATTCTCCAAGGCTATGGTGGAGTGAGTGTCTTCCATCTTTCTCCCAATGCTGGATTTTAAAGCCCCTCCCAGGACTGAGAGAGCTGTTAAAGTATCTACTAACTCCTAGCTGTCCCACGCAATGTGGGTTATTGGAGAGGTATGCTTCTAGTTAGGGTGGTTCCTAGTTCAGTCCCTAATGCTACTGAAGATGGCAGACATCCCAGTTGTTCTGGGTTTTATACTGCTGACATCAGAATTAGTCCTAACTTTCACTAGTGTTGGTGAAAGGAGAACAAAGACCTTGCACTTGTGTTGGTGAAAGGAGCATGAAGACATTGCAACATGTTCTTTGGGTTATGGTTAATTTAATAGGTATATTTTGCTGAAACAGTTATTTCTGATACAATATCAAGTTTATTTTGGGTCTGCCTCTTGCAGAGTATTTTAATGTGTTCGGCAGTGATGTGCAACTAACAGCCCAAACGTTTATTGTGAGTTACCATCTGGTATGTGGGAGTTAGGCTTTTTTTAAAAAAATGTGCTTCCTAATTTTAGTCAATAGCAAAAAGTTTAGGACGTAGTTTTAAACTGTTGAACTTCTTGAAAAGTTGCAAATGAAAGCAGATTAACTTTCTTGATTTTAATTAACTTTTCAACTAAAATTTTACCACTTTTGAGAATACAGCAGCACAATTCCAATTCAAATCAAATTTTGAAAGAATCTAATTGAATTGGTCTAAATCAATAAAACTGAAGGCTGCATTGGGACTGCAGCTGGTACATAGTGTGCTGCCTTCCTTTCTCACCCAGGTGGGTTGCCAGGAGTTCATTACACCAGTGCTCCAGACTTATAATAGCTTGTCTTATAATATAACTCCAAGCACAATTCAAGGTGCTGTTTTTGACCTATAACGTCCTAAATGACTTGGGCCATACATATCTAAAAGACTGCCTTCTTTGCTATGTCTTACCGTGTTCCCTAAAGTCAGTTTGGAGGCGTCTTTTTGCAAGTTCTCAAACTGTACCAAGGCTGTATGGCTGCACCAAGCCTCTCGGCAAGGGTGCACAGAGAGGCATTCTTGGTGGATGCCCCATAGTTTTGAAACCCCCATCCCCTGGAAGTTTGTCAAAGCCCAAGCCTGAGCATTTTTCAGAGGCAGTGTAAAACCTATTTATTTGGCCAGGCATTTGACAGGTGGGTCTAGGGTCTCAGATGTTGTTTTGAAATGGATTTTTTTATATATCTCTAAGCTTGGGTTATAAATCTTTTATCAATGTGTATATATTTATTTATTTATTTATTTATTGCACTTTTACCCTGCCCCTCTCGCCAAGCGACTCGGGGCAGCTTACAATATAAAAAAACATAAAACAGTATAAATCTAAATACAAATAATATAATAAAAACATTATAAAATTATACTAACACTTTGGCTGTGCATAAAATACCCTATACCTAAGAATACCCTCCCCAACCCATCAACCTATCTATCCCACCCCTCCCCCACCAAATGCCTGGCGGAAGAGCCAGGTCTTAAATTTCGTTGGAAGGCAAGGAGATTTGTGCTTGATTAGATGCTTGTTTACCTGCCCTGAGGCTTTGGAGAAGGGCAGGCTATAAATGGAAATAAAAGTTTTATATAATAAAAAAGGAAATAAAGCTTACGGAGGATAGGCCCATCAATGGCCATTAGGTAGGATAGTCAGGAAATGTAACCTCTTGACTGCTGGGAGAGAACAGCAGGGAATGAATCACTCCATACATTTATATGCTTCCTCTGAAGCATCTGGGGCTGCCCACTGCCAGAGACAAGATGCTGGGCCATTGTTCTGATCCAGCATAGCAGTTTTTAAGCTGTGTGTGTGTTTTGTGAGTGTATGAATTTCACTGATCATATTTATGATACCATCTAGAAGGATCTTTTATACATTTCAAGAGCTGCACTATATAGCAGCTGTTTCGATTTTGAATGGAGCATGACCTATTACATTTTCACCAATTCACTGTAATAGTTTTGTTCTAGAAACAGCACACTCCACTGGGAAATATTTCATGACAAATCATTTTTATTTTCCAGCCTTCCTCACCTTTGTAGCAAGTGTTTTCTGCTTGTGGAAAAATGTATTCATTTCTTCCCCTTTGGCGAAGTTTAACTTCTATGTCAAGAAAATTCATTTTCCTTTAGTTTGTCTTCCATTAACTGTTCTCTAAGCTTTTAAAAGCTGTTTCTTCTAATTAATTTTGAAGTTGGTTTGTACAAAAAATAGGAATGCAATTAATGTTTTCATTTTTAAAGAGCCCAAAACCAAACAACAAAATCTCAGCAAAAGGATTGTCAAATATTTGTGTATTGGAAACAAATGAGCTCAATCTTGCAATGACTCAATCTTGCAGGAGAGATGGAACTCCTCCAGAATGAGGCTACTCTTCGGTTTAAGGAGAGCTTTCTCAGAGTCCCAGTCTTCAGTAGGATGACTCTAGGTTTAGGCATTTCTGCCTAATACTGGTGTTTTGTATCGAACAGTGGTATAACTGACATCAGCATGCACTGTTCTGCATCCATCTGAGTCTTTGCTTGAATGAGATCCTCATGTTTTCCTTTTGACTAATAAATGCACCAGCGTTGTGCCTAGCGCAGGAAATCCAGAAAGTAAAACTGAAACATAATCTCGCCAGCCTAGTTTCAGCATCCCAAATTCAGTGGCGTGCAAAACATAGATTTGTTTGTAGCTGTAACTGGGTACTGGGGTGCCCAACTTGGGCGGTTGTGTTCGGGCACCAACTGGTACCTGACCGCGATCCGACCAGCTCCCCAACTCCCCAGGCTGATTAACCTCACCACCAGGCTGCTCTTCCTCTAGTCCAGTTGCTGCTCCCTGCTCCTCCCTGTACCAAACTCTGCTCACCTAAGTGGGGACCTCAGCGTTTTCTGAGCGGGGGGCGTGGGGGTGGCAAGGAGGCCTCTTTCCACCTGCATGCACCCCCTGATGGGTCCCCCTGTTCCCATGGGAACCCATATCAGGGGGGTGTATGGGTCCTATGCACCCCCCATTTCTGGTCCCCTTGGGAATGGGGGACTCATTCAGGGGGTGCATGTCGATGGAAAGAGGCCTCCTTACACACACACCCTTGCTCAGAAAAAGCCTAGCAGGAAAGTCCCGAGCTCAGGTGAGCTGTGTTTGGGCCAGGGAGGAGCAGGGAGAAGTGAGCTGCCACCAAGACTGGAGGAGCAGCTGCCTGGCGGTGAGGTGAGTTAACCAGGGAGCTGCAGATGAACAACGTAATCATTTTTAAAAATAAATAATGCAGTGTGTAATGGAATGTCTGAACGTAGGGAGCGTGGTGGCTGAGCTGGTTACGGCACTCAACTACGTTCCCGAAGGCTCTGGTTTTAAGTTCTGTTTGCTTTCTTGCTGGATGGCTGCCTCCAGTCCACTTAAGCTATGAATGGGGACCTGATTCATTGGCTTGGGCAAGTCAAAGGTGGTTGTCTGTGGTGCTGGCCTCATCACTCCCTTATGCACCGTGGACCAGAGAAACTGGTATGCCTTAACCACACCAGTCTGATAGCTTGCATGGCTCAATATGGACCTTGATTTGAATGTAGGCTTATTATTCCCATCAGAGTCAACCAAGATTTTACCCAGCGGAAGTATTGACTTCATTGAGAGATGACCTAGACCCAGGGTGGAGCGTTCTAGATTCCTGCCTGGAAAGACTTGGTGAAATATGCAAGGAGTTCCAAGTGACACGTAATGATCTTTAACTGTCTCAGTTAAAAAGGCTAAGAATCGAAGGCATAGTATTTCTGTGAGTTGTGCCGTTGGAGCCAGCATGGAAATGAAAGGCCTCCTCAGGTTGACTCTCTGGGTGAAAACAGACATGCACCTTAACTTGGCTTCAACACCGCTTTAACGTTTCTTATGCATGTAGCAGGGCTGCATGGGGCACCAGCACAGCCCTCCTTTCTCCCTTGCATGACTAACAGTCCTGTGAAGGCCAGTCCTGCCTGCCAGAGTCCTGGGGGTTTAGGGATAGTGGGTGGCGGCCTCTCCACCCCCACCCCCCATGCTTGAGCCCTGAATAGCTTCAGAAATATGAAGAAATGGCCACCGGCAGTTCCCCTCCTGAAAGAAAGGATTAAAAAGTGGACACGAGCGGAGACGACAGCTTGTTTTGAATGGGCCCCCCTCCGTGCTCCTCTCCCAGCATTGGGGATCAGGGGATGGAGTTTCACCAGGGAGAAACCCCCCCCCCCCCATGCTTGTGGGCCTCAGTGCAGCTGCACTATCTATTCCTTTTATAGCTACACCCTTGTTCAGGAGAGAGTCCACATGGGGATATGGGTTGAAGGAGCCACGCCATCCCAGCTGTTGCCCAAATGCAGACTGGAAAAAAAAATCACTTTGCCCCAGGTAGACGTTGGTCCACAGATTAGTAGTTGTGCATCACTGTTTTAAGTTATCAAGGTGGCAGGAACCCAAACCCTGTGTCCATTCTATAGGGCACAAAGGACTAGTAGAAAGAAGTGGTGCATTGGTCTTTGACTGATCACAGTGCAGAGGTGATTGAATTCACTGAGGGGAAAGAGAATTCTTAAAAGTAGGATAAGGGGGAGAGAGAGAGAGTTGCTGAGAAGAAAATTTCCCCAAATCTCATTGAAAGACGGTAGGACTTGGGGCCTGCAGCTGCAGCCCTTGAGTCACTTATTCCAGAGTAGTACCATTATTTTTAGCAGAATTATTCAGAATAAGTGTTTGAGGACCACAGACCAAAGTCACTTTAACTTTTTAGAAAAATTCTACCCTGAAGGAGTATTCTACAGAGTATGAGGAAACTTAGTTTGGAAAGATGGTTGCAAGCTGGATCAATGAGAAATGGGAAAGATCTAGTAAACTAAGCTAACCCCCCCCCACCTCCCCCGACTACTGGGAACACCTGAGGAAATGATTGCAGGAAGATGTCTGGCTTTCTCTTTTTATCAGACGTCTTAGGGAGGAGAGCTCTTCCTCGTATGTCCCTGCCATCTGTAGATCTTTGCAATCAAAGGACAGCAGCCGGGGATGCTGTCCAATTACAGTGACAACTTGCATTTGTTTGGTATGCAGTACCTTTTCATCTCAGAGTCTGGGGGAATGTTATTAGGCTTTGCAGTGCTCCCTTGAATTAGGAAAAAAAGAGAGAGTAGGATCACTTCACTTGACACTGAATTGCAACCATCTTCTGGGATGGACAGCAATAAAATAACTTGGGGAAAGACGTGAAGAAAAGTACATTAACCAGCTGGCAAAGTATAATGATCTGAGTTGGAGTTTGTCTGTATTCTCTTGCAGTGGAGTTTCCTAATGGCCAGCAGTAGCTTTGGCTTCAGTTTCTAGGTCTCCTCGCAAGTAGGGTTTGAAATTAACCTTTTCTTGATTAGTGTAATAGCTACATTTTTAAAATATATGTATACTTAAATGACCCTTAAATCAGTCAAAGGGTCAGTTCTTGTGGACAGCGAGAGACATTTAAGAGACCTGTGTCCTGGACAGTCTGGAATTCGTCTAACATTTGTAATTTTGTCTTGCTTGGACAGCTGCGTTGAGTAACATTCATGACGTTGATGGCAGCAGACTTCACAGCTCATGTCCATGTAGGAATGACACAGCAGTTGGGGGTTAAAACCCTGAATAAGTTAAGGAATGATGTCTTATAGTTGGGCTTCCCTCCCTTCTCCCACCTTGCCCATTTAATATGACTCAAAGGAAGCTAGCTCCCTCACTGAGGTCATGTATTTTAGAGAACTGCTTGGTGTGAATTTTTATAGGGAGCTTACAAGCTTTTGTGGCTAATAGTGGTGGGTTAAGGGCAGAGAAATGACTAAAAGGGAGATGTAGTAGCTATACATAAATGTCTCCAGGGATGACACTGTACATTCTAGCACGGTTGAGAGAAGCTTATGAGACAAAAGGGAATTAATGGCTTAGAGTTTTGCGATTAGTCACAATGAGCCCCACTCATTTAATGGTTAGAAAAGTTACCTATAACCTGTTGGGATTGCTGGTGCTTACATAACTAATCCTTACATGGCTGATGTGAGGTCATATGATGCAAATGAGCTGACTTCTCCACAGAGCTGCGTTTGGAAGCACAGACTTCCATCTATATAGTACTATGCTTAGAAAGCAGGGGTATAGGATAGAAATGGGCCTTGGGGGGAAAAACCCTTCGCGTTTCACTGAGGTCGTTATTATAGTGTGCATAGGAGGGTTTGGATCTTCGCAAGGAACTCCTCTTTGGACGTGTCAAAAGGCCCTAATTCTATTACGTGCTTTAAAAGGGTATGGAAGGATTGCAGGGTTTTTAATAGCACAGCCTTGTCCAGCTTACACAGGGTGTCTTGAAATGTTTAGTAATCGGGGAAGCTAGTTTAGGGCTTGGTGAATCCTTCTCCAGCATACTGATGTGTACGTTGAGGTTGGTGAGTTGTGACTTCTTTTAAAAATAATAAAAAATAGTAGGGTTCTGTGTGTGTCATAGCTTGGGGGCAAGTTTTCTATTGCCCAGTACCCAAAATTGGTGCTAGATTATTTTTTTTTCTTTCTTCCCAAAAGAGCTCAGGATCCATTTAGTTACGGATCTGATTTTTTTTTTTTTTTGCTAAGGACTTGCAGATGTTTTCATGCCATCTGTGGCTGGATTTACACTGATTTAAATGGGAACTGAGCTCTCTTGGAAAATCCAGCCCATAAAAAACAAGAAAGCTGTGTGTTTGTATTTGACCTTAAATTTGAGACCTGTTTTCTTCCCATCGAAGGCACTATGAGTTCAGGATGAAAAGACAGCTCATTTTTTCCCCTTCAATTTTCAAAATGGTACCAAATAAGGGGAGTAAATTTCTGTTGTGATTTGTAGGTAATCTAAACATCCTCCTCTTAGAGGAAGGGAACAATGTGGAGTCATTTTCTCTGTGTGGGTGGCTTACTTACCTTACTGCAACTCCTTACTACTTCAATTTTTAAAATCTTTTTATTTTTTTTAAAGGAAATATGTTTTTGTGTTATGCGAGGTAGAACAGAAATCCAAATATTTATCTCGGGTTGAAAATCGATTTGTAGGACTCTCCATGCTTTGTTAGCCTGTCACGGAGTAGTCTGTTCTTTTCCTCCATCAGTTGAAGGTGTGGATTCTGGTTTTCTTTTATCAATATTCTAGAGTCTGACCAGGGTCTATGCCTGGGACACGCTTCACTTTGCAAGATTCTCAACCAGCCATCATGCTTGAGGAATCTTCAGCCAGAACATACCCAAGCTTATGGCTTGCCCCCATCTGTACTTGGGAGAGTAAGTAAATCTAAGGGCCTGTTCACACAAACACACATTAAATATTAATCCTCCCCCCCCCCCCCTTTTATTCTTGCTTATGTTCACACAAGAAGTGGGTTTAAAAGTGGGGGTAATGGAGTTAAAAGTTTGGGTAATGCGGGAGTACTTAGCTAAGCAGAGAAGTGGGTTTAAACAGAGGGAGAGTCCAGGGGTCCTACTCCTGAGGACAGGAAATCTCTTTATTTTACTCGTTGCAGTCATTTTTACCAGGTGTTGGGTTCCATATGCCACAAACCCACCCATCTACTCTGCAATCATTCTTTCCCCATGTCCCTTTATTGTCTGTCTGTCTGTCACAGTATGTCTGCACTGTGTGACCATTTCCCCACCCACCCCTGCTGCAAGTTGGGGCAGGGAGAGCATTGTGGGACATGCTCTGAAAACCAGAGGGAGTGCTGACATTGCATGTGGGAATGCTGGAGAGGGAAGGACCCTGCCACATCCCCTCCATGTTTTTATTTCTGAGCTTGATGTTTTCCTTTGGTCGGCTTTGGCATATCCTTCATTATGAAAATCCCACTAAAATCAACTATGTATCATCAGCAAGCACAGGCGTGTACGGTAGCTGGTGAGGTTTGGTGTTGAGTGTGCTGGGTTCTGTTGCTGGGAAACCTGATTTCAAGAACCAGACCTGCCAGAGGTCTCCGGACAAGTTGTTCTTTCCTTGCTTTGGTTCTAGCAAGTGGCACAAGTCGTTGTCATGATAATTCTTTCATAGTGTTCTGTTGCTGTTATCTTCCTTTACCAGAGGGGTGTGTGTGCGTGCGTGTGTCTAGTAAATAAAAAATACTGATTTGGACTCCCAAGACCTCTAGATGCTTTTGAGCATTTACCCAAAGACTGGCAAGAGATTGTATTCAACTTTGCTGTGCTTCATAGTCCAGTTTTGTTACCAGTGGGGAATAAACAATCCCGCCGCCCCAATTAATTATACTCATTGTAGAATAACCCTTTCGGAGAATGGTTGCACAATATGCATTTATCATAGCTATAATGTCCTTTTGTCTGTTCTGTGAATGCAAAAGGATACTTAAGCTCACTCCCCTCTTCCGTTAAATATGCTTTTTCACTAAAGGCTGTTTAATGCATGGTAAGTGTTGGGTAGAAAATACATATTTGTGCAAGTCTAATTGAACCTGTAACCTTCATTTTAGCCCCATATTGTGGCCACTCTTCTAGCTTTGTGTATTATTATTTTGTTCATCATAAAAGGATGTTGTCCCCAACCCCCTTTACTCCTTTGCAGAGGATGCCCATGACCTCCTGTTGAGCTGGATAGTTGTATAATTGTGGTGGTTGAATAAGAACAATGAGAATGCAGCATCATTGTTTGAAGGAGGGAGCTTCATATGGTAATGCTGCTTTCTTTCCATCAAGCTGCACTGGAGGGAGAGAGAGATTCATAAACTAGTATTGAACAGCTCAGATTATTTGTATAAATTTGTAGGGATCATTTGTTCAAATGAACATTGTTCCAGCAAATGTTGGAATTAAGTGCGATACACAGTGGGAGTGATCAGGTGTGGGGGCATATCGTCTCCGTTATAAGACTCTTCCTTTGTCCAGATGTTGAGGAAGCCTTATCTTTGGGTTTACCAAGGCCTTCGGACTCTGTACAAAGTGAAGGCTGCTGCTACCCCATCTCCTTCTCCACAGAAATTCTCCTGCAAAATAAATAAATAAATAAATAAATAAAAAAAACATGGTCCCCTATCATGAGCATCTTGCACTCTGTAATATTGTCCTCATTAGAGAGGACTGGGAGGTGGGATTCCATTAGAGACTCCATGAAGAAGACCATCTGGAGAATGATTCACTGGGCTTCTGTAAGTATCCTATCAACTTCATGGCAGCTGGGAGCGCTGCAGGGTTTTTGTTGAGAAGATCTTGTGGTGCCCCACTGAAACAATTAAGAAAAAAGTCTGCAAGGTAAACGTTCACTTGGAAGCTGCTTCTTTAGCTCTGCCAAGGGGCGATACTGATTTGTGGTGGATGCAACACAGTTTATTGAAATAACCAAAGAATATGGGAGAATGTGTTTTTTCCCCTCTCCGGTAGAACTGGCTGAGTACAGCAGACTGGACTGGACTCCCCTTCTGACAGAGGCGTATGTTGTGATGCAGATTCTTCTCATCAGCGATGGACCTCTAGCATTTCAAATTGCTTGCTTTCTTGGTTGTTTGTTAAAATGGAGCTACTTTCCATTTTGCTACACGCCACAGGAGAGAGGTTTAAAAAAATCTGTATCAAAATGGTTTCCATGGTCGGAAGAATAGCACCTTCTTATTGATACCTATGTGCCACATCTGCACGCTCTGTGTTGAGTCATACCTGACGGCTTTATGTATGAAGCTCTGTTTTTGGAAAGAGCTGATGAGGAGCTGCATTCTATCAGCAAAATTGTCAGCTGATGTATATACGAGTGTGTTAATCTACTGCTGATGTTTTAAAATGCAGAACATAGCTTGGCTTTCAGACCTCAGACTGTGTTTGCAGCACTGGCAGCTAGAAAAGCCATTCTTCTGACTAGTAAACTGATTAAATCTGATCTGCAGTCACCAGGAGATAAACCTGGTACCCCATGGTGTCCATATTACAGCTGCTTCTCTGAATAGAGCTGCCCTTTCAATATTCCCACTGAAGGCTTTGAAAGCGATCTTGAAAGAAACGTGTAAATGCCAAGTTTTCCTACGTACCTCAGCTGTATTGTTAGCACACCCTCTGGGGAGAACATGTTGATGATAAAGTTACTTTTCTTTGATACAGAATGATGGGATGCCCTAGCGATTACTTTCCCTGTGCAGTCTACTTGGGCTCTCATGCTCTTGCAGCAGGCACCTCCTTTATAAAGCAGAATGTAACACTATTTAAATGCTGCAAACAAAGAGTTGTACAGAAGAAGACATGACAAAGTCAAGGTGAGGTCCAAATTTCTCCAATATGGAGGGCGGAGGGGTGTGTGCGCGTGCAAGGGGGAAGTGGATGATGGACCACAATCGTTCGGCAAAACGTTCCATCTGACAACAACAATTAAACTAACTGGAGTTCAAGTAAATATTTAAAACTCCTCTTGCAAGGGATTTCAGCAGCAGAACACTTAGGGTACAATTCAACAGACCGCATATGTGGCCTGCTGGTGCAATTCTCAGCCAGGTGGCGGGCGCGCAGTAAGCCACTCAGTGCAATGGGGTGCCCCTGCCAATATGACCCCGCATAGCCCACACACACACTGCAGCCCAGGGGATGGAGCAGGCACGACTCCTGCTCCATTCCCTGAGCTGCGGGGGGTGGGCTCATGGGGGGTCGTATCAGCAGGGGCGCCCTGTTGCGCCGAGTGGCTTGCTGTGTGGGGGGCGTGCATGCGCAAATGTGTGCCAGCCTAATTTAACTGTGCCCGGTGTAGGCGCAGTTTATTATGGGGTGCTGGACTGCACCCATTGTTTATAAAAACATTTTTTATGATTGAAAGTAGAATCTAGATTCTCCCAGAACTGTTGGTTTCCAAGGGTAAATCCCATTTTAAAAGCCTGCATTGAGCTTTGCTTCAAAGTTACAGCTCCATCTGTGCTTTGCTAAGAGTAGGAACACTTCAGTACCAGTCCTGTTTGAAAAGCACAAGGAGGGCACAGTGAGCTGTGGGAGAAGCCTCTTACGCTTCCTGCCCCAAAGCATGGGGCGATAAACCAGTAAAAGTAGACATCATTATTATATATGAAAAAACTCAACCTTTGCCCTTCATCCACTGTTATAAGTTTATTTTTGTTTATTTATTATTTATTTATTTCGTCATACTTCTAGCCTGCACGCAACGGCAGCTCGGAGCGGCTCACAAAGCATTAATAAAATCAATTCAGTAGTTAAAAACATATACAAAACATTATAAAACTCATTAAGGTGGAACCAACCCTCCTCCACCGCTCCCACCCCCAAACCCTCCCCGTCTCCCTCCCCAGAGGCCTGGTGGAACAGCCAGGTTTTAAACTGTCTCTGGAAAGAGGGGAAGTCAGGGGCTAGGCGGGCCTCCGTCGGGAGAGAATTCCACAGCCTAGGAGCAACCACTGAGAATGCCCTTCCCATTGTCACCACCCAGGGAACTTCGAGTCAGGCCTCCCTGGCTGACAGCAAGGGCCTCACCATGGCCTGGGGCATGAGGGGGTCCCACAGGTAGGCAGGGCCCAGGCCATTTAGGACTTTATAGGTCAACACCTTGAATGAGGCCCGGAAGACAATAGGCAGCCAGTGCAGAGCGCGAAGCACTGGTGTAATGTGCTCGCTTCGACCCGTCCCCATAAGGAGGCGGGCTACCGCATTCTGCACCAGCTGCAGCCTCCGGACCATCACCAAGGGTAGCCCTACGTAGACTGCATTTGCAATAGTCTAGTCTAGAGGTGATAAAGACATGGATGATGGTGGCCAGTTCAGAGTCTGAGACTTAGAGCCTCAGCCGTTGCACCAAATGTAACTGGCGAAAGGTGCTCCTCACCATAGTTGCCACCTGGGAATCCAGGCGAAGCTGCGAATTGAGAAGCACTCCCAGACTGCGGACCTGAGTAGCTAGAGGAGGACAGACCCCCATCAACGACAGGAGCCACCACACTCTCAGCCCTACCCACCAACATCACCTCCGTCTTGTCAGGATTCAGTCGCGGTCGGTTAGCCCTCATCCAGTCCTCCACAGCTGCCAAACACCGGGTAAGCACCGAGACTGGCGGGTCTGGGTCTGCAGAGGTTGAGGGATCCCTGCTTCTGCTGTGCTAGAGGTTTGGGTACACAGATGGATGGAAAACCCCAGCACTTGGTGATAAGGTAATATAAAGTGTAAAGACGCTAAAAGGTATTCAGTCCTGTGAGTGACGACCCCCCCCCCCAAAAAAAGTAGGGTTGTGGGTTTTTTACACTCTGTAAAATACAAAAAACTAGTGAATTGTGCAGAACCTGAGGACATGTTTCTATTTGACTCATCACCTGTCAATAAGATGATGGCACCATTTGCCATGCATAAGGCTTCTTTAAACAAGACATTCTTGCTGAACTGGCATATTCATTTTCCTAGTAGGTGCAGAGTCTGCTTTTTCCACTGTTAAGAAAATAAGCTATTGTTTCAGCTTAAAATAAATTTTTTTTTTTTTGTAAATGTCAGACCTTCAGGGTAAAAACTACCACGGGCCAAACTGGGCAAGATAACACAGGCAGGTCTAAATGATATGCAGGGGATGCAATTTGAAAGTAACATGCTTAAGAAACCTTTTAAAAATATCCACTAGCCAGATGGTCCGAACAACCAATCAATGAGGCAATATGTAAATATTTTCAATCATTACCATGGCACCACTATGTTGACGCTGAAATGTAAAGTACTGTTCCACATAGCTCAGCTGTGATCATCGGACAAGCTCTGATAAAACAGAGAATAAAGATGCAAACCTGAATATTATTCTGGATTGAGAGTTCCATCTACACAGAGAGGTTTTTTCCATCAACTTCTACATGTTACTGTAAAGCCCTCTTTATCTTAAACATGTTGTTTAAACCCAAACAGTCTCTTACTTTTTCTTAGTCAAGTTCTGATCAATTTTAAAAATAAAATAAAAATGTTTATATATTGGCTGAAATACTCTACAGAGCGGTAATTGCTTTTTCTGCCTAACTGCTGCGTATGTTTGACTACATACATACATGAGGGTCTGGAGGAGGGTTGCTAGGAACTTCCTTGCCTCAAACATGTTCACATAAAGTTATAATGCTCAGAAAGTTCTTAGACAACCCAGCAACTTAAAGGAAAAAATTCTTATTGAAAAAAGGGGCCACATTGTTCAAGCAGATATCCTGGAAATGTATACCAGGAGGATAGCATTCTCATGTATAAAACACAAGGCTACCTTAGTGAGAGTGAATGCTCTGTCTGATCAGGCAGGAAGCAGCTTCCTTAACAGCCTGGCCTATGTCATGTCTGCAGAGTTGGAGAGCAGCCTCTATAGAAGGGACCGCGGATCTATGGTGGAGCCATGCCATCAGTCTAGGGACCATGTGATGCTCTGGCCTGTGGCTTCCAGGAACCCCACTGCCATGCCTCTGGGACCATCGGTGGACAGGGAGCCTCATCCCCTGACCTCTGGCAGCATTGGAGACTGGGTTATTGATGGCCCTGCCATTGCTCTTTTGGTGTGTGCCATTGTTGTTTGCTGCTCTGGTTCAGCAGGCCACCTGGCAATGTCCACTCTACTACGATGGTCCGCTGTGGTGGTAGTGACGGTAGCGTCCACCGCCAAAGGTCAGAGGAACAGTTCCCTCCTAATGTTTTCCGTTATGAGATCTTCTAGTCTGACCTAGCTAGCATCCTCTCATTGACTGTTCTCCAGTTGTTTTACTGAGCATGCTAAACTCTGTTTCACTACAGTGTCTTCTAGAAGGGCATCCAGTCCTGATTGGAAGCATGTAAGTGCTGGAGAGTCCACCTCCTTTCTTGGCTTGTCCAGGTCCAATGCTTACTCTGCTCTAAAGAAAGCAATAACACAGATCTGGGCAAATTCAAACCAGAAATAAGATACACATGTATTTGTGATGGTTTCTCCCCATCCAATTAGCCATTTGAGCAAATTGTCAATGGTGGCCAGCCTCTGAGTTGCATGGGAGTTGCTTTCATATTTTGCAACAGCAAAAAGTCCACCCTTTCCCCATGGACTGAGTCTGACTCCACTACCCCAAACCTCTCCCTGCCAGGCCCTGGTGTTTCCAGCTCTCGGTGTGGCTTTTGTCTTTGTTTGTTTTTATACTGCGTGTGCTCACATTCGACTTTCCTTGGAGCCTCCTCTGATTGTAGGGATACATGAGAATCTTGGCTTCAGCCTTAGCTTGTTTCTTCTTTAAAAAATGAATTTCTGTACCACATGGTTGTCACGGAGGAACATAAGGCCACACAGGAGAGAGATTGGACTATAGGTCTAACAAATCTATAAAGCTAAAGGTTAAACATGTATGTAATGTTAAAACTGAGAACTGCAAACTCAAATCATGTAATGTAAAACTGAGAACTCGAAACTCCAGGAAATGGAGAGAGATAAAGGACCCTAAAGTCTCAAAGGAAATCCAAGCTCATTTTTTCTTAATCTCCTTATTTTAACACCATTTCTGAAATCTTTTGGACCCAGAGTTATCCCATATACAAAACTTTCAGTGTTCAAAGTGCTTTATAGTCCTCTTCTAGTTTACCCTGACAACACCGTTGTGAGGTTATTCTCATTGTATGGATGGGGAGCTGAGGCTGAGAGAGAGTGATTTACCCAAGGCCACTCAAGTTCATGGCGAAGAAGAAATTTGAACACTGGTCACCCGCATCCAACACCTTATCTACGAGACTATCTTGGTTCTCGAGCAGAGTAATTATATTCAAGCTGCCTGGTTGTTGTACAACCAAGGTGGTTCCTTTCATCCTCTGAGCAACACTGTGAGTAAGTTGCAAGCAACATTCTTGGGAATACCAAGTTGTCTGGCAAATTTATGGGGCTTGGGGGACAGTGAACTTTACCATAACATTTTTGGCTTAGCCACAGCCCTTTTCCAAGTGCTGTAATGACATGGCACTTGTAAAAGGGATGTGGCTTCACCAAAAGGGCCAGGACAAAGGAGGTCTTCTAGCCTAGCCACACCCTTCCCCCAAGTGCTATGATGTCATGGTGCTTGGGGGAAAGGGTGTGGCTATGCCGCAAAAGGAGACGGGCAGAGCTCCCCACTCCTCAGTTCCACTGGCAGATTTGCAGAGCAGGCCTGGCAGTCAATTACCTGGGCAGGGCTGTTCCCTGCCCAGACAAGTAAGCTATCATTTTTACCTGCCTTCACCCTGTTCTGTACCATGCACAGCCTGGGGCTGCCAATACTGACTGAACCAGATTCTTTGAGGTGCTGAGTGTTACCAGGTCAATGAGAGCTGAAGATACTTGGCACAATGTAGGCATGCCTCCTTGCAGCTTAACTCAGGGTTGTATTTCTCATGGGTTTGAAAGAAGTCCAGGATAGTAGGGTAAACATGGGAGTGAGAGCCAGGAACCTAATCCTGGGAGGCTGACTCTTTGGGCAAGTCTCTCTTGCCTCTCTGCCTAAATTTCCTCCTCTGTAAAATGGGATAGCTTTATTTATTTGTGTATTCACATTTTTATCCCACCAAGATTCATGGTAGGTTACAACACATAAAAGCATAATCAGAAATACACAAAGCCACAAAATAAGACCAAATATTAAAATACCCAAATAAAGCCATATAAACACAAACAAAAACATCCATAATTTGCCTATCCCTGCCTGCAAATGGCTGGCCAGACAAAAAAAAAAGTGTCTTTAATTGCTTCTGGCAGATGAGCAGGCTTGGGCTTAGATGAATCTCCAAGAAAAGGAAATTCCATCATTGTGGGGCAGTCGTTGAGAGTGCCTCTGTGTGCCCTTGTAGAACAGACGCTGCCTGCAAGAGGGCGCTTCTGACTGATCTCTGAGGCTGTGAAATGACATGAGAGGAGAGGAGGTCTGCACGGGGGACTGAGTGTTAGCAGGATTAGTTCCTCCCCAAAGTATAACCCATGCGGGTTCTTAACTCCATGTGTGCTCCTTATTTACAAGTGATCCGTATTCCCCAGTCCCATACAAGTTCCTTGATAGCTATAGACTGTGTTTACATACACGGGGCGCAATCCAGCTCCATACAAGTCAACAGGAGTTTAGCCTTTGACTTCAATGGGAGCTGGGTTGCGCCTACAGTCCCTTCTTAGTCCCACGGCTGTGGGTTGGCTCAGCCCCTTCAGCTAGAACTTCCCCAGCTCCTACTGTTTGCTCTGACAGCTCACTACCTCTCCAGAGTTCTCCTTAATTTGGCCCCCCACTGAGTTCTTGGCTCAGACGTTTATCGTCAGGCTCCTGGGCTGGTCCAGTCACGCCCAAACCCAGCCAGTCCCCATCAGCCTCTTAGCACTGGCTGTCTAGCAAGCCTCTTAAGGATTGCACCCGTGAGGAGGGAAGGGGAAGGGGTTAATGTTTACAGAGAGCTTTGAAAGTGAAAACAACATGTTGGTGTTGACTATTACAGGAATGGCAGAGTCCAAAAAGCTGTCCCTGGATGACATCTCTGCTTTGGAGCTTGGCCAGGGAGAAAAATCTCTCCTCACCCTTATTACACAGTCGCTTCTTTCCCTAAACAAAACAGTAGCGAGAACCCTGTGCGCATTGCATTGCCAAGGCAATGCATCACTCCTGAGCATCCAGGCAGGTGAGTCCAGATGACCTTGCTTCACCAGTCCGAGAGGGAGAAAATGTAGGCATCTGTAAGCCATGGGGGAATCGTGTTCATTTCAAGCTAGGCAGGGAAAGCTCATGTTTGGCAAATGTCAGTAACCAGGACTGCATGGGCAGCGTAGGGCAACAGCCGGCATCTGTGAGGAATTAACTTTCATTAATATAGTTTGTACAACATGACAAAACCAAGCTATAACAATTTCACTTGTTCAGTTACCCTTGGAAAATGGCACTCTGTCCATTCTTGGAATTATGTAGGAAAAAAAGGACTGTTCTGCAGAGATTTAACATCTGCATGGAGAAATCTGCACTGGGAGTTGTCCTGCTCACTTCAGTGGAGCTGCATGCTGTTTGGCATGAGGGTAAGTCCTTGCAGGAGTGAGCTCCAAGACTCTTTTTTAGCCTGAATTCCTGTGGAAAGAAGGTATAATATACAGGGACCTGCATTCACTGCATTTTCCCTATTGTATGTGTTCTCTCACACAGGCCAATTTAACACTCAGATACCACAGACCAATTTAAACCAAATTTTGTACAGGGTCAGAATGCCCAAAGGGGACCCAAAAATAAGTAGAGACCCAAACTTTATAATGGTAGGCACACCTGGGGCAAAGAGCTGGCTCCTTTTTGTGAGCCAGTATAATGGATAAGCTGCTGGACATGGAGTGGGGAGACCAGGGTTCGATTCCTCGCCCTAGCCAAGGAACTTACTGGCTGGCCTTGAACAAGTCACAGCCTCTCAGCCTATGTTCCCCATTTGTAAAATGAGAATATGTTGGTGTCTGTCTTTCCCTGTGTGTTCCTCTCATCAATCTTAGATTGTAAGCCCACTGGGCAGGGGCCTGTCTCGGAAAAATCAGTGACTATAAAGTGCTGTGTATGTCAGTAGTGCTATAGAAATGATTATTGGAAGTAGTAGTAGTCATTTTAGTACCTGAAAAAAACTCATTGATTTTTGCATTTTGAGTGGTGGTTCCAACTTCATTCCTCCATTTAAAAAACAGGCTTCATTAGTTCTGTTTGCAGAATGGAACTTCTTGGGTTTTGTTCCTTTGGTAACCAGACTTTTCTCCTGCCCTGCCCTATCCTCAGGTGTTTGAATCCTGCATACAGCTGCTGACTCATTCATGTTATCTCCACCATAAATGTAAAGAAGGTGAAGGTGCCTTTCTGGGAAGAGGAAACTCTAATCTGGGACTGAGGGAAATGCTTGGGTTGTGGCCAAGTTTAGATTGTGGCTTATGAAGTTATATGATACTAGCTGAGCTAAGAATGTCCAACCAAACTCCAGGTAAAATAGAGAGTCAATAGGTGTCTCTTGCATAGTGCTTGCCACCCTTCCAGCCACCTAGCACAAGAGTAAGTTACATCTGCTCACTTGAACCTGGGAGTAGCCATGCAATGAACCGAGATTTGCTGCTTGAAGCATATCTGGAGAATTCCCCAGTTGAGCAGGTGAAAACTATACCAAACTGACATCTGGTCAGACGTCACCCACTGGGCATTGTTCAGCCAGACAACCACAGAGGTGTGGTAACTTTGAGATGTCCTTGTCTCCTTCTCCCCTGTAACTAAGCTAAGCACAGGCACCTGCAGCTTCTTGACTGTATTCCTGTCTCTCCCTCTGTTCCTCTCCCCTTCGTCTCCCCTCCCAGGTCCCTTAGATTGTAATTCCGCTGGGGCAGGGACCTGTCTATAATTGTTGATTTGTAAAGTGCCAGGTACATTGTTGGTGCTATATAAATACATAATAATAATTAATAGTTTCTGTATCTGTGATCAATCATAGATGTGTCTAGGTTTGCTTTTTGCTTGTCAGTTTTGCTGTGAGCTGCTGGCTTTGTCAGCTTCAATCGGTGTTGGGGAACAAGGCTGGCTTCCCTATTGATGCTGCCACCCGATGATTGGGGGTACAGGGTGGTAGCAAAAACACAGAGTAGTTTGAATGTTTGATTAAACTGCTCCACCTTGGGATGGTATCATGGGTACCACCAAGGAGCACATTTACCTTGTGGGTGCCATAATGTGTACAGACACCCAATGTGATCTAGGGGTGGGATACGTGGATTTGATTAGTAGCTTTGCCACTGGCCTTGGTCACTTCATTCCATTTATGTTCCTGCGGTTCCTCTGCTTCCCTTTGTGCATCTTGCTTATTTACCATGCGGGTTCTTCAGGGCAGGTAGCATCGCTTGTGTATATACCTTCACCACATCCAGAGCAATCATTGGGGCTTTGCACTCTATGGGATTGCAGTGGCATCGTACAGATAGAGGATTTGGGATGAGGGCATGTAGCGGCTGTATTCTATGCAGACTAGGATGGTAGGTCCTCTAGCATAAAAATACCCCTGTGGTGACAGTTATGATCCAGTTATGATAACTGAAGTATAACACATCAATTAAGCAGAAAGGCCTTCAGAAGCCCGTCGGAAGATTGTTATAATTAATCTGCCTCCTTGGGACAATAAATCCCAGTCCTATTAGTGCAGTGTGGCATTCTTGGTGTTTTGTGCTAAAAATGAGCTGCTCACCACCTGCTGGGTGGCACATCAGCCTTGCTGCAAAATGGATTTACATATGAATCTGTCGGTTAATAGCTCTGGTTGGCTCCAACGTGGAACCTTGCTGCTGCTTAGCCTAAATTTAAACTTGGGCATATTCGTATGCCTATAAATCGCTGAATCCTGAGAGGTATTGAGCCAGCAGCAGTTTCCCTGACTTCCGCCAGGACTGGAGGTTGATCACCACTTCTTGGGATCAGACTAGAGCTGGCTTGAAATTTCAAAATAGAATTTTGATCAATCATGGTTTTGCAGAATATCGCTGACATCTCAAAATGTTGAAAATATCAACACTTTGAGCCAAAACTTTTTTTTTGGTGAAAATGGCATAACAGTTTTGACCACTCAGTGCTTGACCACCCAGTAAGTCGCACAGTGATTGGTCTTTGAAAAATGCTGAGGGGGGGGCGCAATGCGCATGCGCGAAGGCTAGCAGCACGAAATCCCCGCTCCTCCCGATCGGCCCGATAAAACGTGGCGCAATTCATCAAAGAGGGAAAGAACAAAAAAAATAATAAGAGTCCCTGCTTGCTGGATCACCGGGGCATGGGACCAGCAAAAAAAACGGGGGAAAAAGGACCGATTACAAGGTTCTGCCAGCAGAAACAACTCGCTGAACCCGCACAGGCAGAACCGGTAAGAGCCAAAATGGCGGCCACGAATCAGCCCGCCGTTCCAGGGGACTTTGGGGGGGGCAAGCCAGCATGGATGCAATCCTCGCAGAGGTCAGGGCAGCAAGAGCAGAGGCTGAAAAAGACAAAAAATGAGCTCCTGGCTAAACTGGTCAAAGTAACATCCACAGTGGAGGAGGGGAATAAAAAACTTGAGAACTTGGGCAAAAGGATTGAAACTGCGCATTTCAGACCTGGAAGATCAGACCCTAAGGGTGGACAATGAGGGGGCCCAACTGAAAGAATCCCTGCAGTTTTTGCGCACCAAGTATGAAGACTTGGAAAATAGATCAAGACGCTGCAACCTGCGTGTTATGGGGGTGAAAGAAAGGGCAGAAACTTCAGGAATGCAGGAGCTATTTAATCAAATCTGTACCCACAACTTCCCCGACCATCAGCAACTACATAATCTTGAAATTGAACGAACTCATAGATCATTAAGGTCCAAGCCGAAGGAATCAGACCCCCCCCCCCAGAGCAATTATAATAAAATTTTTGAAATTAAAAGACAAGGAAGCCCTGTTATCAATGGCGAGAAAAATGAAACAAAATCTAACTTTTATGGGGCAAAAAATAAAATTTCAACATGATTATGCCATTGAAACAATGACCAAGAGGATAGCATGGTCCAGGTACCAAAATGGCAATATTGCTCAGTGGGAGAAGGAAGATCTTCGAGGACACTGCTGACCTGGAAATATTCCTTCAATCACATAGACCCAGACAACAAGCAACAGATTAATAGACCCTCTAAAGCACAATGAAGGAGAGGAGAGGAGAAGTGGAGCTAATTTTTTTGCTGCACAGAACTGAAAACCGTGATGCCCACTAGCATGTGCCACCCACATGATCTCACCTACAGATGACTTCAGAAAAGTGACTTTGTACCTATTCGCTCAAGGCCTGATTATGTGTAAATGCAGTTAAACGGGTTTGGGCTGTACGCTCCCTTTCCTTCTCTTATAATAATCAGTAATTGTGCCTACATGTATAGACGATTGTGGCAAAAGATGGGAAGTTTCCCTCAGCTACCTTCGCCTAAAACAAAACAAATGAATGGCCCTTGGGAGGGGTGGGAAATAACAAACAAAAGAATCAGAAAATACCCCCACTAATTATTTCAGTCCATCTGAAAAAAGTATATCTCTCTACCCTTAGGTTACAGCAGCTACTGCCAGTTTGAGTGCTTTGGATAAATGGTTATGTTTGTTTTTGAAGTTGTTAATGTTTTTGTTGTGCATATTGCAAGGTTCTCCTGCTACTACAGCTTCTCCCCTTTATGGCTTGCTTCGCTACACCACAGGGCGTTTGACTGCATCCTCAAAAAGAATCCACATCAAAAGAAATAGACAGGTAATAAGCAAACACCCAGTAGGCCAAACACAGATAGATGACAGACACACCTATGAGTCCTCCAGAAAGGAATAGTCCCCCCTTAAAAACCCTAACCCTTAATGTTAAAGGCCTCAACTACCCGATAAAACGCCAAAAGACAATAAGCCTTATATTAGACCAGCGAATCCATGTTTTCTTTCTCCAAGAAACACACCTGTTAAGACAGGACCTTCACAGATTTAAAAGTAAACAAATAGGAGAGATTTTTGCTTCCTGTGGAAGGAAAAAGACAGCAGGAGTGTTGATAGGGTTAGCAGCGGAGGCAAACTTCAAACTTGACCAAATGAAAAAGGACAAGGAAGGAAGGTTCCTGCTCCTTAGGGACACATTAAACACACAGAGGGTGACCTTAGTCAATATCTATGCACCAAGTATAAATACATATCAGTTCTTCCAAAAATACCTACCAGTCATCTCACAAAATACGGAGGGGTTACTAATGCAAGGGGATTTTAATTCACTGTTGTCAGAATTAGACCACTCCACACAATCACTTCGAAAAAGCACCCATAAAAATATTGCAAATTTAATATCCCAGCATGACTTGAAGGACGCTTGGTGCTATCTCAACCCAACCACTAGGAGTTACAAATTTCACTCCCTAGTACACAACACGTATTCTAAAATAGACCACTGTTTACTAGAACGAGACTCTCTGCGGCGATGCCTAAGTAGTGAGGTGATTCCTATTGTTTTCACTGACCACAATGCGCTGCTCTCCAAATTCTCATGGAAGATCCTAGAGCAGCGGGGTAAAAGAACATGGCAATTGGACAGGGGCTTGCTTAAATGTGAATGGGTTGAAAACCAAATATCAGGGGAACTAAAAGATTACTTGGAATTGAACTCAGGCTCAGTAGCATCCCCACAAACCCTATGGGAGACGGCAAAAGCGGTCTTAAGGGGCAGCTTTATAGCCATTAAAGCAGCTATAAATAGAAAAAGGAGAGAGAGAAACTTGGAACTATACAACTAACTACAACAGCTGGAAGTAGAAAACAGGAGTTTTCCCAACAAAAAGACCCAGATTGAAATACAAAAATTAAAAAGTGAAATAGAAACTTTAGACACTCAAAAAATCACCCAACAGCTGAGAAAGGTCAGAAGTTTTTATTTTCAAAATGGCAATAAACCAGGTAAAAAACATTAGCACAATTGACAAAAAGCAAGAGGCAAAAGTCATTTATTCCAGCAATTAAACTCTCAAATGAGGTGACAGTAAATAAGCAGGCAGAGATCCAAAGTGCTTTTGTGGATTTCTATCAAAAATTGTACACGTCCTCTGGCCCAGGCCCTGAAATGATAAAAACATTCATTAACAAGTATAAGATTTATACAAACTTTAATCGTGAACAAATTAGCTATCTGAATGCCCCCATAACTATTGAAGAAACAAAAACAACGAGAAAAGAACTTTTCAAAAACAAAGCTTGCGGCCCCGATGGTCTACCGGCGGAATTCTACCAAACTTTTGGGGGTATTATAATCCCACATTTAACAAACGCCTTCAATGATATTATAAAGACACAATCAATGCCACCCACATTTTATGAGGCAGTGATAACCTTGATACCCAAACAAGTCCGAAACCCCGAGGAATGTAGTAACTATCGTCCTATAGCCTTGCTGAACATGGACTATAAAATTTTCGCTAAAACCAATCGACTTATAGCAATTATTGGAGAGGTGATCCACCCTGATCAGACAGGGTTCATACCCAATAGACAGGGAACTGACAACATTAGGAAAACGGTCAACCTTCTGCTAGCGGCCCAAAAATAAAAAACCCCTACATTAATTCTCTTCATAGATGCGGAGAAAGCGTTTGATTGCTGTGAATCAGAGTGTCTATACCTTGTTATGGAAAAGATGGGAATAACAGGGAACTTCCTACTAGCAATTAAGGCCTTGAATTTAAAACCAAGCTCGCAATTATTAATTAACGGTGATCTTTCACAACCATTTCATTTAACCAGGGGAACCAGGCAAGACTGCCCCCTATCGCCTTTACTCTTTAATATAACACTGGAATTACTGGCTTGCGCCATAAGGCAGGAGCAGGAAATCAAAGGCGTACAGATTGGGGACAAGCAGTACAAAATATCTTTGTTTGCAGACGATATGCTTGTGTATCTAACACAACCAGAGATATCAGTACCAAAGGTTCTCCGTTTTATAGACCAATTTAGCCTGATTTCAGGCTATAAAATCAACTACCACAAATCCCAAGCACTAATAATAGCGGAAGATAAGGACACTAGGCAGACCATTGAATTACAAGTTCCATTCACAATAGCACATAATCACTTTAAATATTTAGGAGTAAGCATCACCCGAGATCATAACAAACTCTTTAAGGCTAACATTCTCAATCAGATACAAACTGAAGTGGCAATTTGAGCTGGGCATGGTGGTTCACTACGGCTTGGAGAATCACAGAGAAAAGTCCCTGCCAGTTCAGGTAGTCGTCCTTGCTATGGGGTGGGCAGTTGATGGTGATATGGCTCCCATCAATTGCCCCTATACAATTTGGGAACCCTTCCTGCTGGCTGCTGAAAGCCCTCCATTAACTCCGTGGGGTCAGCCAACTGACCACCCAGTCCAGCAGCACTTCCACAGTTGCTATGCAAATTTCCAATAGCATGGTGCCTACCGTAGAGGTTCCAAGGCTAAATTGCTAGGCGACAGAGTGGCAGGAGTGGTGAGCTTCCAGATGGTGATGGGAACATGCTTCTCCATGGGAATGGGCGACAACATCACTGTTCTCTGTTTCTCCACTTGTGGCCTGAAGATCTCGACTATCTTCAGGGCGAGGCGATGGGGCATCCTGAAGATGTTTGCAGCCTACTCAGCATCTCCCCACGAGGACAGCACTTTCTCCCACCAATCTGTATTTTTCTCCTTCACCCAGACCAGCCTCTCAGTGGATACAGCCCTGTGTGTGGCGTTGGTGATTGAAGCCACATCTTGCGACAGGTGTACCTCTCTGCGTGCATCAGCTGCTCTTGCACAACTCCGATCCTCCTCAGCACAGTCTGTTGTCACCGGTAGGCAAATGCATGGCACTGAAGCGGAAGCCGCCTCCGCAGTGTGGTGCACCCCACTATTCTGGCCAGAGTTTGAGCGAGAGCCTTTCTGTGTGTTGATATACTATCATGTCAATGATCGCAGTAGGCTTGGATCTGTTGGATTGCTCGCAGGTTCCACTCAGTAACGGAAAGGAAGGTCTGGAGTACATTGATGAGTGCTGGGGAATTCTCAGCATGCGTTTCCATGCCTGCGGTTCCAGTGGCTGTGAACTCTGCAGACCACATGCCAAACATCTTGAACAGCTGTAAGAGCTGGGTGGCTGCCTAGCAAGGATTGGCTGCGTGCTGCATGTGAGCAGCTATTGGCCACTATTTGTTAGTCCGGCTACTGGTTGAAATTTGTTTTGCAAAGCTTATGCTGTGTGTGTGTGTGTGTGTGTGTGTTGTGCAGCACCAGCACTGGCAATCCAGGTAGCTAGTAAACTGCATAGGCATTTCTGTAACAAGCGTGTCTGTGCACATGCTAACTCATATCAAAATGTTACATGTTAGCACCATGGAAACATGGAATGTTTAAAAAGCCAGATGACTTTGGCTTTTGTCTGTGTGTGCTGTGGCCACCTGAGGTATGGGGACCAGAGTAGATGGTGGGTGATGGATACCCTGGCCTTTGCTGACATTTGGGTGAAGCCTGATGCATAGAGAGAACTTTCAGACCCATCCTCCAAGACAGCATATGTGCTTATAGGGTGGCACATGCACACAATGGGGTTCTATGTATAAATGATGGAGTGCAGACACCGCATAACCCTGTTCCAAGTTCAGAAGAATGGAAGAGTGAGAGAGTGGGATGCGAATGAGATCGTGACTTTTCTTGACATTTGTGCACTGCCAGACGGACAGTCACTAACAGAGGCTGGACCTTCCCTGCCCTTTTTTCTCATCACTGACCTGATAACAGTGAGAGGATATTTGCAGGGCCACCAGGAGGGCCTCGATTGGATGGCAGAGATGAATCTCTTCGGGTACACAAGTGACTTGGGGATACAGAGAATGTGTATTGACTGAAGGAGAGCTTGTTACCCTATACGAGGTTTGGACACTTGGAGAAATGCAGAGCAGCCTTGTGAGCGAGACTGTTTTCCGCTCCCACTGTCTGGTAATGCAGAAGGTGCTAGAGAGAGGAGTACAAGAAGCGCATGTTTGACTTGGGGCTTTAGCAAACCGAGAAGGATTTCCAACACCGCAGCAGGCAAGACCCCAATAAAACTGTGTGCTGCTACCTGCCAGTACATCACTGTGAGCTGTGGATGTGAGAAATTGGATGGTGTCACCATGCAAAGACGGACTGATTTCAATTTCAGTTTTTCCTTTTGATTTCAATTTTCACGGTAGGCACTTAAAGTATGCAATTTGCTTAATAAACTCAGCTTTCTGTGCATAACAGAAGGTTATTTCTAGGTGCCTAGTGCTGGCAGGTATAAACCTGTGGGCAGGGATAGCAGGTGCTGGCCTGCCTCCTTGAGTCAATAGTCCAGAAGAAAGAAATGGCTGCTTCTTCCCATGGTTCACTGAGAGTCATACATTTACTGCTGAAACAGCAATAACCATACAACATAATGACTAGTCCTCCGCATGGAGGGGATAAGTAGCTGTGAGTCATCCTAGGGGGCAGGCTACTGAGAAGTGGGGGGAGGGGTTGGCGGGCAGAGCGTGGCAGGGAAGAACACATGCCCATGAATTAGGCTTGTTGCACTAAACCTGTGAGTGGGGGCTAAGTGAGGGCTGCCTGAACGCACAAGAAATACATGCAGAGGACTGCTTGTTTATTAGGCTCTACATGCTAAACATGTGAATGGTGGCTGCATGGACCTAGCCAGGGGCTATCATCTTGTTGGTCAACACCCTAGGATAGCCATTTATTCTGCAGTGAGGATGGTGTGTTGTCACCCTGCTGGACACCTTTTCCTGGATACCACTCCCTGGAAAAGAAGACTTTTTATTTTCACGTGGTCCTGGCATGCAGAGACAGCTTGAGGTACAGCATGGCACTGAGGCCACTTTCAGGCACACACCCCCATGCATATTCTGGCTGCGGAGGAGGTGGGGGGGGAGGAGGGAACGCGCAGACAGAATACGCGCGGGGATCGGCCGGTCTGAAAGCCTCCATGCACGCGTATGTAGAGCAGGAAATCGAGCTCTGCACCCCTGCGCTTGTCTGCCAGAATATATATATATATATATATATATATATTTTATTTATGTAAAATTTATATTCTGCCCCTCCTGCTCACAGGGCTTCCCGGGGCGGCGAACAACAATAATCAATAAAACAATAAAAAAAATTAAACAATTTAAATACAATATGTGGGGAAAGAAAAACCCTCCCCTCGCCAAAAGCCTGACGGAACAGCCAGGTCTTACGTACACGCCAAAATAGCAGGAGGGTGGGAGCCAACTGAGCCTCCTCCGGGAGCGAATTCCACAGCACAGAGGCAGCCACCAAAAAAGATCTAACATCGGTGGCCACCTGCCTCACCCGGGGAACCTCCAAAAAGGCTCCCACGGACGATTTCAAGGGTCGCGCGGGCACATGGGGAGTGAGGCGGTCCCGCAGATAAGGAGGGCTCAGGCCGTGAAGGGCTTTAAAGGTTAAAACCAGCGCCTTGAACCGGGCTCGGTGCTTTATAGGCAGCCAGTGCAGAGCCCAGAGCACTGGTGTCATGTGCTCCCTGCGACCTGCCCCCGTAAGGAGACGGGCCGCGGCATTCTGCACCAGCTGCAGCCTCCGGACCAGCTTCTTGGGCAGCTCCGGGGAGGAGGGAAGGGATATGTCTGAAAGTGGCCTCAGTGAAGTGTCAGCAGCCTGTGTCCATGCAGTGGCCCCTGTACCCGTTCATGAGCCTTGGAAAACCAGTGGCAGTACACCTGTGCTCAGGAGGACAAAAGCCAGGCAGGGCTGCTTGGACACAATTACTTGGCAGCTCTCTAAGGGCAAAATAACTAGGTTCAGCCCTGAACTTCAAGATCTCATTTTCAAAATAGGAATAATGATATATCTTTATTTCCTTCCCCTACCAAGATTCTATTTATTCTTGACTATCCTACCTATTTGCTTCTCACTATCCTGAAGAAAATGATACAATCAGCAGTAGCGGGAGAATTTTTTAGCATTGTACTCTCTCTGGGGCAGTCTTACCCATCCAATGTGTTTTGTTACAAATCTTTTACTTCTGTGAAGTATTGCAGGGCTGAATGAATAGTTCCTGAATGTGGCTAATAACGCTTGGTGCTTTCCATCCTCAAGGAGATGAGCTAATATTAACTAAGCCTTGCAGCAGCCTCATGAAGTAGGAGACAGATTATCCATATTTTTTGCAAAAAACTCTGTTTAGTATAATTGCACTATTTAAAGGTCTTGGATTTTTCTTTGGCTAAATAAAATGCTGTCAAATAATTGTAGCTTTTTAATTATGATTATTTTTTACCTGTGCTGGAAAAGTAAGCCACAGTAAGATTGGGACATCATGTGACTAGTTCAGCTGTGAATCAGCAGATGATGCTAATAAGCATTTGTGAACTAAATATATTTTTAAAAATTGTCTGGCTGTTAGCTCTCTCTGAGGTCTCTAAGTCTAATGGACTTGAAACGTTACTCGTATTTGCTCTTTCTCACTGTCAATATCACCTATGCAAGCATATGGAATGTAGCCTGATAGGAAAGTACAGGCAGAATGAGTGCAATTAAAATTTATTTTGGTAAGATATGAATAAGGGCCCTATTAACCACAGCAGGGTTAGCTATGCTATATGCTCAGGACTCATGTTCCAAACTTATCCATCCTTCTGGGGCAGAATGTACTTTCCAAGCCTGGCCTTGCTTTGTGAGCTAGCCAAGCACCAGCCAAAAAGAGAATGAGGCCTCAATGTGTGGCGGTTTCTTGGTCAGAGCAGTGGAGTGAAGCGAGTCTCCTGCAAGACCCTTGATAAAGCCCTTCAGACTCTGGCGGGGCGAAGCGGGGCCCTAGCAGGGTGAAGTGGTTTTCCCATGATCCTCCTGGGGCTGCTGCCGCCTCAAGCCCTTCACCCACCATAGCAGCTTTTGGGTAGCAGCTTGGGAATTGCTTGGCTAGCATTTTAGGAGTGTTGGCACCTGTTAACTCGGATGATCTCTGAATAGCAGAGTCGGACTGATAAGGCTCTGGAACTGCTTGTCAGAAAGCCGAGAGGCCAGGCTTATTGTCGAAGTTGCATCATCCCACTCGCATCCTCTTGCATCTGCATAAGTTGTCAGCTCTGGGTGGCCCCAGCAATGGTAAGTGCTTAATCGAGGCCCTCTAGTGCTACGAGCCAAATCTATGCCTCCCCCGTAGACAGAGATGTGACCCGTTATCTAACTCATTCCATAGCTCCATCCATTTTCACCTGTTTTATTCCTGATGCTAATTCCAATCGATATTTTGTGCATTAATTCCTTATCAAGGTGCCTTATCCTGATCAAAGGAGCCCCTCCATATGCCAACCCTAATGAATGGTGTTCTGCTTAATATTCATTGGCTTGTGGAAGCATTTCACCTTAGAACAGGGATTCTCAACCTGTTGCTCAGGAGCACCAGAGTGCTCGAGCAACGTATGAAAGGGCTCCCCACGTTAGCAGTCAGTAGTTCTCGGGAGTAATTTGAAACGTCAATGTGGGCTGGGATTAATTCATTATCTCAATTTCCACTGAATTGAATGAAATTGAATTGCAGAAGGGGAACTGAATCTATGCATATTTATGCAGATTATTCATGCAAATGATGCAGCGCTCCCAAGTAGTCATGTCACTCCAGCACTCATGACTGGAAAAAGGCTGAGAAAACCCCTGCCTTAGAAGCAAGCAAATTGCACCATTTATATTTTAGCCTGATTCACCCTTTCAGTGCCTTTTCCTTGTGGCCTACTCTTTTACCGTTACCCGATTCAGGCTGACCACTGCTTTTGACCATATTACAGCACCCTCTGGCTTGCACATGTGTGCAGTTCCAGAGGTGTAGCTAGAGTAGGTGCAGCTGCACTGGGTTTCACGAGCCTAGGGCCCCCACACACATGTACAGTGTGTATGTACACTGAAGTGGAGTGCCCTAGCAGAGGGCTCATTCCAACCTCACCACACCCTTGTGCAGTTCTTATGACTTGTCTTTGCCAGGAAATAGATATTTGCAATTTTGACGCATGAAGATGGCTACTAGCTTCCCCACGTCTGAGCTCGTGTGAGAGTGGGGCTCCTGCCTCCTCTGATGTGAAGCGTGAGAAGTTCTATTTTCCCTGGGATCTCTGCCTCTCAACATGGCTGCAAAACTGCCTTTTCCTGCCACAGTTCCGGGCAGGGCATTCTCTCTTTCTCTGCCCTTGGAAATGAAGGATAGCTGTAAAAGCAGCTGCAATCCCCTTTGCACCCCAAAAGCAAAGCATCCTGCTGTAGCTGTTGCAGGCGAGCTCTCCAAAGAACACTCTTATGCAAATGGTGTTCCTAGCCCTTTCCCTTGTCCATTCTAAATGCATGCTCAAATGATTCCAAACCGTAATTGGGCTAGATCCTTGCATGGAAGGAGATTATGATTATCTTGGACAGAGAGTGCATAGCATATGAGAGTGGTCAGTGCAGTGTGCATCCCCCCCCCACCCCCTCCACTAAATTTCCATGAGTTAGAGATGGTGATGACTCATTCCTTGGAACGAGCCGAAATCCCTAAGGTGCTCATTGCCTTGTACTGTCACGTATTGAATTTCTAACATTCCAGAGGGATGTCTGCAGAGCAACTATGATGTACAATTATAAAATGTTAGAGTTTGTGTTGTTTGCACAGAAGCTATTAGCATGGTATAACTGTAGAAATAACACGGCTTCACTGTTGCTGTTGATTTCCCACTGGCATGCTTGTTAAGTGTGTGTGTTTGATTTCCTCTAGGATGTTGACATACGTGGACCGATAGTGACAGCCTCCTTCAGCAGTGCTGCTTTAACTCCCTACTTCGTTCAGAAATATCAAGGGGTATTTCATGCACAAGGTAAGTCCTGGAACGTTCTATGTAGAAAGAGACTACCCAGCCCGGGAAGCTATTTTATTTACTTCTCTGCTTTTTGTGGCAGTGCGTATAAGCCCAAGACAGACCAGGGCTCTATCGTGCTAGGCCCTGAACAAATTAATAATAAAATAGGCCTTGCCTCCAAAGAGCTTACAGTCTTGATACAAGACAAGGGACAGCAGGAGGTGACAACAGGAGTCAGGGGAGCATTGAAACAATGAGAAGTACAGGCTAGGGTGAACGGTGATGGTTACAGCACACGTCTCCTAATCCTTAACAGGTTTATAGCAGAGGAGGATAACAAAGCTTTGCAGATGTTTATGGGGAGCTTTTCCATGTGTTAGAGGTAGCATGCGGGGTTTGCTATTTTAATAGTTCAGCAATGAGGCTAGTTTCATTGACAGAGCAGAGGCAGGACTCCATCTTAGGCTAGTGCAAGAGAGGCGATGGCATGAGGAACGGCCACAAATGTGAAGAAGAGCAGTTTGTGTTTAATGTGGTGGAGAAAGGGGAGCCAGTAAAGAGATGCGAGATTATTATGGAGAACAGCAAGGACTCTGCTTGGTACTACCTTGCTTGTGGGAAGTCATGGCCTCGCATCACTTGTGCTCTCCTTTTGGTGAGATGCTCTGTGAAAGGGCTGCATGAGTGGTTGCTTGGGTAGTCACTTTGGAGTGCTGAGTGGATTGATAATAGACCAAGGGCACTCACACACATTACTGGGGGGTGGGGTGGGGTGGGAGGAGGACTTCTGGCTCTATTCTTACAGGAATTCGAGCACGTAGGAAGTGTTTGTCTGCTTTTCTCCTGCTCAAACACTCATGTATGACCAGGTCCCCCGATGTAGCTCTTACAATCATAGGTACTCTTGCAGGAGAAAAGCGGTGCACTATTTCCTATGAGAATAGAGATGCAGTTGCCCTCATGGAAGTCCTTCGACACCCCTGGTAACATACGCAAGCGCCCCAAGTTGAACCACAAGCTGGATAAGCTTTTGTTTTGTTAATAAATATTCTTCTCTTGAAGAAAACTTGATGACACCCAATTTTGGTCAGCTAGCTTCCCCAGTTTGCACACTGTTCTTAATCTCGTGTTGTTCTGGTCCTAAATAAAGTTTGCACAATGGGGAGATGCAATGATTGCCATATGTGGTCTGCAAAGCCACAGTGATTACAGAATCAGTTGCAGCTACAGCAAAGCGCTTGTTGGCTTCCTTGCTACTAGCACGTTTATTATGGTCATCCCCGGTCTTCTCTCCCTGTGAAATGGCTGTAGTGTCATCGTGGACCAATACTGCCTGTTTTGTGCAGCCATGGCCAACAATAAGTACGTACTGAGTTGCAGCTATTTCTGGCAAGTACATGGTGGTCTGTGAGAAATTGTGAGGCTTGACTGCGGTAATTTGGTTTGGGGAAGGGTGGATTATTACAAGACACTAAATGGATTTTAAAAATTGAATAGCGAACAGTAGGATATGGGTGGCACATGGTTTAACCCAGAGTTGCAGCGTTGTGCTAGTGCATGGAAACCAGAAAGTCGATAGCTCACGCTATAATTTCTATTCCCAAAGAAAGGAAAGCTTTTAGAAACAGTATAGAATAGCAAAAGTCAGACACGTGAGATTATTGACTTCAATAATGGGACACGTTCAGATAATTTTGTTGTTTAGAATTTCACATCTTGCATTGCACCATACTTGAGACTGATGGCGATCCCTCTCATTTTCTCATAAACAATTGGATGGTTCTTGCTGAATTTCCTTGCTTTTAGTTGTAGAAATAAAACTTGAGATAATGAATCTGCAATTAAATGAGCTGTAACAAAGCTGTTAATTGACTAATCCATTTGAAACTAGGTGTTGGTTAAATTTGACCTTTTTGTGACTCTTCCTGGCTCTACTGTTGCATTTTCCCACTCTTGTCATGCCATGCTTCCCCTCCCTCTTAAACCTATACAGTGTTTTTTGATTAAAAGTTTTAATTTTCACCTTCAGCAAACATTTCATTTTGAAACATCTGGGTCACTGTGATCCTGCTGTTATAGATTAAATTTCAGGGCTGCTGAACTCTTTAGTCTTTTGAGGCATAGAAGTGTGTGTGTATGGTTGAGAGCACCAAAATTTGGAACTAGCCACTTAATCCTCTGGAACTGTGCACATGTTAGTAGTTGGCAAGGCAGGAGTTGAATTTCACTCCAGTGGGACTTGCACACATGTTATGCTGTAGGATGTTGCCCTCTGTTACACCAGACGTAAACCGACAATAATTCAGCTGAAGTCAACATTGTTGCTTTTTTCTCCTCTTCCTTCCCCGCTCCTTGTAGCTCTTCAGAGCAGGGATTATATGAGCATGTTATTGAAGTGTTTGTAAAGCATTCACTGCATAATAGGTGCTGCTGCTGCTGCAAATAATTAAGAACACACCCTGAATGTGCACAGGTGCAAGACAGAGCAGAAATAGCTGCCTGTTTGAAGCCTTAAGGAGTTGTTTACCAAGACTAAGGGTCATATGCAGGAATCTGTGTTCACTGTGTTTTAATGCAGTGAACACAGGTCCTTGGCCATATGGGTATCCACTGGCCAATGGGAAAGAGCTGGTGAGCCCAGGGAACTAGACAATGTTTACGTTGCACCACATCCTCCTAATGTTCCCTGCAGGGTCCTGAGAACAGCAAAGCTACCGTGGGATCCATGTTTCCAGCTTGCAAAGTGCCTGTTCTTTTCTGGGATTCCTGTTTCCTTCCTGAAGGAGATGGTTTCTCCAATGGAGGCCTTTTTCGTGTAAATGCAACTGTTGGCAGCTCTAGTGGTAGGATCAGCAGCACTAATTGCCCAATGAGTTTTTGTTCAACTCCACAGGGTCATTGTGGATGTATCCTCTGAGCTTCAACAGTGTGGTTCAAGCATAGAGAGACTTTCTGGGACTTGGTAGAAGGGCAGAAACATGTTGTTCTGACTCGGCTCCCTTCCTCCCTTGTATTTAAAGTTGTACCTTAATTCCTGCTCCTTTATCTCCTTCTGGCTGTGTAATGGAGTGGAACAGGGGTTCTCGCACTGAGATGAGCACAAGGGGGGAATGCAGTTCCTCTCTTTGTCTCTGCAGCATTAGCCTCATTTCTTTCGCTTCTCTGAAACGTACCAAGAGAACTGAGTGTTTCTTTGCAGAGACAGGCACAAAATTGTTCCAGGTTGTATATGCTCATGAAGGGAGAGAGAGGGGCTGGTTTTGGTTTGTTTTTCTCCCCTAAAAAAATGAAACCGCAGCATGCGGGGTGACTTGGGAGCAGGTAATGTGATGTCCATTGATCGGGAGGTAGAGTACATTAAGAAGAGAAATGATGGCTTTAAAACTTGGTGGTGGATGCAGCATTCATGGAAAACAAAGGGCTTAATGGCACTGACCTGAGCTAGGAACAATGCAACTCTGCCCTGGGTAATGTTCTGTTGTGCTCTGCCAGTGCCTGTGTGGGACACCTCTGCTGTTCTGCTCGCCTGTGACCAGACTGACAAATAACAAAGGGAGAAAAGTGCCTTTAAGCTCCCACTGTTCTCAGTACCTTACAGGATCAGCACCTGCTTGATGGACAAGTAGTGGCTTTGTTAAGTGTGGGTCTAGCACAGGGATGAGGAACCTTCTCTCTCCCGGGGGGCCACTTTGAAAATTAGTACAAGCTCCTAGGACTGCATAGACGTTGGCAGTGGGGCTGTGCTCAAGAAGAAGGTGGTCCAGGTCATAGATTTTTCCCCCATGGGTGCATGCCCTCCTCTGCCCCCTTCCTCTGAGCTCGGTGCTTGGGGGTAGAAACTAGATCCAGGGGCCAGATCCAGGAACTGGAAAGAGGCCAAATAAAAATTAGCCACAGGCTTCATTTGGCCCCTGGGCGTGAAGTTCCCCATGCCTGGTCTAGCATAAGGGCAGAGGGAGTATCATCATCATCCATCATCATCAAATTTATATCCCGCACTCTCCAATTACAAATGGCTCGAGGCGGCTTACAACACAATATATAATAATGCATAATGTGCACAATGCACCAAATAACACACACAAAACCATCATTAACAATACAACCCCCTAGATCAATCAGTTTAACATATACAAAAATTCTACCCAATCCCCAATACATGTACAAAAAATACCCCCCATCAGTCTCACGTTACACTCTCCCAGCATCAGAGACATGCCTACTTTCTGTCTCCACCCTGCTGCCACCAGGGGGAGGCCCGCCATCTACCCTCCTACTCTCACCAGGGGGGAGAGTCCTCTCACATGCTACAGATACATATCCCTCCCCCTCCCACCAAATAGTAACGACACCAGCTCCATCTGTCGGCCCCAACCGCCAGATCCAACTGAAGGGGCACGTCCAAAGGAAAGGCCCCTTTGGACATACCCCTTCGGCATGGGCCTCTGGCACGGCCGTTGGCTGCTCCCTGTATTTGAGGGAGCGACCCGGAAGCCGGCCTCCTCAAACCCCGCCCCCTTCCTGGGAGTGAAAACGGTGACCTCCTGCCCCAGCTGTCAAATGGGAAGGAGCGTCCCCCAGCCCGCCGGTGCACGGGGTCCTGGAAGGGAGGCATGAAAGACCCCCAGCCAGAGTCTCCAAGGGGGGGGTGGGTGATGACACATGCCCCCGGCTATAAGTTGCACAAGGGGGGGTGCGGTGACGCATGTCCCCAGCCATGACCTCCAGAAGGGGAGCAGAATGCCACCCCCCCCCCCCACATATAGTCTCCAAGGGGGAGGGGTTTGGCTACAACCAACCCCCAAGTCCATCTCCAGCTCTAACCCCCGGCCTGGCATACTGCCACGAGGTCCACTGCCCCCGACCCCGTCACCACAAGCCCTCTCGCCGCTGCTGCTGCTTCCGTCCTCCCCATGCGCTGGAGCGGAGGTGCTTGATTTGTCTAGAGAGAGAATGGGGTTGCTGTGTTTGATCCCAAAAGTAATAGATGGAGACAAAGTAGGTGCAGATGATCTTTTATTAGACCAGCTTCTGTTGATGAGGGCATGAAAGCTTTCAAGCCATGCAGGACTCGTCACCAGGTAGCAGGCAAGTATATATAGTGTCACATGCCTCCAGGCATCGTCGGTGGCCCCTTGGCCCCTCAGAAGAGGCTGCCAAGAGGCAGGACTTGGATCAAGAAAGAACCTCCATAACTGAGTGAGGTGCCTGTTCCCTCAGCAGCCGAACCGGTCTGCCGACATCATCCTCTAGCTTCGTGCTTCTGTCTTGTGTACGTTCCTCGTTCTGACCTCCTGGCAGGAAGTCTTTGCGCCCTCTTTGAGTTGGAGCAGGAATGCGTGTGGAGAGAAACCTGGCCTTGATTGGTGGACATGGAGGTCTGTTATATGAAGGGTGTGTGTGTGTGAGAGAGAGAGGCCATTGTGGCCCAGGTAGGGTTGCCACCTATGTATGTTTTCCCAGGCCATTTATGAAAATTATATGTTGCAGGGCCTGCATTGGTCATGTACTCTGGGGAAATGGTGCCCTTTTGGAACAATTCCTTTTCACCCAAAGAACCAATGATTGGAATCTGAAGCTGGACATAACCAAAATTAGAAATTGGGCATAATATTGTACAAGCGAGGGCAATTGATTTAACCTTTGGAACAGATTGACCAAAAACAGGGTGAATTACCCATCTCTTGCAGTCTTCAAATCAAGACTTGAGATGCTTCTAACGCACAAAGGAATGGGCTTCTTATGGTAACCACTGGAGGCAATTCAGCAGTTTGCTATATACCGGTCCAAACAGAGGTCAGTGGTCTCTTGTGACCGTAAAATATATCCGTCTGTAGAAAGTGCACTGAAAAGGGGAGTGTAAACTGCACCTGAGGTGGCTCCTCTGCATGCATACTGGTTGCACGTTGTACCTTGTCAAGACCACCTGCTAGTTGGGCTGCACTTGGATAGAGAAGAGGGAGTTCTTAGCCACATTGGAGTAAATTTTGACAACTAAAACCTGTCTCCACCTTTTGATCATACTTCCCAACATTTTGAGCAGGTAAAGGGAGACCAGGCCCACCCTCTTGGTTAATAAGCTCAGCCCCTCAGCAAATAAGCCCTGCCCCCTTGGCACTTATACACATCTCCCAACATTCCAAGTTGACAAAGCTGTGCCGCATGTCATTCCATCATCTCCCCATTGTCTGTCCCCTCAAGTGCTTTCCTGGGGGGCAACCAGGAACGAGGTGTCTGAGGTTTGAATACTGGTCTCTTTTGTGTGTGTCTCCTGCAAGAGGAGCTTTGACTCTTGAAAGAGGAACAGTGGGATTTGGCACCCAAAGAGGGACTTTCCCTCCTAAATAGGAACTGTCGGGAGGCTTGTTTATGCCATTATAAGCTAGGGCTGGATTGCAGTCATTGTAAGGAGACAGTCCTAGGGTTAAGATCAAGAACTGCAACATGATGTTTTCATGCCATTTTGCAGGCTGAGTGCAAACGAAGATGAATTAATTGATATGATAAATCTGTTTTTATTTTTGGAGCCATCATATAAAATATCACGATGAGTTTTACGTTGAGTGTTATGTCAGGGTTATAAGACTTCAGAGAGCCTGGAACTCATCTGCTCATGTACAGGCAGAAGATGCAGCATAGCAAGATCTTGAAAGTGCTTAAAGGTTATTGGTAAGCTTTGGTAGCTGTCAATTCACTATGGTACATGGGAAGAAAGAAGCCACTAATAGCAGGGAGAGGTGAGCGGCCGGGGATGTCTTTACAGGGAGGGGAGTCCTGGTAGGCAAACTAACTTGGGTGTAATGTTGAGGCAAGGAAGTTTCATTAAGTGTGGGTTTGAGGGTGTTGCCTACACCACGAGCTGACACTCCTAAGACTCTAGTAGAAATAAGGCTGTTTTTTGCTTTTCATTTCCTTCCCTCTGTCATTGTCATGTTGAAAGCAGTGAGCATGGTGAATTGTTTTGACACACAGTGTAGCAGAAAGGAAAGAGCTGATGACAACTTGTGTGGTTACAACCACAACGTTAACTGACAGTCATTTCCTGTTAGCAGTAGTGGGAGAAACTACATGTGAACTTTGCTTGCTTGTCTGTGTGCCTTTGTCTCTGTGGATCTGTTGCTTAGGTTGGTTGTATGTGGTTTTAAAAATAAGCCCAGAGTGTATTTAACATACTTGTGACAGGTGGGGTGGAGTAAGGGAGGAGAAAGGGAATGAATTACAGCTAACACAAAACTGGCTTCTGTACTGGTCACTCTCTGTGCAAAACCCAAAGAACGGGCTTTTTAAAAAGCTGTAAAGCTCCAGTTTTGCAATTGGGCCAGACTCCGCGCAGGCATAGTTGCTGCAACACTGGAATTGCCATGTTGGATCACATCCATAGTCTGTCTGCTCCCAGTATCCCCCATCAGATGCTTCTAAGCTACAAAAAAGCCATAGTTGGTTGATGTGGGATAATGTGTCCTCCTTTCTTCCCCATCCGCCCCAAGCTGCTCTGTGAGCGGGAGGGTGCTGGGTAAAAGAATAACAAAATAAATAAATCCCCCCTCTGAATGTCCTGCAAATTCCTTCTTTTTTTAAATCCTAAAACCTGACGTTTTCTATTCCTTTCCTGTATCTCTTCCTCTAGTCTACCTGTGCTCATCCATTGGTAAGGTCAAGGCCTTGGAATCCAGCATTTTTCAAGGAATCTTTTCCCTCTGCCATTTGATGTGTAAAATATCACGGCCTTCAAAACCAAGCGCACGTTCTCGTCTGTTGTTGCCAAGTTTTCCAGCTGGAATGGGCAGTTCCTTCCCTTGTGGTTTGTAATATTGTAAATAAAGTCTCAGTAAGATTGCGCATTCTCCAGATCAAGTTACGTTGCCTCCAGGAGGGGAAAAAAATGAAACAGAAGAACAGCGTTGGGTTGTTGTGGGAAAGATATCTTAATAGTAAAATGGGGGTGGGGGAGAGGGGAGGAATCCTTATAAATAAGACATTGCTTCTCTGCTTGCACTACATTTAGAGACTTGCTGTTGGAACTTTAAAAATAAGATGCCTAAAGAAGATGCACTTCTTTGAATGTGTCAATCGCCTGCATCGTGCATCAACGCCGCCCTGAGCTGCCCTGTGGGCTGGAGGGGCAGGATAGAAATCTTTTATAAAATAAAAATAAACTGCAGTGATGTTTGTGGGCACCTGAAAATTGAGACACTTTATTGTGTAAGGGCACTGGTTTTCAGACTTATTTTATTTAAACTTATATGCCACCCTTCCCATAACAGCTCAGGGTGACTCACAATCGATAAAACCATATAAAAACCCCAGTTCCCTCCCCAGGAACCCTACCCCTAAATCCCCCCTCTGAAAACTACCCTAACTCCACCCCCAACCGCACATAACCTCCAAACCAGTCCCTGTTTCTGCCTGCCAAAAGCCTCACTAAATAGAAATGTTTTACACCACCTCTGGAAGACACCCACCCATACTCGCACCCAAACGAACCTCCGAGGGAAGGGGGTTCATAGAACTGGGGCAGCAACCGAGAATGCCCCCCTGCACACCCTGTCCCACGGACAAGAGCAACAGGTGGAACCCTCCCTCAGGAGGTCACTTCTGGCCGACTGCAGGGGCCGTAATAGAGCATGGTAGAACAGGTGATCTTTCAGATAAGCAGAGCCCAGGCCATTTAGGGCTTTAAAGTTCAAAACCAGCCCCGTGAATTGTGCCCGGAAAGCTATAGGCACTGCTAGGTGTATATACAGAAGTGTCTGATCTAGAAAAGTGTTACTGGTACAACTGTAAGAGTAAATCGGTTTGTGGCAGGTCAGGCCATTCTCTATGTTCTTCATACGGATTTTGGAAAATGTGTGCTGACTTATTGGCTTGGGCGTTTCCTATTGCCCACGTAGTCCAATAACCTGCCAATGATAATGGGCAATAGCTGATGATTCAGAGAAAAGCAAAAATTCAGCATGATGAATATGTTGGCTGTTCAGTTTTATGTTTTGAACATGGATTTCTTTATTGATTTAATAAAAGTCTCCTCTTGATGCATGCTATTGAGAGAGCAAGCATTTTCTTGCAGAATACTGAAAAATCAAACCCACCGATCTCTCTATTTTTTGTTTCTCTTCCATGTCTGTGATTGAAGTTTTTTAAAGATGTGAATCCTCATTGAGGATACTCTTTGGGTCTCTCTAGTCCACCATTTCATGTTGGCTCATACTTAATTCTGCCAGGATTCACTGGGAGATGAGACCAGAACAACCCTTCTTGGGTTGTATTGCTGGTGGTTGATATGCAGAGTAGGATGTCTGATATTAGGTTACTATTATGCAGTAACTAGTAGTTGCTAATATCTTGTTGCTGGTTTTGACTTTTTTCCTAAAGATCTTTTCCTGGAAAAGAATTTCTTGCTACTTTTCTGATCAAAACGATATAATTTGTGAATGTGATTTTTTTCCCCCCCTTTCTTTTGTCTGACAGTGCTAAACTTGCATTATGGCATTTAATTAGCAGGGATAGATTTGGGGAGAGGGTGATGGAGTGTTCTTAGTTCTTAAGGGTTTTTAATTACATATTTTATATTTGTATATGTATTTTTATTTATATTGTAAGCCACTCTGAACCTTAAATGATAGGGCAGGATATAAATCTAAATAAATATATTTTTTAGCGCAGTCAAAAGTTATTTTATACTATAGAATGCAGAGAGAAGTAGCTGGAGCTGGGGAGAATGCATTCTACAGGAAGATGGTAACTTTTCTTTTCTGACCTTATTTTTTTTTTCTTTATGGGCACCTAACATGTGGACATAAAATAAAATGGCCCAGTTTAATCTGGGCTGATGTTCCATTGACGTCACTGAATTTACAGCTGGGATGATCTGGCCTAGTTTCTTTCTTTCTTTTTCTTCTTAAAAAAAAGAAGGGGAAAAGGAATTGATCAGCGAAGTATTCTGGAATGTAATAAGGGACATATGCCTGCCTGCTGCAGAATAGAAGGGAACTTTTTAATGATTTTATTTTTATATAGTGCCCCCCTGCCATGGTATTTGGAGCATTTTACATACAACAATTTAACACCACTTTTAATCACAACCACCCTGCCAGGTAGATTAGGCTCTTGAGAATATTGTGACTGGCTCAAGGTCACCTAGTGAGTTTCTGGCTAAGGCAAAACTAGAACCAGCCCCCCCACCCCTGTTTCACGTACTCACACTTGGTCATTACAGCACATTGTAACTTATTCTTTCTCAACTTTATTCTCAACTTTTTATTCACTTTATTCTCAACTTTTTATTCTCAACTTATTTTAGCAGCTCCTACAGGATCTGAGAATAACTTCTGTGAAACTCTGTTTTATTTTATGGAGTTCAATAATATTCTCCCATAAGGCATGATTAAAAGTGCACTTGCAGTATAGTGAATACGCTGCTGTGAGAAGCATCATGTGAAATAAAAGGTTAAGGGCAGATGATTATTTATTTAAACGTATATGCTACCCTTCCCAAAAGGTTCAGGGCAGCTCACAACAGTAAAAATATTAAAACACATACAAAAATATATGTGTTTTTATATATATAAATGCAACTCTACTAAAAAAACCAACCAACCCCTATTCCTGCCTGCCAAATACTTTTTCAAATAAAAACGTTTTACACTGCCTCTGGAAGATTGAGGCTCAAGCGAACCTCCTGTGGAAGGGAGTTCCACAAAACAGGCACAGCAGCCAAGAATACCCTCCTACGCACCCCTATCCCGTGGACAAGGACAGCCGATGGAACCTGCAAGAGGGCACCCCCGGCTGACCGTAGGAGCTGCAACGGGACATGGTAGGGCAGGCGGTCTTTCAGATATATGGGACCCAGACAGCTTAGGGTTTTAAAGATCAAAACCACCACCTTGAATTGTGCCTGGAAAGCTGTAGGCAGCCAGTGCAGACTTTGGAGCACCGGTGTAATGTGCTCCCAGTGACTTGTCCCCAAAAGGAGCCAAGCGGCCACATTCTGCACTAGCTGCAGCTTCTGAACAGTCAGGGCAGCCTCTCATAGAGCTCATTGCAGTAATCTAGCCTCAGGTGATGAAAGCATGAATGACAGTGACCAGATCTGAATCACAAAGAAAAGGCTTCAGCCTCCTCACTAGGGATGGGAATTTCGGTTTCGGATAAAGCCGAAAATACACGAAAATAGCAATTTTGGATTAATCAGAAATTTTGGTTCTTCGTTTTCGGTGCTATCGGATCTTTTGCATTGATTTTTGTACCGGATTTTTAACATTGCAGTTTGTCTCCCATTGAAAAACCACAATGTTAAAAATCCGGTACGAAAATCGGTGCAAAAGATCCGATAGTACCGAAACAAAAAAAGAGCCAAAATACATGAGAACCGAAACCGAAATTGACTGAAACCGAAATTTTGCCCAGAATCCCATCCGTACTCCTCACAAAATTGAGTTGGTGAAAAGTGCATCTGGCCACCGCCACCACCTGATGTTCCAGGTGCAGTGAGGGATCCAAAAGCACTCCAAAGCTGCAAAACTGATTGACCACAGAGGGATGGACTTGGGTGGACCACTGCAATTTTAAGGGTGTCTGCCACCTTCTCCTCCCATATTAATTATTATTATTATATTATAAGCATTTATATGGCACCAGCGATGTACCTGGCGCTTACCAAGAACAAGCTAGACATAGTCCCTGCTCGAGAGCTTACAATCTAAAGACAGGAGAAGGGGAGACAGGGAAGGGGAAAACAGAGGGAGAGACAAGGGATGCGACATTCATGAGGATGCGAGAGCTCAGGTACACGTTCTTGGCTTGGTTACAGTAAATTGGGAGTTTGCAGATAACAGGTGGATAATCCTGGGTGGGGATGCTTAGCAGGAGTTCGGAAGTGCGGAGCGGAAGAGGTGGGTTTTGAGGAGGGACTTGAAGGCGTGGTGGGTGGGGGCAAGGCGTACGAGGGCAGGGAGGGAGATCTAGGCATGCGGGGCAGCGAGGGAGAAGGGACGAAGTTGGTTGGGGGAGCAGGGGAGGCGTGGGAGGAAGAGGGAGGGGATGAAGGAGGAGCGGAGTGCTTGAGTAGGGGTTTGGAGGGAGATCAGGGCAGAGAGGTA
>QEPC01002388.1:10388049-10400076 GCA_003113815.1 Sphenodon punctatus | reverse complement strand
GTGTGTGTGTGTGTGCTCTCCTCGAGGTCCCCTGAGTCTGCCGGGGGGCCATGATGGGGAGGGCATTCTTGGTGGCCGCTTTGCAGCTGTGGAACTGCCTGCCGGTGGAGGCCCGTTTGGCCCCGGATCTCCCCTTGTTTTGACGCCATTGTAAGATGTGGCTGTTCTGCCTAGCTTTCGATGGGGAGGGTGGGGGGAATGGGTTAGGGTGGTGGGCAGTTAGGGATATTTTTTAATTCCTCCCTATTGTGTTTGTTTTAAAGTTGCTTTTATTGTTGTTATTGTAAGCTGCCCGAGCTGCCAGTGGCAGGATGGGCGGGATAGACATTTTAAAATAAATAAACTAGAACATCTCTGGCAGCCCAGCCTCTTCTTGAAAATCTCCAACAGTGACAGAGAACCTACAACCTCCCTAGGAAACTTGCTCCATTGCCAAACATACTGCTGGGAAGCTTTCCCCGATATTTAATCAAAATCTATCTTGTAATTTGAGATCTTTATTTCTAGTCTTGTATTCTGTGGCAATGGAGAAAAGTTCCTTGCGGAAGCCCTTCACGAGCTTGAAGACTGCTCTCATGTCTCCCACTTCATCTTCTTTTCTCTGGGGTGAACATGCACAGGCCACTTCCTTCAACCTTTCTTCATAAGAATTTTTCTTTCCAGACTTTTTGTCGTCATTGTTGCTTCCCTCTGAAACAGCTTCATTTTGTCAATGTCCTTCTTTTAAACAGAGGTGCCCCAAACCTGATATATCGGGTACTCCTAGGGTTGCCATAGGTGCCACTGCAGGCCCTGTAACATGTATTTTTCATAAGTGGCCTGGAAAAACATACATAGGTGGTAACCCTGAGCGCTCCAGGCGAGGTCTTGCCAGTGCGGAATAGAGAGAGAGAATCGCTTCCTGTGACTTGGAAACAAGGCTTCTACTAACGCAGTCTAAGACGGCAGCCGGCTTTTTCTGCAGCCATATCACATTGCTGACTCGTGTTCAGTCGGTGATCAACCACAATTCCTAGATCCTTTTCATAAGTGCTGCTGCCAAATCAGGTGTCCCCATCGTATACTTGTGCATTTGTTTGTTCTTTCCTAAATGTAGAACTTTGCATTTATCTCTATTGAATTTCATTTTGTTAATTTTAGCCCTGTTTCCTGTCCTGTCGAGATTTTGCATTCTGTGAGCATAAACAAATGAGATGATAGCCCACTGGAGACCATGTTCGGTCCGTGCAGCCCCCCACTTGCATGTTTAGCATGTACAGCTTAATAAACGGGCAGCCCCCACTCACATGTTCAGTGCAACAAACCTCATGCACAGGTAGACATCCCCTCCCCCACCGCATAATGACAGGATGCAGACACGTGGGCCTGCATTTGCCAGCATGGTGGACTCTGCATGTTCCGAGACCCCGCCATGAGTGGGAGCTGTGTGTCCGGTGTGTGATGGCCAGCGGGGGCGAACACCTAACAAATGAGCAGGTGGACACCTACCTNACTCACATGTTCAGTGCAACAAACCTCATGCACAGGTAGACATCCCCTCCCCCACCGCATAATGACAGGATGCAGACACGTGGGCCTGCATTTGCCTGCATGGTGGACTCTGCATGTTCCGAGACCCCGCCATGAGTGGGAGCTGTGTGTCCAGTGTGTGATGGCCAGCGGGGGCGAACACCTAACAAATGAGCAGGTGGACACCTACCTGTTGTGGGCTATTGTCTTGTTTGTTAACACCCTACTTCTACCTTCCAACATGTTGGCTACTGCACCCAGTCTTTATTGGCAAATTTGATAAGTATTCCATCCACCTCTTCATCTCTAAATTGTTAATAAAGATGTTGAAGAGCACTGGACCCAGGAGAGATCCCTGTGAAATCCACTTGATGCCTTGCTCTGGTTTGATGGTGAGCCATTAATGGCCACTCTTTGAGTACAGGTCTTCAACCAGCTGTGAATCCACCTTATTGTTGCTTCCTCCAGACCAGACTTTACCAGCTTCTCAATCTGGAACTTTGAAAAATGCTTTGAAATCAAGATATACTACCGAGATGGGCAAATGGCAGCTCGGGAGCCATAAGCGGCTCTTGGGCCCCTGTGTTGTGGCTCTCACGAGAAGTGGCTGCCTGGGTGCATGTCCATGTGGTTTCCTCAGGAGCAAGAGAAGCCGAGCCACCATTTCTACCATTGCTGTTGCCTGAGCCTCCTGGGGGCTGTGGGAGCATGGGAACCATGCCCTGAGCCACTATTGTTGCTGCCTGAAGCCACCAGGCTGCCTGGGAGTTGCAGCTTTAGAAGTAGAGTGGGGGTGGGGGGTGGCTATGGGAAGCCACACTGCCGTGTCCCTGGCATTGGAGGAAACTGAAGATCAATGTAAAGTGTGGTGGCTGGTGATATGAAGATGTTGATATGCAGATATTGGGAACTTTCCCCGCCCCCGATATATTATGTCCACATTGAACATAATATAATCGGGGTGGGTTCATCCACTAAACTAGTTACTCTGTTTATTGCACAATCCCTCTTGGGGCTACAACCCTTTGTTGGCATTCTATGTGTTGAGGACCCATCCTGCTCCTTCTGAAGTTAACGACAGACCTTCCATCGATTTTCAGTGTGAGCCGGATGAGGCATTTAAGATCAATTCTAGCTAGTCTCATTCTAAATGCCTGGCTTTTAGAGTAGTGGCTGTTTCTATTTCCTCATCTAAATGCCATGGTCTCCATTTCTTCAACTTGAGTTTATTTGTCCATATCTCTTGGTTGACATTGACAATAGACTTCTGTCTCCACTTTCTCATGCAGCAAGTAATTGGACATTAATTAAACTCCTACTGTAGCTGAAGGAGCACAGCTCCCAAACAAAAGGCCAATTGCTTTTAATTGCCCTATTTCCGTAATGTTGTTGACCTCCCATTGAAATGAGAAGGTGTAGACAATGAGAGACACAAACATCAACAACTGCATATAAATTGCAGTTTTGTTCTCTTGGTTTTTTTCACCTTTAATCTCCAGGTTTCAGCTCAGACTGGAAATGGTATCGTAGCATAGCAAATGCTTAAAGTCTACTTTGCTCTGCCACCAATGTTGGGGACTGAGTGCCACTAATTCTATAAAAAGGCTATTGTATTTCAGAACCCATTGATGATGTTGGGAGAAGAGAACTGGAAATGTCAAGTCCTTCTGTAAGCTACTAGGTTTCAGAGTAGTGGCATTGGGTGAAACTGCAGTTTGAAAATTACTGGGCAGTTTTTATGGATCCTCATCTATTTTGATGGCAACAACTATCTTTTTTTTCCTTTGCATTATTATTGACCACAAGAACAAAACTGTATTTTACAAGTTGGTGCAAATGCTGGTGTACATAATTCCTGAGAGCAAATTGACCTATTGTTAGTGAAATGTATTGTGCATGCATACCAAATGACTTGTAATAAGAAGTATCTTAGTTCCCTTCTGTTTACAAGAGTATGCAATGAAGGGAGATCTAGGTAGGTAGGCAGGCTTTTGTAACATGCCAGCCCAAGGGCGGTGCTGCTGTTGGGGCTATGGGGTGGAGCCCCTCTGAGTGCCCTGGCTGTGCTAGAACTCCTCCATTGTGATTAGTGCATGCTCAGCCTGCCCTGAACTCCCAAGCCTTCGCTGCTGCCGCCTGCATTACCGTAAGGAGAGCAGGCACGTGTGCAGAAGGCTGCTCCTCCACATGTGCCGGCTTGGAGGATGAGGCAGTCAGCAGGGGTGCCAGCAGGAGTAGGAAGAGAAGCCTCCCCAGGGCTGCTCACACGTGCCTGGTGGTGGGGCTCCAGGAATTTCACCCCCTGTACGGCTCTGCAGTTCAGCGCAGAGGAAGGGCTGGAGGCAGAGGCTTGGGGACTCCCTGTAGTTCCCTATGGAGCCCCCTGGCTGTGGCTGCTAGCCTGGTGGTGGGGCAATGAATCCAGTGCCCCCCACAGCCAGTCACAACTGAGAAGAGCAGCAGGAGGCACTGGAGCCATGCCTCCCATCTTCCCTCCTCCCGCAGAATCCTGCTGAGCGGAGCTGAAGAAAATGACCATCAGAGCTGTGACTGGGTGAGTTTCCATAGCTTCCCTTCCCCCCCGCCCCCCTCCTCTCGTTTGGGTTCCCTTACTCCCCTCCCCCTTTGGATTTCCCCACTCCTCTTTTCTTCTCCTTTCTGCTCTTGTTTGGACTCCTCCCTCTCCTCCCCCCCTTTCCCAGGTTTGGTTCCCTTCTCCTGGTGATGGATGTTCTTGAGGGGTGCCCTCAGGAAGGGGAAGGTCCAGATTATGGCTCCATCCCCTATCCATGTGGGCATGCCCCCTTACCCTGAGCTCAGCCTTTCAGTGCTTGGGGGTAGGAACAGGCCCAAGGGGCCAGAGCCAGAAAATGGACCAAAATAGAAACTAGCCATGGGCTACACTGAGTTTTGATTTTGGATCTGACCCCTGGATGCTGTTTCTACCCCTAAGCACTGAAAGGCTGAGCTCAGGGTAAGGGAGAAGAGGGGAGAGAATCACCATAGGGATAGGAAACAGAGCCATGATCTGGGTGCTGCTCTTTCTGAATGCAGCTCTTAAGCACTCCCCCTCCCCCCCCCCCTTCTATGCTATGGGTGGGGAGCCTTTCCCCTTCCAGGAGCCGCTTTGAAAGTTAGTGCAAGCTCTGAGGGTCACACAGACGTTGGGTGCAGGGTGCTTTAAGGGGTGTGCTGAAGAAAGTGAGGGCCCATATCTTAGATCTGTGCCATGGATCTGTTTCCCGTCCTTATGTGCATGCCCTCCTCTCTGTTCGCTTTCCCGAGCTTCGGTTTTTAGTGCTGGGGGGTTAGGAACTGGATACAGGGGCCAGAGCCAGGAACTGGAAAGGAGCCACGTAAAAACTGGTCATGGGCCACATTAGGCTCCAGGGCCTGAGGTTCCCCACCCCTGTCCTGTGCGGAACTCACAGCTTTTACTCCTTTTCAAAGGCACCTGCCAGGAGGAAAAGGGTTCTGTACCGCAGTCCTAGAGTGAGAAACTAACATAATGTGCCAGGTCTGCATGAAGCCAGGATTTCAGGCTGACCAGGATGCCCCTTGTGTGTATTACAGTGATGCTCCATCACATTCCTAGGGTCCCAACTAGGGACTCTGTAAAATCCATCCTGGAAACCTGGTTGGGGAATGCACCTTTGCAAGTGGATGTCAGGATTTTAAAACACCTCAGACAATTCCTGTGAGAGCTCCAGATCTATATTCAACATGACTGTTTGTGCTCAGTAACCACTGGCTGTTTGGTGATCCCTCCATCATGCCTTAAGTTGATGGGCAATTGGGCCTTTGCTATGATGGTTCCCTCAGTGTGGAACTCTATCCTTCCTGATGTATGTCTTGGTTCCTTCTTCCACACCTTTAAAAAACATTGAAGACTTTTTTTATTCTCCTCCCTCCAAGTGATCTGATGTTTGAAAGCCTTTTTGCTGAACCCTGAATGGTGATAAAATTGGCTGGGATATGTTCTAGATTCACTTAGTGTAGTGGAAAAAGAATGCAGGCAGAACTGAAGTTTTTCCAAGGATTTTATTTAATCTTTCTGTTGCAGTGTGAAAACTTAAATAGTTGCTTTGCACGCAACTTTGTGTGGTTCTATATTTCTGAAAGCGGAAAATTGCTGCTCTTTTTTGTTGTGATAGCCCTGTTTTTGTCCTTTCTCCCTGAGTGATCTTATGCTTAGGAAAACTTTTTGCTGAACTTTGAATTTGTACGTTTTGGGGGGATATTTTCTAGTCTCGTTGGACTCAGTGGAAAAATTGCAGCCAGAATTTAAGTCTTTCCAAAGGAGTTTTTGCTGACTTGTGTTCAATCTATCTTCTACAGTGGGAAAACGTCAATCACACAGTCTTGCATAATTTTACAGTGTTTCTGAAAGGAGGAGATAGTGCTGCTCTTTTATTCTTTCCCTTTTTTGGTGGTAGCACTGTTGATCTGATGTTACTGGGAATCTTTGGATTTTCAGGATTTTTTTCAATGTTTTTCTTGCTCCTTGGTCTTGGAGCTGAAGGACACTGGAAGTGCTATGTAAATGCTTAACGATTCTGAGCACACTGAAAATGAAACAGCTAGAACGGTCATTGGAAACAATGGGGGCAACAATATTTATTTATTTACGTTTTGTACCCCACAACCCATCCGGCCACAGGCAATAATGGGATTGGCAAATGACAATAGGCTTTAACGGCTGCAAAACAAATTTTATTAAAGATGCGGTGGAGTTGCATCTTTAGTTGGGGGCAAGGGTGTGGAACGATGAGGACGGCACCAGGCAAAGGAAGTAGAATGAAAGGGAGGAGGCTATGGGGATTGGGTGCAATAGCAAGGGACTAGGTGGAATAATAGGAATGTTGCCCATGGTCTCCTTGTCACTGCTCCCACCCAGAACTTTGTCATTCTACCTGCCTTTCATGGCATTCCTCCAGTCCCTGCTAGACGCCCGGCTTCCTGATGGTCCTGCCTTCTGCCCCACCAACTGCCGCTGTGTCACTCCATTGGCTGAAAGTGGTTCAATGTAAATGGAGAAGAGAGCTAAATCCTTTGAAATGTTTTTAAAAGCATTTAGAGGAGCATTAGTGATGCAGGGAAGGATGCCCGTCCTTAACTTGATAACACCTTAAGTGTGCATGAGGTCAGCTGTTGTATCTTAGTCTTTCTAGGCATTTTGCTACTGAATGAATACATTCAGAGGAATAGATTTTGCAAACTGTTAAGATTAAGAGGAATTGTATACAAAGAAAATGATTTTTTTCCCCTCCAAAATAATTGAAAGAAGGGGTTAACGTATTGGTGTGATTTAAAACAAATCCAAACCCAAACACCTTAGCTGACATGTTGAAATCCTTGTATAGAGAAGCAAACCTAGGCTAGTAAATGTTAGTCTTGTTCTGCAACATTGGTGTCGACATGCACTAATTCATGGGGTGCCTTTAGAAGCCAACAGCCAAAAGGTATGCTTTTTTCCCACCAACTTCATCTGGTGAGAAGGATGTGACCTTTTCTATCGGGCTCGGATTTGGCCACTGTCATCCATGCCTTCGTAATCTCAAGACTAGGCTATTGCAGTGTGCTCTACATGGGGCTGCCCTTGATGACTGTTGGTTTAGAACACGGCAGCCTGCCTTCTGTTGGGGGTGGGTCGCCAAGAGCACATTACACAAGTTTGCACTGGCTGCCAATAGCTTTCCAGGCACGATTCAAGGTTTTGACCTTTTTAAAGCCCTAAACGGCTTGGACCCCAGGTATCGGAAAGACCGCCTCTTTTCTTTATGTTCCATCAAGACCTGTGAGGTCGGCCGAGGGTGTCCTCCTGCGAGTACCAGCTGCCCGTGAGGTTCATACAACCGGAGCACCCAGAGAGATTTGCTCAGTGGTTGCGCCACAATTATGGAACTCTCTCCCCTTGGAGATCCGCCTGAGCCTGCTGCTTACCTTTCAGAAGAGATGGAAGACTTTTTTCTTTGGCCAGGCGGTTGACGGGCTGGGGTGGGATTGGGTGCAGGGATTAGGGAGAGGGTTGGTGGGCAGGATTTAGGAATTTTAAAGTTTTTATATGTTTGGGTTTTTTTACTACTTTTTTTGTGGGCAGGGCAGGAATTGAATGCCTAAGTAAATAACAAACATTCTGCCTTTTCCCACTTTCCAACAAATTGATACTTTGCAGCAGTTAAGCATTAAATCACTTTTACTCCTGAATTGTTCATATGACAGGCACTCTAAACCAAGGTTATTCAGGAGTATTTACTTTTGAAACATTAGGAGTACATACTCCCCTTTGCTTTGTGCTTTTTGGAGTTAACGGCACTGTGAGCTCTTTACTTCAAAGTAAAAAGAGATGGATAACACCATTTGAAATGACTGCTAGAGAAATTGAGAAGTCACTGCTTTTCAGTTTGCAGCTGCAGTGTGAACAGTACTGAAATGGAGTAGTTATTTCTGTTTCTGTGACTGATTTATCACATTTCGTACAAAATCAAAGCTCCCGTGTCAATTAAGAATTTAGGAACTCATCTTGTTCCACCTGACGATGGTTTCAGCAGGCACAGAAGCTGGCCTTTTAGACCAGTTAGAGATTTGCGAGTCTAAGCAAATTAAGCTTATGCAATACTGACTCCTGAGCTATTGTGCAAAACCAACATACTTGGCAACTAGAGAGAGGGTGGAGGAGGGAAAGAGCAGCCGTTTCATACGAGGAAAGTTATGTACGGTTTCTTTAAAAAACATTTGGAGTGCAAATTAAACAACTACTACTCCCCAGTGACACTAGAGGCAGAGTTATGGGACTTTTGTGTAAGAATTCCACTTTCTCCAATACATTATGCACAGTGGCTTGTTTATGCACCCACTGTGTATTTTTTCTTTCTGTTCAAAATTTAAACTACTTTTAATAAGTAAATGTATTTATGCTGTGTAAATGAAGTCCCAGACTCATTTGGGCTGAAGATCTATGCCTGTGCATGCCCTCTACTTCTGTTCAAAGGCAGCAGTGCTGTATGGGATTACATTCCACAGCCGTGTCTGGATTTGTGGTGTTCAAACCTGCTTGTGCTCCTCAAAAATCCTGCAAGCACTATGGTCCTGATGTTTATTCTCTGATCAAATGAATCCCAGTGATTGAAGAGCCTTAAATGTTATTACTAAATGGTGGAGCATCTCTTTTGGTTGCATTGTCTGTCTTTAAGATTTTTGGGGAGTGAAAACGAGGTTTACTTCTTATTTCCCTGTTTAAAGAACCCCAAACCCTTGCATTCCTCTAATCAGGGGAGGTGCCAGGTTTGACAGCCTGATCCTGCCAATACTTCCTCCTGCACCAATCTACACTTCTGTGCATGATCTCATTGGTTCTTGGGGAATGATACATGGAAGCAAAGGCCGTTTTTAAATGGGCCGTAGCTGGGGGGAGGTCCGTGGGTATGCTAGTGTGAGGGGCACACGCTGATCCCCACGCACGGAGCAATCTGCATTGCTGCCAGTTGCTCCGTACGCTGGGGGGAGGGAATGTGTGGGTTGGGGAGGGTGCACACCCACACACCTCACATTTACATGGGATGTTCCCTGCATGGATGGTGGGTGTCCATGCGGGGGAGCATCTTGTGTAAAAAGGGCCAAAGATGCATGAGGCTTTTGGTTTGCTCATCTTAATTTATTTTTGAAAAGTTGCCAGTAAAACTTGTGTATCAAGATTTTTATATATCGTAATCCTCCTTGACTATGTGGGAAAAGGTGGGGTATAAATCCAAATAAAATAAGTAACTTGAGGCTTTTGGATGACTGACAAAAGCCCCCATGTTGCATATGGTTTAGTCTAATACAATGTAATCTTTCCCTTTCTACATACACTGGGTGATTTCAGACGTGACGGGGCGCCTATTGGCCTCGTCACGGAATCCCCATTTGATTCCCCGCCAGAATCAAAACGTCACGTCCAACTGACATGACGGCTAATTCCGGCGGGGAATCTTGGGGGGGGGGGGGAGAGACTGCACGGCGCAACGTGGGACCGCACAGCCCTGCCCCCCCACGCTCCCCCAGCAGTCCACCCTCCTGGAGACGGGCAGGCGCAGTGGTCAGTCCGGCTGCTGCGCCCGATTCCGTCCCGGGGTCTGAACCATGGCCTGGAATCGGCAGCGGTAACAGACGTTACCTTCTGCCAATTCCGGGCCATGGTTCATTTAACCACGCTTTGGGAGATGGTGCCCGGACCATCCTCGAAAGCGTGGTTATTTTGCTCACCGCCGGTGGTTCACTGTGGTGAACATCTGGTGGTGCGCAAACACATGTTACGGGACCGTCCACCACCACGGGGGATTCACCATGGCGGAGTGTGGTACCGTAACGTCTGAAAATACCCACTGTTTACTCAGATGATGAAAAGAAAAGTGATGGGGAGAGAGATGGTGCATCTTAATGCTAAATGATATTGTGTAGAATTTGACTGGAAGCTTTGATCACTTTTCAGATTTTTTTCTCTTTATTAAAACAAAACATTAGCTAATAAAATCAACAGATGTTCTTCCTTGACATTAAACAAATATACAAATGCCAACAAAATACATCTTATTTATGTCTGGCAAACCTTTTGTTACCCATATGAGTGTGTTTTTTAAAAATTCTAAAAATGGCAAGTAGGCACTGTACAATTTATTAGATTTTACTTAACTGTTTAATTGCACTCATTGTGAAAACTGGTCAAACTCTCTCTCTAGGCTACTATTATTATTATTATTATTATTAATAACAAACATTTATATAGCACCAGCAGTGTACCTGGCACTTTACAAAGTGATAAAACAGACATGGTCCCTGCCCCTAGGGCTTACAATCTGAGTATTTGGGGACTGATTTTGGGGATTGATTTTTTCCCAATGTAGAACCACAAAACCATCCCATTTATCTGCAAGTCCTCTGATACTAGAAGTTGTAATATTAAAAGTTCCTTCTCTGAATTATTCATCTCGTCTAGGTAGTGAAGAGAAGACCATTGATTCTGTGAGTACCCAGACTATTTTGAACGTGCTCTTGTTTTCCTCCAGAATGCCATTATTTTAGTGCAGGTCTGCAAAATCTGGAGATACGTACGGCTATTATGAATGATTATTGTTGTTTATACAGCGTGAGCGGTGTGCCTGGCACGGTACAATCAATGGGTTCCTACTCCCAAGGGGATTACTTCAGTTGGTCTCACAGGTAATACCTTCATTTGTGGGCCCCCAGTGCTCCCATCGGGAGACCGGATGTCGGGGGGCAGAATCCATCCCAGAAGTGGATTTTGCTGGATTTTCTGGACATTTGTGGGACACTGATCCTGGCTCCTGCCCACACCTGTGCACTCCGCCGGCTGACTTGCTTGCTCGGCTTCTCCTCCCAGCTGCTGCTCAGCTGCGTTGGGTTCTTCCCACCCAGCTTTTCTGAGTGTGTGGAGAGGAGTGAAGAGCCTCTCCCAGCATGCCAAACCCTGGCTTCTGACTGGAAAAATCTCACAGTCCCCGTAGCGGGGGTGTATGCGAGTTGCGGGCTGCCTGCATGTGGCCAGATTGAGTCTGGCACCCCGGACTTGAAGTGCCTGTTTTTGCAGGTGCTCAGTTGCACTTTTAGTTCCCGTTCTCTCATGACCTGGCAAGCACTGGATTGAAGCTTTGACCTACTCTGGATAGCAGTATGGGTTCTAGGACCATAATCCCCGATTCATCAGCTAACTTAACCATGCTTTAAAATCCCATTGTCTTCAGTGGGCATGAAGTGAACTAGTTTGCCTTGTTCCGTGGAAGATGTTAATCAAAGTGGCCTGGTCATCTTGCCGGCAACAGTTTTGTTAGACTCATCATCAAGCAAGATACAGCATCCTCCTCTTTGTGTCTTGCCAATGTGAGTGCTTGCGACCTCTTCTCTTCAATCACGCATCAACCATCTTGTTGTAAAGACATGACTGTCTCCCACTGAATTCAATGAGATGAAAAGTTATTGCTACTTAGCGGGATGAGACTTCTGAGCAGAGTGAACAAGGCTGTTTATCCAGTGTCCTGATGACTGGAGTGTCTGTTAGCATTGCAATCAGTGCTGAAGTGCTCATGCTTATTGTGCTGTTCTTCCAGTGTTCAGGAACAAAGCTGTGTTCTTCAAACCTAAAGTATTGGTATGTGCACATGTGAACCTTGGATTGGGCCCCTGAATCATGCCAAGTGCACACATGATTGCACAATGCATGTATACCATTTATGTAGTGAATGCTCATGCTTGGTACATGCATGTGTGTACTTAGGATTGGTCCCCCAGATTTACTACTGACAAGGAAGTACTTTTGTTTATGCTTACTCTTGCTTTGCAGTTGTCCGTTATTTCCTGGTATGCATTGCGCATTGTTATCTTGACACCTATATTTGACCCTGGTGTTGCCATGGCTGTTACTCGAGAGTAGGACCAGGAATAAATTTCAGATCTGGTTCAAGGCTTCTCCAAAACTGAAGTGAATATTTTTCTATTTTTAGAACTGTTACCTTGCAAAGGATT
>QEPC01002388.1:10282756-10387726 GCA_003113815.1 Sphenodon punctatus | reverse complement strand
TTGGGGGGGGGGGGGAGAGACTGCACGGCGCAACGTGGGACCGCACAGCCCTGCCCCCCCACGCTCCCCCAGCAGTCCACCCTCCTGGAGACGGGCAGGCGCAGTGGTCAGTCCGGCTGCTGCGCCCGATTCCGTCCCGGGGTCTGAACCATGGCCTGGAATCGGCAGCGGTAACAGACGTTACCATCTGCCAATTCCGGGCCATGGTTCACTTAACCACGCTTTGGGAGATGGTGCCCGGACCATCCTCGAAAGCGTGGTTATTTTGCTCACCGCCGGTGGTTCACTGTGGTGAACATCTGGTGGTGCGCAAACACATGTTACGGGACCGTCCACCACCACGGGGGATTCACCATGGCGGAGTGTGGTACCGTAACGTCTGAAAATACCCACTGTTTACTCAGATGATGAAAAGAAAAGTGATGGGGAGAGAGATGGTGCATCTTAATGCTAAATGATATTGTGTAGAATTTGACTGGAAGCTTTGATCACTTTTCAGATTTTTTTCTCTTTATTAAAACAAAACATTAGCTAATAAAATCAACAGATGTTCTTCCTTGACATTAAACAAATATACAAATGCCAACAAAATACATCTTATTTATGTCTGGCAAACCTTTTGTTACCCATATGAGTGTGTTTTTTAAAAATTCTAAAAATGGCAAGTAGGCACTGTACAATTTATTAGATTTTACTTAACTGTTTAATTGCACTCATTGTGAAAACTGGTCAAACTCTCTCTCTAGGCTACTATTATTATTATTATTATTATTATTAACAAACATTTATATAGCACCAGCAGTGTACCTGGCACTTTACAAAGTGATAAAACAGACATGGTCCCTGCCCCTAGGGCTTACAATCTGAGTATTTGGGGACTGATTTTGGGGATTGATTTTTTCCCAATGTAGAACCACAAAACCATCCCATTTATCTGCAAGTCCTCTGATACTAGAAGTTGTAATATTAAAAGTTCCTTCTCTGAATTATTCATCTCGTCTAGGTAGTGAAGAGAAGACCATTGATTCTGTGAGTACCCAGACTATTTTGAACGTGCTCTTGTTTTCCTCCAGAATGCCATTATTTTAGTGCAGGTCTGCAAAATCTGGAGATACGTACGGCTATTATGAATGATTATTGTTGTTTATACAGCGTGAGCGGTGTGCCTGGCACGGTACAATCAATGGGTTCCTACTCCCAAGGGGATTACTTCAGTTGGTCTCACAGGTAATACCTTCATTTGTGGGCCCCCAGTGCTCCCATCGGGAGACCGGATGTCGGGGGGCAGAATCCATCCCAGAAGTGGATTTTGCTGGATTTTCTGGACATTTGTGGGACACTGATCCTGGCTCCTGCCCACACCTGTGCACTCCGCCGGCTGACTTGCTTGCTCGGCTTCTCCTCCCAGCTGCTGCTCAGCTGCGTTGGGTTCTTCCCACCCAGCTTTTCTGAGTGTGTGGAGAGGAGTGAAGAGCCTCTCCCAGCATGCCAAACCCTGGCTTCTGACTGGAAAAATCTCACAGTCCCCGTAGCGGGGGTGTATGCGAGTTGCGGGCTGCCTGCATGTGGCCAGATTGAGTCTGGCACCCCGGACTTGAAGTGCCTGTTTTTGCAGGTGCTCAGTTGCACTTTTAGTTCCCGTTCTCTCATGACCTGGCAAGCACTGGATTGAAGCTTTGACCTACTCTGGATAGCAGTATGGGTTCTAGGACCATAATCCCCGATTCATCAGCTAACATAACCATGCTTTAAAATCCCATTGTCTTCAGTGGGCATGAAGTGAACTAGTTTGCCTTGTTCCGTGGAAGATGTTAATCAAAGTGGCCTGGTCATCTTGCCGGCAACAGTTTTGTTAGACTCATCATCAAGCAAGATACAGCATCCTCCTCTTTGTGTCTTGCCAATGTGAGTGCTTGCGACCTCTTCTCTTCAATCACGCATCAACCATCTTGTTGTAAAGACATGACTGTCTCCCACTGAATTCAATGAGATGAAAAGTTATTGCTACTTAGCGGGATGAGACTTCTGAGCAGAGTGAACAAGGCTGTTTATCCAGTGTCCTGATGACTGGAGTGTCTGTTAGCATTGCAATCAGTGCTGAAGTGCTCATGCTTATTGTGCTGTTCTTCCAGTGTTCAGGAACAAAGCTGTGTTCTTCAAACCTAAAGTATTGGTATGTGCACATGTGAACCTTGGATTGGGCCCCTGAATCATGCCAAGTGCACACATGATTGCACAATGCATGTATACCATTTATGTAGTGAATGCTCATGCTTGGTACATGCATGTGTGTACTTAGGATTGGTCCCCCAGATTTACTACTGACAAGGAAGTACTTTTGTTTATGCTTACTCTTGCTTTGCAGTGGTCCGTTATTTCCTGGTATGCATTGCGCATTGTTATCTTGACACCTATATTTGACCCTGGTGTTGCCATGGCTGTTACTCGAGAGTAGGACCAGGAATAAATTTCAGATCTGGTTCAAGGCTTCTCCAAAACTGAAGTGAATATTTTTCTATTTTTAGAACTGTTACCTTGCAAAGGATTAGTCAGCGTTGGAAAATGGTGGGGCAATTTGGGGAAGGGAGGATGTATTTGCAAACTTCCCATTGTTTAGGGCTGTATTTCCACCCAGTTATAGCAGTTCCCTTTTCATAGACCGAAATGATTACCCTTTGAGATGTTTATAAACAAACGTATTATATAATAGGTGTGGTAAGCCTATTACGCACATAGTATGTGTTAGTCTATTCATGGCTATAAATACACATCAACAGAAGGTGTGTTTAAATAAGGAACTTGTTGAGTTCTGCAACAGTTCTTTCTTTATTTTAAGAATCAATCATTTATCAGCCCTCTTCAAAGTATTTTTATAAATGGAACTTTAATAGGAAAAGATCAAAAAGAACCTTTGATGGTAGTCTCATTTTATGGAATTATTATTATTTTGCTATTTCAATATTTATGAAATTATACCAGTGGGGGGGAAAAATAACCGGGTAACTAGGGCCGTTAGATGGTGTGGATCAGTTGAGTTCTGTGGTCATGGAAAACCCCTGACAATGGGGGAATCTCTCTACTAAGGATGCGTTGTTGTTGTTGTTTGTTTTTAAAATGCCTACAGGCTGCTCCAGTAACCTCTGTCTTTTGGTGTGTGCACAGCTACGTGCTGATTGACAACCATGTATGGATTCGGTGGCAGTGGTGAAGTATTTATATGGCACCAGCATTCATTAGAGACAGGAGTCTACCCTGAGGGGCTTGCAGTCTAGGTGAGACAAAGGATAAGGGAGAGACGGGGATACGTTCACGAAGTTGAGAAGTCAGATGCTTGACTTAGTTACAGGGGATGAGGGAGGACTCTAGAGGAAGGACAGTAGGGGAAGCATCAGCGAGCATCTCCTCATTTGCTTTTTTTCCTTCCTGTAGGCTGGGTTTTTTTCTTTCTTTTTCTAATTTAACTTTATTGCTTGTCGTGAGCCAGTCATGACAAGCAAAAGGGTTACAAAGTACATTTATGTCCCTAATTCCAGCACGGGACACTTATACAAATTGTTCCAACAACAGGCTCAGTCTTCCAGATTCCATACTATTATAGATCACCCACCCCCTCCAACTTCCCCAACCTTCGAGTATAAAACAGCCATACTCCCAAATCAAAATCAAGCAGACGAACGTATACATTAAAAAAAAATAAATCTCTCTGGACCTGCTGGAATACTCTAGACTATAGTCCAGAAAACATTCAGAATGCTGGGCAGTATACCATACAAAACAAAACACACCCCAACCCCATCTCAAAACCTCTTACAAGTCTTTCCGGAGGATGGGATCTTCAGGCTCTCCTGCCCGTCCCCGATTCGTAAGACGTGTGTCACGGAGAAACATAGGGTCACACATGTGTGATACTGGCCTACATGTAAACTACAAACCTAGTAAATATGTAAAGCAAAAGGTGCAACATGTATGTAATGTTACAACTGAGAACTGTAAAACCCAAATCAGGACTGTAACACTGACCAAACTCCAGGAAGTAGGGACAGTTAAAAGATTGTGTATTGGCAACCCTTGCCAGACGGAACCCTATGGAGATGCAAATGGAGCTTCATGTTTGCCTGGGTTGGCTACGTGAGGAAAGACACAGCCTCATGAGCGGGAAAGCCGAGACAAAGAGACCATGAAAGGTACCTAAGCAAGGGCCATTAAGCCAGCTTCGCTATCGCTTGGTCAGAGCCATCTTGAGCACTCTCATCTGCATCCTGCCAGCAAACAAGGCTGGAAGGCATGGACTAAGAGGCATGATTTTGCTTTCTAGCAACTCTAAGACTGAAGACCCAGTCGCTTACATCAAAGACTGAGAGGAACTTATGGACCTTTGTAGGGTAAAATGCTTATTTAGGAACTCAACCAGTATAGATCAGGAATGCGTTATATTTACCTTTGATTTCTAGTAACCACTCTGTATCAACAATCTTGCTTATGTAATCAATATACTTACTTCTTATCTTTATGAAGAAGTGTCTGTGTCTAACATTGGAACACAAGTGAGCAACAAGAGTTCTCAAGCTCTTGCGAACCCGGAGATTAAAGAGTCTGTAAACGGGAAGGATCGGGCCCTTGGATGACAAAGGGGTTGTCCCTGCGGCAGGCTTGAATTGGCCAGAGAGAAAAACTGATTCAAGTGGGCTGTACATGAGGGAAACTGAGTCACTCAAACCCGGTAAAGGGGGGGTGCGGACCTCCAACCCGTGACAGTGGCACCCAACGAGAAGGGTCAGCTCAGTTTGTGGACCAATGTGTAGAAAGTAGAGGAGGATAGCCAGGTGACTGGAATCCTCTGAGGGGAGTAAATCCCATACCTGCAGAGACTGAAAGGCCAAGTCTTTCCTGAGAATGGGATCTTCAGGCTCTCCTGCCTGTCCCCGATTCTTAAGATATGTGTAACACTCTGACCAAGTACCAAAAAAACTCTCCAAATCGCCCCCTACATCCACAAGGACCTTCTCCATGGTGGTCACCATCTAAACCCGTTTATACCACTCGGACATCAAGGGGGGGGCCTATTGGACTTCCAATTGTGAGCTATTATGTTGCAACCTGCCAGAAACAGTTGGGTACATGTCTTTCTGTGCACCTCCAACAAGGGGATTTCAGGGCAGAGGGCAAGGAGGGCAATCTCCGGTCGAAAAGGCACCACAAGGCCCGTTGCCTCATTAACAAATGCCCACACTTTACTCCAAAAAGTCTGTATCGAGACACAACTCCATAGACAGCGAAACAGACTACTCACTTCGCTACACCCCTTCCAGCACAATGGTGACATTGATCTGCTTATCTTGGCTATTCTATCGGGCAGGGATGGGACTCTGGGCAAAATTTCGGTTTCGGTCAATTTCAGTTTCGGTTCTCGTGTATTTCGGTTTGGTTTCAGTACTATCGGATCTTTTGCATTGATTTTTGTACCAGATTTTTAACATTGCAGGGGACAACCTGCAATGTTAAAAATCCTGTACAAAAATCAATGCAAAAGATCCAATAGTACCGAAACCAAGAAAAGGACCGAAATTTCGGATTAATCTGAAATGGCAATTTTCAGGTACTTTCAGTTTTATCTGAAACCGAAATTCCCGTCCCTACGACCGGGGGTCAAGTAGAGACGCAACGTGATCTTAGTTTGTGTCTCTACCAGTGCCATGGATGTGGAGCATTTGTGCATATGAAGTCAGATTTTGTGCGTGTCTTTTTCCCCCCACTTTAATCTGTAGGTCCGTCTCCCAATTCTTGATATAATTTGTGAGGCTTGAACCAAATCCCTTTGATTTCAGCATAGATTTTCAAGACAAGGCCTTTAGCCCAGAATGCAGCAAACAAAATAGATTCCAGTCCTTTGGACGGGTGCGTATAGCACTCCTGTTTCTTTCGGGAGCCTGTAAAAAAGCTTTTCAGTTGATTATACTGCTTGAAGTCAATTGGGGTCTGAACTGCTCTCTCAAGATCCTCCTTTGGTGTGAACTGGTCATTTTGGAACCCTTTGTGTGTTAAGACACAAATGAGGGGTTGAGCTACGCCCTCTTTGGAAAGCCTCACAGTCTACCAGAAAGAATGGGGGCAGCCCTCCACTCAAGTCAGTTCTGGTAGTACACCTGTTCCAGAGATTCCATGCCAAACTCACAAAGGGATGATGTCTCATGTCTGGGGGGCCCAGCCGTTTGCTCCTGTAGGCTGTTTTAAACTGGAATCTTCCAGCCAATGATCCTTTAAGTTCTTCTACAAACATCCACAATCATTTTGGGCACATTTCCTAGGCACCTTTCTCCACTTTGAACCCCTATTTGCCCCATCCACTTGACATAGGCTGAGGAGTTTGGGCCAATGAGTGAGAGGAGGCACATGCTAACTGGAATTTTGCAGCCTTTTCTCCAAATCAGGAGTATAGCATGGGCTTCATGGGAAGGATTTGATGCCCCATCCAGTGGAGGGTGTGCTTTGTCTGACTTTTTCATGGATCCAATGCAGCCGGACTGCCCCTCTTGAGGGAGATGTCCTTGCTCTTCCACATGGGGTCCTCTCCTGCTTCCCGACCCAGCCAATTCCTCCTCTCCCACTCCACCTTTATGCCGAGTGAGGCCCTGATGTTTGGATTGGGTGTCTCCTTCCCTTTGCTTGCTGCTGTTCTCACCTCCATGATGTTCTGCCTGAGCTGGTGTAGCAGAGGCAGGCAGGCAGCAGCAAAATGAGGGCTGAGCAACCAGAACCATATTTTAAAGGAATATGGGTGCAAGCCATGGCTAAAATGTTAGAGGTAGCCCCTGTTCTCCAACCCTATATAATGCAATGGTGACAAATGTTGAGGAAAGAGTATAGGGTTGTTCAGAAAGTTGAGGGGGGGGAGTTGCCACTCAACCACCCACCCCTGGTAGTTCCACCTCTTTGGACGGGGGATTGTTTCCTCTAAGAAAACTGAAAGGAAGGAAGGAAACATGGGATCTTGTCCTGATCCTTGTTATGTCTCCAGTCCGAATGAATGACTGTCTGCAGTGTTACCCTTCCCTCCCCCACAGCACTTGAGCCCAGATTATTTAGTGCCATCTGTGTACATGGCACTTTATAAGACTAGATAACAGCAGATCCATGCTTTAAAAGCGTGTGGTCTTAAAATTAAAAAAAATTAAAATGGGAGGGAGAGAGACCAGAGTTAAAATATAATTATGGGCAAATACATGTATAATTGCAAAGCAGAACTGAGAGAGCGCTTCATGGAAGAAATGGGTTTGGGGTAGAAATTTGAAAGACGGGAGAGAAGTGGCATCGCATATGGGTTCTTGGAGGCAATTCCAGGCATAAGAAGCAATGAGAGAAAAGGCTAAACAAAAGAAATCAATGGGATAGGGAAATAGGGAAAGACATAAAAGGGAAAATTAACCTATTAGAATCAGAGGAAGTAATACAAAAATTAGATATACTAAGCAATTTTATTTTAGTAAAAACAACAAAGCAGACAAGGTACTTGCATGGCAAGTAAAGAAAAAAAAGACAGAAATCCATAATACCCTTCATTAGATCAGAAAAAGAAAAAGAGGTATTTAACAGAAGAGGCTATGTTAAATTAATTTGCGCAATATTATGGCACAGTATACAAGTCACAAACACCAGCAGAAGATACAAACATTTTAAAAATCAGTTGAACTACCTAAGTTATCTGGAAAACAAAAATTTTTTTGAATGCCCCAATCACATTGGAGGAAACAGTTTGGGTAATCAAGAATCTACCAAAAAATAAAGCATGTGGCCTGGATGGTTACCCAGCTGAATTCTTCCAAGGTTTTATAGATGAGCTGGCCCCAATACTAACCCAGGTATACAACTCTTGTATCACAGAAGATAAAATACCCCAAACATTTTACGAGGCAAAATTGTACTTTGTCCAAAACCAGGGTGTAACCCAGAGTGTTGTGCATCCTACAGACCAATTTCATTGCTTAATTTGGATGTTAAGATTTTTTCTAAAGTATTGGCTAACAGATTATTCAGTATAATAGACTGTCTAATTGAAACAGACCAGACTGGATTCTTGCCTGGAAGACTGGGAATAGATAATATAAGAAAAGTAGTTAATATTGTTCATTTAATACAAAAGGAGAAGATCCCAGCAGCCATTATATCACTTGATGCTGAAAAAGCATTTGATTTTTTTGAACATAAATATGTGTTTGCAGCATTAGAAAAAATGGGAATTGAAGGAGTGTTCCTAAAAATAATTAAAATAATATATAAATCACCAAGAGCCTTGTTGGTAGTGAACGGAGAGAAAACACCATCTTTTGCCTTGAATAGACAGGGCTGCCCTCTTTCCCCTCTGCTCTTTGACCTAGCCCTAGTACCCCTACAGGAATCCAGGCAGGTCAGGAACAATATAAGGTGGCAGCATATGTGGATGATGCAATTATTTTTGTGACTGTCAAAAAGAACAGTACCGGCTTTTCTGCAACTCTTGGACAACTTTGGTCAGGTAGCAGGTTATAAAATTAACAAAGATAAATCCCATATGTTGTTGTTTAATCAGCATCTCATATACCTAAAGAGGACCTGGAGAAGCTTAGCCCATTTAAGTTATCAAAACATAATATTAAATATCTAGGGGTAAAAATTCCTAAAAATCTGAAACGGTTATACAAAGAAAACTACTTGAATCTGTTGGAAGAATACAAAAATAAAATTCAGACATGGCAGAATCTGCAGCTATCTTGGGTAGGGTGTATAAACCTGGTTAAAATGATGATTCTACCGATGTTCCTATATATCATTCTGGCATTGCCTATAGAACTTCTAGTGCAATTTTATAATATGTTTAACAAGATAACTGCCTTCATATGGAAAAATCAAAGACCCAGAATTAGGAAATCCATAATGTTTACACAGAGAGAAAAGGGGGGGCTAAGCCTGCCGGACCTTAAGTTGTATCACTGGGCGTCAGGCCTTAGGGCAATTAAGATTTGGATAAAAGAGGAGATATTTTCATTCCAAATTGGGTAAAGCTAGAACAATACCTACACCAAAAAATAAATCTTAAGAGATGGATCTTGGAGGATATAAAGCCCATGCATGTCACTGATAAAGAACACCCATTTGTGGGATGGGCCTTGAAAATATGGACTAACTGTACAAGGAGACTGGATATCATTCAGGGGGAAACAGCCTGCACTCCAATATTTGGAGATATTACAAAAAGCTGTGGATTTTAAAAGGAAATGAAAGCTAAATGGCGCACAAAGGGGATTGTAAAGGCAGCTCAACTTTTTAATAACGAAATGTTTAAAACGCAGGAAGAGCTAGAGAAGGCCCTCAAAGAGAAAATTCCCTTTCTGGACTACATAAAATTAAGCTCGGTGTTCACTAAGGCAGGGATTAAGGAATACTTTAGTAGGGAAAAATTAGGATTAGAGAAAGTAATTATGGAAAAAATATCCAGAGAAGTTGTATAATATTTATCACGCACCTGATACAGGATATCTGACCCAATGGGGAAGGGACATTGGAAAGAATATTACCACAGAAGAGGCACAAAAACTTTGGACCGTAATGAATAAATGCTCCTGGGCTCTGTCAATAAAAGAAAAGAAAAGCAAATTAAGCTTAAGGATGTATATTGACTCCTCAGAGGCTGCCCCAAATTAATAGAAATTATCCCAATCTATGTTGGAGAGGGTGTGGGGAAGGGGGCTCCCACCTCCACTGCTGGTGGGGATGCCAGAGGGACAACAAATTTTGGCATCCGATTTGGTCATATATTATTCAGATAACTAGAACAGAAGTACCCTTCTTGGTAGAACTGGCTTTATTGGGAATATTTCCGGAGGTGGGGGTGTTTAATCACGGTCAAAAGGCATGTCGTCAGTTAAGACTGGCTGCGATATATACAATTGCTTGCTCCTGGAAATCTGCCCAGGGTCACACCGTAACAAAATGGAGAAACAGGTTGTGGTTCATGATAACTATGGAAAGGATAATGGCAAAAATAGATGACAAACTCGCTTTTATCTAACATGGAATCTGTGTTGCGATATCATTACTTCCTCTATGTAAAGAAAAAGTAAAACTTCAACAATATGTTCGACAGACATTTGATAAACTTCAAGATAAGTAAAGAAATGATGTGGATTTTGGTGTCACATGTTATGGTGGTTGTTGTTTATGTACTATGTGAATAGTGGGCATTGATACAGGGATTACTATTTTTCTTGTTATATATGTAGTGACTTTGTACAATGCATCGAAAGTTAATAATAATAATAAAAAAAGGAAATAATAAAACACACCAAAAAAAGAAGCAGTGAGAGAGAGAGGGGTCAAGTGACCTTAAACAAACAAGATTCTTTTGGATGATTGATGAAAAATTAAAGCATGAAGATCATTGAGGGGAGAGGGAGACAAAATGGTTTGAATGATATCTTTTATTGCACCAACTGCTGTTGGTGAAAATGAGCAAACTTTTGGGCTACACAGGGCCCTTACTTAGGCATGTAGCATAGCCAATCATAGAGGGTAGAGACTAGAGAGGATCAGAAAGATAAGGGGGAGCAAGGCCATAAAGAGCCCTAAAGAGAACAATTTGTTGAATGTGAGAAGAGGGGGAGCCACTGGGAGAGCTGAGAGAAACTATGAGCACAAAGATCTTAGTAGCAGAATGTCACTTCTACAAGTGCAAAAACTGTATGGATAGAGAACTTGAGAGCTTAGTTAATTCAAATTTCACTCCCATCCGTTTATACTGATTGGATACCTTCTATAAATAAGTTTTGTTTGTACAAATGGCTCATTCAGGAAATTTATTTTTCTGAAAGCTTCCGTGTTCCACAATAAAACGCAGATTGCAAGCACGTTAAAAAAAAAGTAAGTCTCTGCTGACTTTAAAGTTCCATGTCATTAATTTAATTCCTTTGCTTTCATTAAAATGAAGTCTATTTTCACTCCAGTGTACAGTAGAAATGCACTTAAAGGAGGGAGGAAAGAAATAGTAAAACAATGTTTGCAGGCTCTCGTCTGTATATAAGCAAAAAGACCGTTGGACGGAACTGCATTCTTAAAGCTCTGTAGTACCATTGTGAGTCTACGATACATATTTGAGTGAAGATGCTTCTTTGTTTTGGTCAAAACCCAATGCTTGCATTTCATAACGTGGAAGTTGTGGAGGATACTTGTAGTAGTGATTTCCGACTACTTTGTCTTTCTGACCTCATTTTGAGACTTAAATATAATTCCGTGACCCCAGAGAGGAACAAAAGCAAGCAGCACATAAATACATCAATTAGGTTGGTAGTTCCCAAACATTTTTGAACCAGGGCCCTCCCTCCACTTGTCTGTTGTAGTTGAGGCCCCGCCAAATAAAGTATGATAACACACCATAGTCTGTGCAATTATTGTATATAGTATACCAGATCAATATATAACAAAATGAATGATGATTATATGTATAACTCATACATTTTATTAAACATGAATGTGTAAATTTGTAAGTCATATCAATAGTTGTATATAACATAATAACGATATTGATTCTTGACAACCATAAAAGTATAACATGAAACTATTCAATACATCCAAATATGGGCATGTACAAAAATGTATGACCCAAGTCATACAAAACCATGTCACAAAATCAGATCAGTGATATCTATAGATTTAGGTTTGAAAATACGGGCAGGAGTAAATAAAGAATTACCAAATACATCTCTTAGTTTAATAAGTCCTATTAATTTGAGTTTAAAAATAGATGGGCAGGTATCCTTAATAAATGTTCACTTGACCTAATGTTGATAATAGACAGAGCTATTAGAGAGATTGATACATTAGATTCTGCCATTATGGAGGTACAATCCAAATTAACCACTAAAATGATTGCCTCGGATATGAAGTAATAAACGACTAATTTACAACAGGATTTGGACAATTATAAAGAACCGAAAGTGTCTAAAATTAAGAAATTTAAGAGATGAATTAGATTGTCAATAAAAGAGTATATCCCTGATTAAGTCACAGTCCTCCATCCCCAAAAAAACAGTTTGATTTCAGGAGTCAGTGAGTTTTCCCTCAGATTCTGAATATAGTGACAATGTGGGAGACCCCGCGGATTCTTCGGCTAGGGAAGATCATAGGAGGAAAGGGAGATGTGATGAGTATTTTTTAGGGAGTTAATCCCTACCCAGGAGATCATCTCACAGATGAAAGAATCACAGGGGGGGGGATACATCAACAAAAAACTGAGTTAGTGGTGAATCTAGCTTAATATATTTTGAATCAAGAAATACAGATTTTGAACAAAGGACTTTCCTTTGTTCCCACCCCTAAATATAACAGCTTTAAGATGAGAATTGATATTTTAAAATGAACATGACTTATTAAACTGAGAGATGTATTTGGTCATTCTTTATCTACTCCTGCCAGTATTTTCAAACCTAAACCTAGAGAGATATCGCTGCTATCTGATCAAACTGTTTTATTAATGGTTTTTATGATGTTGTGAGCCGCCCCGAGATGCGTGAGCAGGAGAGGGCGGCATAGAAAGGTGATTTAAATGAATAAATATGGTTTTGTGAGACTCTTATGGACTTTTTTGTTCATGCCCATATTTGGACGTATTGAATAGTTTGTTGGTGTTTATACTTTTCCGGTTGTCAAGAATCAATATTTAGAAGCCTTTATTATGTTATATACAAATATTGATATGACTCTTACAAATGTATACATTCACGTTTAATAAAATTGGAGTGTTTTTTATAAAATATTCATTTGTTACATATTGATCTGGTATACTATATACAATAATTGCACAGTCTCTGGTGTGTCATCATGCTTTATTTGGCTGGTCGTTGTGGGACTGTTCTCCCTTTGTTTTGCTGGTAGTTGAGGCCCCTCCACCTCTTGCTCCTTCTTTTCCTCTCCTCCCTTGCCACCCTCCTATCTGCGCTCTCTCTCTCTCTCTCACTCCCTTGTCAGCTCATTATTTTGGAGGCTCCCCCAGCTCAGTGAGAGTGTGCAGCTGGGTGTTTGCCAGCTAGGGGGTGGGTTGTCTTCTAATCCGCTCACCCCCGTTTGAGATTGTAGGAATTGGATTGCAACCCCATCCACAGCTGCTGTGACCCAACTTGGGGTCCTTGCTCAGTTGGAGAACCTTGGTAGAGTTTCTTTAAAGGTAAGTGAAATCCCTAATGTTACATAACACCTGCCAGTGGTGACCGAGGAATCAGATTTCTGGCAGAGCTGGTCCGGTCTTAGGGTGTTTTCAGACAAGACATCTCCCACCCACTATACATGTTGCAGGTCACCCATAGGGCAACCCTGGAGCCCTGACAACATGGGTGGAGAGTGTCGTGTCTAAAAACATCCTTAGTTGGTGAGGGGGGCGGGGGGCAGCCCTCTGATTTCCCTTCCCTCCTTGACTCCCCCTTTCCTCCACAGCAGCTTCCTGCTTACCTGTGGCGAACTCCATGCAGTTGTTTTGCATGGTCTGGGAGCTGCCAGGGTCTGTCTCAAATTAGTTCCAGTCCATACTTACTTAGTGGAGTTCAGTTCTATGCACCATCGCAAACCAAAGCCTGTGCTGTCTGGTTAAGCATGAACTGAGACTGCTCCACGCCAGATCCAGTAGCTCCTAGAATGACCCCTCAGGATGACCAAACTCCTGTTGCCTGCGTGGATGGAGAAGGCACCACAGGACTGCTTTAAATGACCCTAAGCAACGGCTCATCAGTAGGGGGTGATGGGGCACGGAGTTTCTGGTAACTGCTTCTATTGACAAGCAGACCTCTATTGTGTTGTTTATAACAATTGTAGATGGAATCCGCTGTGGTGAACTACTGCTGATGGAAATGCCCGAATCCTACCTAGGGTGTTACACAATGTCTTCATGCGACGCTCTTGTAAAGTTAGAAAATGATTTTTGTTGTGTTTTTTAAAAGAGAGGATAAAAAAATGTTGGTTTTAGAGAGGAGTTAAGGGTCTTGCAAATTGAACCAAAGCATGTAAAGGATCCTGACTTAACTTGCATTATTATTATTATTATTATTACAACAAGCATTCTGTATAGCGCCAGCAGTGTACCTGGTGCTTTACATAGCAATGAGACACGGTCCCTGCCTATGGCTTACAATCTAATAGACTAGGAGGGGGGGAAACAGGGATAGGGGACATATGGAAAGACAAGGGATAGGAACATTCAAGTGGATGCGGAGTCTCAGGTGCACGTGCTTGGCTTGGTTGCAGTTAGGCAGACAGTAAATGTTGAGAGGGGAGTACTAGCGGGCGTCTGGGAAGGCGGCGAGGAAGAGGTGGGTTTTAAGGAGGGATTTGAAGGAACGGAAGGATCGGACGAGGCGGATGTGGGCAGGGAGGGAGTTCCAGGCATGGGGGGCAGCTAGGGAGAAGGGACGAAGGCGGTTAGGGGAGCAGGGGAAATGAGGGAGGTGACAGAGGAGGAATGGAGAGTGCGTGCAGGAGTGTGTAAGGAGATGAGGGCCGAGAGGTAGGGAGGTGCAGATTGGGGGGGGGGGGCAGGTTGTGCTTATATGCAGCCATGTAAGCAGTAAAGACGTCATACAGTCTCCCATATTGTGCTCGCGTATAACTCAGGGTCAATGCACCCAAACTGTGGCTTGGTCTTTCAACCCCAATCCTCTTCCTTTGCAGTTGGGGGCAACACTGAATCTGGGGATGGCAGGGAATGAGGGGTAGCAAGCTGTCCCTGACCCATTGCTTTCCGTATAGGCTTTCATCTGGGTTGGGGAGAATGGGACATCTGAGTACTGGGGGGCTGTATATGTGGGGAGGGTGGGGACAAGGTTGATGGATGAGGGATGTGTACAGGGAGAGAAGACTGGGCAGTTGGGCAGTGGGGGCCAGTGTCTATCATAAGGGGACAGCCAGGTGCTGGGGGAGTGCTTATGGGGGACAAGACGATTGTGAGGTATTTAATTCACGGACTTTAAAAATGCGCCACCGCATTTTTAAATGCACCACTTTGAAATGGCCGTCTTTATTAATTACACGAGACGGAAGCGGGGTATTATGCGCATATTATGGAATATGCGCATAATACCCCGCTTCCGTCTCGTGTAATTAATAAAGACGGCCATTTCAAAGTATGCGCGATCACAATGCGCTCGTCTAAAAGCAGCCTTAATCTTGCAAAGGCTTGACGCCCGCACGCTACAGTACATGCAGCAAGTAGCCCTTGTGAAGTCAAGGGGACTAGTTATTGTGCACTGCGTAAGTGCGTAGTATGTGTGGACGTATGTTCTTACAGAATTGAGTCCTTTGTTTTCAAGTAGTAAAAGAGGGTTTTATAAATGGACAAGGTGGGCAGGGGGGTCCGTGGCTGCTGAGTGGCATGACGGCTGTGGTCTGCGCATGCACATGACGTGCATGGGGAGCGCTTTACATGGGCAGTTCCTGGCCACAGAGGCAGCCTCCGCACATGTGACTGGTCCTGTACAGAGCACTCCCGATTTTTTTTCGGTGGTGCTCCATGCGTGGCCACTGCATGGTTCATGGGAGTGCACTTCCCCATACACCACCTGCACATGAGCAGTTGGATGCGTGCTTGGTGTGTGGGGTCATGCGTGGACGTGTCTCGTTTAAAAACACCCGGAGTTAGCAAGAAACCTTGGCTAGCATGATAGGGTGTGTGCAGCTTCCTGAGTCGCTCTTTAAGTTACAAATCCTGCCTTTTCAATAATATATTGCTGCTGCGGTGTGCTATCAACGTCTCACCTTGGAGAGCATTACTTCACATAAGACTCTGGTGGTCTCTGCAGGCCCATGCTGCATATTATATAATTAAGTTCTAATTTCAGCATATAACTTTCAATATTATCTTTATGGTTTCAGGCATTGTAAATGCAGGCGCCAGCGGTAATGAAGTGCTCGTGCTACTTAATATGCTCTGATGATCATTGTGTGTCTTTTCTCCTTGTGCTAAATTATTAAATCACGGTGGCTGTGACTATAATAATGTCATCGTTTTATGTCTTAGAAAAGACAAAAAAATAATTTTATTTGGGGGGAATAATGTAATTTGCAGTAAATGCCTTGGGGTCCTTGGAGTTAAAGGCTAAAAGATGGTGTTAACAGCTGATGAGCTGTGCTCTCTATTGTTTGATGATCTTTTCTGGTACAAATTTCAGCCCTGTAAAAGTGTCGCATATGTTGTTTTAAAAATCTAGTTACTCATGAATAAACATTAATATTTTTATGATGGTATCGTGCTGTAGAATAGATTTGTCTTGCTAGAAACCCAGCTATGAGGGGAGGTGGTGTTGGCTAGCAGTTAGATCAGGAATCTGAGGGTTCAGGATGCCTGGGTTTTATTCCTGTCTTTACTATTAGAATTGGGAACATAAAGCCAACAAAGTCTCTCTCATTCAATGGAGTTGATCATTATTTTAAATAAAATAACCTTCATTAATAAACTCACTTTGAAGATGTCCACATGGCATTTAATGTTCCAGCCTAGCAAACTGTTTGTGTCTGCTGCAAAGTATTTGCAGACTTACCCTGATACTATACAGCGTTTGTGTAAGTTGACTGGGAAATTTAATCACAATTAAAATGACTATTAAAAAAAGTGTGAATGGTCTTGATTATGAACAAGGCTAGCGAGGTGGGTTAAAGGAGCATTGTGTGATGTACCAGGAATCGGTATATTTTAAATGTTTTGTTCCTTTTTTCTTTTGCATATATCTGTTTTTATTTTATCATAAGCCACTGTGAGCCTGCTTTTTGTGGGATGGGTGGGATATAAATTTAAAGTAAGTTACAAGCATGGAGTCGTGCGAATTGAAATTTTTGCCAAGCAGTTGAAGATGTCCAATGGAAGAAATTGAAAGTATTGTTTTTCTTTTCCATTTTATGCATTTATTATTTTGGTTTGTTAAAATGCATCTGTAGGCAACCATTCAGTGCTCTGGGCACCTTATTCGTCTATTAAAGAGCCAGCTTTAAAGGCCCGCCCATATGCATGTTCCCCTCGGTGCATGCCTGCATATGTGCATGTTTCCTAGGCCAATGCAACCTATGGGCTTAAAATAAAATTTTGTTCAGTATCGGTATTTTAAAAAATAAAAATTTCCAGGATGACATCATGCAACAACAGCTCTAAACTCTGTGTTCATGCTGATAAGTTTGAAGAGGGTTTGACTACCCCTGCAGAATATATAACGTACACAGGTAGAACAATGAGAGATTTTTGTGCAATTCGGCCTGCTTGCCTGTTGACATGGAGCAATGTGGCCTGTGGTGGCCAAGAAGTTAGACATCCCTGACCTATACATCTCCTCAACAGCGTTAACAAGGAGGGAAAAGGGCCAGGATTCACAGACTGCCCAGAAGGTTTAAGGAATCTTGGCTCTTGCAGATTAAGGTGGGAGGAGGAGGAAGGGGTTTCTAGTTTCATAACAAGACTTTTCACAGGTAATGTCCACCTGGCATTACCCTTCTCATTTTTGTAGTGGGCTCTCCAGCTTGAGCATCTCTAGTGTCAAATGTAGAGGTAAAAGTGCAGGGAGAAAAGTGATCTCGGGTCACCAGGTCAAAAACCCTTTCAGGTTTTATAGGTTAAACCCAACACTGAATACTTAGGATGAAAACAGACATGATGCTAACCACCCTTTAACCACCCTTTGTGGTTATTTATGCATGTTGCAGGGCTGTATTGGTGCCCTATGGAGCCCTGCAACATGCATAAATGACCACCAAGGGTGGTTACTGGTTAGCGTCATGTCTGTTTTCACCCTTAATTACAAAATTATTTTTTTGGGAGGGGGACATGGGGCGGGGACTATTAATTGTGACTGGGAGAGGTATGTACAACTACAGTTTTGTATCAAATCTCTTGAATCGTTGCTGGATGTATTTCGTCCAGTATAAAAATCAAATACCATTTGCTAAATTAAGACACAGCATCATTGGAACTTCTGCAGGACACATGCACTTTTTTGTGTTCTAAACCTCTCATGCATCTTTGCACTTTTGTTCTTTGTATTGTTTGAACAAGTGCCTGTGTTTTGGCTTGGAAATGGCTGGCCAGCAGCCTGATCCTCAAATGGAATGGGGTTTGCATTGTGGGAGCAATTTCAGAACTGGCACCGAAGTGTAATGTGCTAAAAGGAAATTTTGGCACCAAAAAATAAAAACAAGCGGCAAGTGTCTTTCCCACATAAAGTATCTTAATAGAATTTGTTTTTAAAAGCCTTGCTTTGTTTGCATTATTTATATGGGTTCTGAAAGCAACCTTAAAATGCCAGCTTCTGTCCACATGCAGAGCTCGGGCTAAAATATGGATGGGTCTGCCTCTTCGGAAAGAAGATGCTCCTGCAGTGATGCCAAAGAACGGTTTCGTCCTTGTCTAGGCGTGGCCCTCTTCTGGTCTCCTGCCAGTTTGTAGGTGCAGCTCTCGGAATAGAACCATTGCTGATGACTGTCTCTTAACACCTCGCTTCCTGAAATCTGGAGAATATCCGCTTTCACTTCCAAGTAAATAAATGCCTTGCCCTTTTGGATGCCAAATCAAGCCAAGGAGACACTGAATACTACCATTGATTTAAATGAGGCTGTTCTGCTGTAAGAGTTTTTTGAAAAATGCTGCCTAAACAGGTTGTGTGGAGGGTTTTTTTTTGTGCATTTTTTAGAAAGCTGATTTTTAAACATTTAGGGGTGATGATACTGATCGTTTCATATTCTTTCAGGGCTGAGTATATCCTGACTGTTCCCTCGACAGCTGCGCGGCCTTGCAAGGGTCTACGAAGCAATAAGAGTTTTAGTGGAGCCAGCACTGCGAGCAGTATTTTCTCTCTCTTTTTAAAAAAATATCAGTCTGTGTGAAAAGCAAGCCCATGCGTCTGAAGAGCTGTGGAGGAGCTTTTTACCCTCCCCCCTTTTAAAATTGTATCACGTCCACTTTCTCATTTCACTGAGACGGACTCTGAAGCAGTTGCCTTGGTAGAACTCCCAGGAGGACTTGTGGCCTTGCAAGGGCGTAGGAAGCAATACAAGTTTGAGTGGAGCCAGCATTGCGAGCAATATTATTATTTTTTATATCAGTCTGTGCGAGAAGCAAGCTCGCGTGTCTAAAGAGCTGCGGAGATCTGCTCTGCCAGAGGGGCCTATGCCTGAGAGGCCTTGCGGCTTAATCTCAGCTGGGCTGTAAAGTAAAGACCCATGTTCTGTTCTGTGCAGTCTGTTCTCAGCCTGAGAGCACTGTTTGCACAGCATGGTCTGAGCTGCCAAACTCCAGTCAGAAGCACCAGAGGAGACTGGTCTCCCACTCCCACATCTGTCCCCGAGTCTTCATTGCCCCGTGCGTGTGTGTCTTTGTTTAATCCAGTCATCCTCCCTCCAGTCTGCTGTAGGGTGGCCAGATATGCAGATTTTAGAGGACACTTATGAGAAATATAGGTTTTTCTTCGAGGATCTCTGCGATTTTCACTCTTGGGATCACTTCCTGCTCTGCAGGCATCAGGAGACCTTGGGTGATTTCAGATGAGACGGGACGGCATTCGCCCTGTCCCGGAACCACCCAAATGATTCCCCGCCGGGGTCATTCCGGCACATCCAACAGATGTGCTGGCTGATCCCGGCGGGGAATTGAGGAGGGAGCGGGGCCGCGCGGCGTAACATGCGTCCGCTCGCCCCCCCCCCCCACGCTCCCCTGCTGCCTGCCCTCTGGGGAGATGGACGGGTGCCGCAGCCAATGCGGCCGCAGTGCCCACCCGAATTGACCAGGGCCCGGAATCCCGCCGGAGATTCCGGGCCGTGGTTTCCATCCAGACGAGACGGGCCCCTTCATCGCAGCGGGGAATCACATTCACCATGCGATCAGTGCCGGCCCCACCGGTTCAGCCGCTCGAGTGGTGAATGTGATTCCCCGCTGCGATTGACTGTGGCAAACATCTGGGGGGGAACTCTGCAGAGGAGGGGGAACAGTCTGCAGAGGAGGGCAGACAGTAGGTATCTGGGAACATCTAGCAGGGAGTGCGAAAGGCAGCGAGGAACAGGTGGGTCTTGAGGAGGGATTTGAAGGAGCAGAGGGAGGGGGCAAGGCGGATGTGGGCAGGGAGGGCATTCCAGGCATGGAGGATTCTTCTCTCCTCCATTAAAGTACACTTGACCGCTCTATCATCTTACCTTACACTGGCTGGTGCAGAGACCCTGTTCTCCCACCCTTTAACGAGGACCTTATGGAAGGGTCTCCTCAACACTTCCCCCCCCTCCACAGTGGGATATTAATCTGGTTTTATCAAAATTAATGGGTCCTCCATTTGAACCCATGGCTTCTTGTTCGATGGAGAACCTGTCTATTAAAACCATCTTCCTAGTCACCATTACTTCAGCCTGAAGAGTTAGTGAATTGGCAGCAGTCAGAGGCTCCCTTCTCTACATTCGCTTTTACAACAATAAGGTCGGCCTCAGGACTGACCCTTCATTTATTCCAAAGATCATCTCCCCCTTTCATCTTAACCAGACTATATCCTTACCAGTTTTTTCCCCAAGACCACATTCATCCTGTATGGAGCAGGCTCTCCATACCCTTGATTTAAAGAGAGCTCTCTCATTCTACATCGACAGAACTAGACACATCAGAGCCTCCGATACGCTCTTTATTTCCTATGGGGGACAACGAGTCGGAGTTAAGGTCACTTCCCAGAGACTTTCCAAGTGGATTCTTCTGTGTATCCAGAGATGCTATTAGCTAGTGGAGAAAACACTACCTATTCATCTTCAGGCTCTCTCGACTAGGGCACTACTCTGGCTAACCTTCAGAATGTCCCGATCACTGACCTATGTAAGGCTGCTACGTGGTCCTCTCTTCACACGTTCGCTAAACACTACTCCTTGGACCTAGCGGCAAGGTCGGATACCTTAGTTGGAAGAACTGTTCTACAGTCTCTCTTTGACTAACTTCCTCGACTCCCATCACCTTGAGGTTGGTGTTATAAACTGCTATTCACTCTCCCAAGAGTGAGAATCGCGAAGATCCTCAAAGAATAAATAGAGGTTACTTACCAGTAACTCTGTTCTTCGAGAGAGCGCCGCGTATTCTGACGACCCGCCCTCCTTCCCCTCTGTCTTGGATGTACCTATCAAAATCTTCTCCTGGTATGGAGTTGGAAGGAACTAAGGCGGCGAAGGCCCCTCTCCCTATTTATAGAGTCCCATTCTCGCGCGATCTTGAGCCCGCGCTTTTGACAGGACGGGTGATGGAGGGTCGGAGCCCTCACCATGTTCTAGATTTTTCTAGGTTTTTTCTGCCTGGAAACTGCTGACATCAAGGTCTCCCGATGCCTGCAGAGCAGGAAGTGATCCCAAGAGTGAGAATATGTGGAGCTCTCTCAAAGAACAGAGTTACTGGTAAGTAACCTCTATTTACAAGGCTGTATTGGAGTCAGTGCAGCCCTGCAACCTGTATTTCTCATAATTGTCCTCTAAAATTTGCATATCTGGCCACCCTGGTCTGCTATCCGCTTGAGTTGTGCTATGGGCTGTTGACCTGCTCTCTTGGTTTACTTTACCAGTCATTGGCACTCTTGGTCTACTACTCTGCCTGATGCAGATGGCCATGGCAGACAGCTGAGTGGCAAATATAGGAGGCAAAAAATGTTGTTCTGGGCAGTGTTTTGACTTCCTGCTTCATCTGTGACGTGTGGGAAGATAAAGGAGTGAGCTGGCAGAGCACAGTTCTGTCGGGAAGAGCTATCGGACATGGCCAATCTTAGAAGTTGTGGGGCCAAGGGTGAAGTAAAATGCAGGATCCCTGGTGGCCCCACCCCCTTGGGGGCACCCTCCATGAGGCCCTGAAGTCGTTGTGTTTGGGGCCCCTACACCCTGTCCTGGTGAAAACAAGGGTCACTATGGGGTCCCTGAAAAGAGTGGGGCTCTCACTTTGTGGAAGGTCATTCCTGCTGTCAGGTCACTGGGGGAAAAAAGCCAAAACCCTTACAGGTGTTTTGAAGGAGAACACCTTACCCTCTACAATAGGAATGTCTTTGGTCAGCTGAGAAGACTGGAACTGCTGTGGTTTATAAGCAAGGGCTAGGCTTACTGACAGGGAAGAATTGATGTGTGTGTGTTGAAGGCTTACTAACAGGGAAAGTATGTGTGTTGGAGGAATATTTCACTCTATTCACCATGTAAATCTGGCAGTAGGCTGCACATGTTCAGTATTGGTGTCCCCGCCACCCCACCCCCAATAGCCCAGGGGACAAGAGAGAAGCTAACTGAAAAGCCTTATACAAATTTCAACAGAAGAGCAGAAAAACCCCTTAAACATTTTAAAAGAACCCATTTCAAATGTCAAGGGGGAGGGGGAAAGTCCCTTTTAGGTAGATAACTTAATTTAGTCAAGAAGGCTGGGAGCAGGGGGGTTTAGCTCTAGCAGACTGTGAGGAAGAAGAGACCAAGTAAAGAAAAGGCATGTGACTGTTTGGTAAACTCTTTGATGGGTATCATTTGTTTAAATAAGATTTGCTGTAGCCATGTGGGAATTGGCAGCAAGGAATAATTTGCTCTGTTCTGGCAATGGGTTTCTGAAATAAAGGTCACAGTCCATTTCTAGACAAGGCAATGTGCCCTGCCTTGCTTTCAGGCTGTGGTTGGTGGAACATCTCCAGGCTGCATGCAGACCTGCTTTGATCATACGTCCATAAAGTGTTTAAGCCATTCTTCCCGTCACTCCGATCAAGAGCTCTTTCACCCTCAGGGTTACTAGGGCTGTTCTAGCTTAATCCAAATCTAAAATGTATTTGTCTGCTTTTTCACCTTGTGTAGATGTGCTAACACTCCCCTGTCCCCCACCCCGTGGGTTAATTCAGCAGTGATCACATTTGCAGACAGTGCTAAAAATCCTGACGGGTAGGAGCAGAGAATCCAACTGTAAAGTGCCCTGGTCACATCAGGAGACCGTTGACTGCAGGTTTTAAGAGGAGACACAAAAGTGAAAATGTGTACGTCTTGCATGAATAAAAAATGAATGACATGGATGTATCAAAACTAAGGGCTGCACAATGCACCTCATTCCTTCCAGCAAAGTGTGAGCTTGCCTCTTGCTGCCATCTCAGTATTACGTTGACAGTAGCACCTAGAGGGTCTTGGGCTCCTATTGCGCAGAAACAGAATGAGAGACTGTTGCTTTCAGACAGAGCTTTCATTATATCAGGAGTGGCCAAACTCGGCGGTGGCTCATCAGTCCAGACTCTGGGGCGCCTGCCGTACCCATAGCCTTGCGCCCCCACAAACCTGTGGTTGGCCGCAGGCTGCTAGCCCTGGTTTTGCCACAGTGGTGGCAGCCGGTATAAAGCCCAAGATCGGATACATGGCAGTAGTGCAGTTTGCTGGCGCGTGCTACTGAACGTGCACACACTGGGGCTGATCCCAAGCCCCATGGACCAGCACACTAAGTACACACAACGCACATACAAAGCCGGGCCTTCAGCGCACACACAGGGCTTTGGGATCACCCCACCGTCACAGTCGTCTTTGCTCTCTGGAGCATTCTGGGAAATGCTAATCCAGCAGCTCCAGAGAGCAAAGATGGTGGTGACAATGTGCACTTGATCCAGGGCTCCGTATTGGCTGCTGCAGCAGCACACAGGGAAGCAGGGGCAGCCTCCCTACCCATCTGCACATATTTGGAGGGGAGCCAGGTCCCGAGGGGACCCAGAGCAGCCCAAGCAACGGGGGAGCATGGGGCCAGAGCCGCACGGCACAGCATGCTTTGAGTATCCAGCAGGGCTGCCTGAATGAAGCATGCTCTTTTGTGTCCTGGGGAGGGGCCAGGGCATCAAGGCATGGGCTGCTATGGAGAAACGGGCCAATCTGGATGGTTTTAGGGTGCCTCCCCCTGCCATAACATGAGCTGCCTTGAGCCTCGGGGGATAGGGGGAGGGGAATCTAAATTCAAACAAACAAACAAATAAATAAATAACAACTTTGCTTGTTTGTTTCTACCTCACATACATATAATTCTTCAGTTCATCACCAGGGGTGAACTCACATGTAACGCTGATTCAATCAGATGTCTGTGGGGCCCCGGAACATGTATAACGAGCATTGTGTGCGGGAGTCAATGGGAGTTCCAGCCCTGCTTTAAATGCGTTGGAGTTCAGATCAAATGTAAACACCAAATCTGCATTTAAAGTGGGGCTAGAACTCCCATTGACTTCCTCACATGTAACACTAATCCAGGGCTCATTATACATGTTCCGGGGCCCCCCCAGACATCTGATTGAATCAGTGTTACATGCAAGTCCACCCAAGTCAGGGGTTTCCACTGTTGTACAATGGGCACTACTGTGTTAGGCCAAACCCCTACAGGTATTCAGGTCAGATGACATACGGTTTAAAAATGTCACTGATGCTTGGCCTACCTTTCATTGAAGAGCCTCATAGTGCCCTAGGAGCAAGAAGCTTCACAAAGCAGCAGGTAAGAGAGACAAACGTCCGTTTCCTAGATAGGTAAAGGGATTTGGAAAGAACAAAAAAACCCACAAGGATGAAGATAGCGGAGTTACTGACCCCTGCTAGGAGATTTTTTTTAAAAAATCTCTATATTGAATAAGAGAACTGCTAATTTAAAAATAATGGGAAAAAATCTGACGATGAGAATCTCATGCATCTTCTGGAAAGGTTATTTATTTATATGCATTTCTAGGGTGCTTGTCACTGCAATATCCAAGTACCTATTGCCAGCATACTAGACAAAGGGGACAAAAAGGAACAGATTGCCCTATAGGATCGAAATAGAAACCTTTTAACATGCTTACAACTTCAGTATGGAAATATCACCACAGTTGCAGTAAGACCTGAAGTTACTGCTTCAGACTAATGGCTTCGTATACGTCAAGGCTTCTTCTCAACTTCATAACTACACTGGAAAGTATTGATTAAAAAGAGATTACCACACCATGAACACTTGCTCCCTCTTTCATATTTTGACAGCTTCCTCTAGACACTCCTATCATAAATATAAAGCCTTTCTTTGTCCAGTTAAAGAGATCATAAAAACCAGATCATTTGTTGTTCACTTGTTTTGCATTCAATTTGCAACAGCCACAGGTTTCCAATGCCCTGACAGGCAAGTGAAAAGTATATGAAACACACTTTGAACACAGAGGAAGATAAGAACATAAGAAGTGCCATACTGGGTCAGACCAATGGTCCATTTGGCCAGCATCCTGTCTCGGACAGTGGCCAATCACTGTGGCTTGGGAGAAGCACCCAACAGGTCACAATGGGGGGGATCCATTCCCTGTTGTTTTCCCCCAGCTCCCGTCATGTTCCCTGATCCTGTCTGGCTAATAGCTGCTAATGGACCTATCTTCCAGAAACTTGTCCAAACCTCTTTTAAACTCCGCTATAGTACTGGCCCTTACCACAGCCTCTGGCAGTAGATTCCACAACCCAATTATACGCTGAGTGAGAAAATATTTTCTTTTATTTGTTTTAAACTTGCCACCCTTGGGTTTCATGGAGTGTCCCCTAGTTCTAGCTGAGAGGGTAAATAACTGCTCCTTGTTTATTAGTTCCACACCACTCATGATTTTATAGACCTCTGTCATATCTCCTCTCAGTCGTCTCTTCTCCAAGCTGAAGAGCCCCAACCTACCAAGTCTCTTCTCATACGGGAGCCCTTCCACGCCCTTGATAGTTTTCTAGACCCTTTTCAGTCGGGGTTTCACCCAGGGTATGGCACCAAGACTACGTTGGTGGCCTTGGTGGATGACCTCCGCCGAGAGATGGACTCAGGACGTTCGACACTACTCGTCCTGTTAGCTCTCTCGGCTGCTTTTGATACAGTGGACCATGGGTTATTGCTGAGACGATTGTGCTCCCTGGGGGGTGGGGGTGGATGAGACGGTCCTTGGATGGTTCCACTCATTCCTCTCAGGAAGGAGCCAGCGGGTGGTGTTGGGGGCTGAAACATCTAGCCCCTGGGACCTTTCTTGCGGCATATCGCAAGGATCTATTTTGTCTCCATTATTGTTTAACATCTATATGCAACCCCTGGGGGAGGTTGTGAGATAGTTTGGTCTGCATTGCCACCAGTATGCTGATGACACCCAGCTATGTCTCTCTTGTTCAACTGACCCAGGCCCTGCAGTCTCAGTGCTTTCCTGGTTCTTGGAGGCAGTGGCTGACTGGATGCGGCAGAGCAGACTGTGACTGAATCCCGATAAGATGGAGGTGGTGATGGTGGGTTGGGCGGTGGCGGTGATGGCTCCCCTCGTTGAGGGAGTCCGCCCCCTTCTGGGTCTCCAGGTCCGGAGCTTGGGAGTCCTCTTGGACCCCAGCCTTCGGCTGGATTGCCAGGTAGAGGCGGTGGCGAAGGGAGCCTTTTGCCAGCTACATCTTGTGCGGAGGCTCCGGCCATATGTTTCTGACTCTGACCTGGCCATCCTCATCCATGCGTTCATCACCTCGAAGCTGGATTACTGCAACACGCTCTACGTGGGGCTGCCCTTGGTGATGGTTTGGAAGCTGCAACTGGTGCAGAATACGGCAGCCCATCTTCTGACAGGGCCGGGCCGGAGGGAGCACATAACACTGGTGCTCCAAGCTCTGCACTGGTTGCCTATAACATTCTGTGCCCGATTCAAGGTGCTGGTTTTAACCTTTAAAGCCCTACACAGCTTGGGCCCCTCCTATCTGAGAGACTACCTCACTCCTCGGGTCCTGGGGCAATCTTTGCGGTCTGTCGGGGGCGCCTTCTTGGAGGTCCCCCAGGTTAGCCGGGGGCCACAATGGAGAGGGTGTTCTCGGTGGTCACACTGCAGCTATGGAGCTCCCTCCCTGAGGGAGCTTGATTGGCCCCGAGTCTGCTGGCCTTCCACCAGGCCTCTCAGACCTGGCTGTTCGTCCAGGCCTTCGGGGAAGGGAGTGGGTAGGGGTGGGGGAGATGGGTAGTGGGCGGCGGGCTGGGTTGGGTTAGGGGGGATTTTAGGTTGTTTTAATTGTACTTTAGTTTTGTGTTTTTAATATGTTAGCCACCCCAAGATGCTTGTAGCAGGAGCGGACAGCATATACATTTTAATAATAATTTTTTGTTGTCCTTCTCTATACCTTTTCTAGTTCAGCTATGTATTTTTTTGAGATGGGGCGACCAGAAATGCGCACAATATTCCAGGTGCGATCGCACCATTGACTTGTATAGAGGCATTATGACATCCTCAGTTTTATTCTCTATCCCCTTCTGAATAGTTCCTAACATTCTGTTTGCTTTTTTGACTGCTGCTGCGCACTGCGCTGTGGATTTCATTGTATTGTCCACAACCACCCCCGGAACGTTTTCTTGAGTGGTAACTTCTAGTTTAGTACCCAGCATTGTGTATGCATAATTTGGATTATTTTTCCCTACGTCCATTGCTTTACACTTGTCCACATTAAATCTCATTTGTCATTTAGATGCCCAGGCACCCAGTGTTGTAAGATCCAGTTGCAGTTCCTCACAGTCTACTCGTGTTTTAACTGCTTTGAATAACTTGGTGTCGTCTGCAAATTTGATCACCTCAGTCTTAACACCCTTTCCCAAATCATTAATAAATACATTAAACAGCACCGGTCCCAATACAGATCCCTGAGGCACACCACTTTTTACATTTCTCCATTGTGAAAACTGACCATTTAGTCTTTCTCTTTGCTTTCTATCTTTTAACCAGTTTCTGATCCATAGTAAGACACAACTTCCTATCCCATGACTTTTTAACTCTCAAGAGTCTCTCATGAGGGACCTTATCAAATGCTTTCTGGATCTCCAGGTATACTATATCTACTGGGTCTCCCTTGTCCACCTGCTTTTTTACACCCTCAAAGAATTCCAACAGGTTAGTGAGGCATGACTTACCTTTATTAAATCCATGTTGACTCTTCCCCATTAAGCCATGTTTGTCAACATGCCCTGTAATTTGGTCCTCAATGATGGTTACCACCATTTTGCCCGGCACAGACGTCAATCTTACTAGTCTGTAGTTTCCAGGATTGCCTCTGGATCCCTTTTTAAATATCGGGGTTACATGTGCCACCCTCCAATCCTCGGGTACAGGGGCAGATTTTATTTATTTATTTGGTCAAATTTCTACCCCGCCCCTCCTAAAACAGCTCGGGGCGGCTTACAAACCAAAAAAACAAACACAAATATAAAATACACCTGAAAACAATTTAAAACATTCATAAATACTACAATTAAAACAGGACCGGGGCATCACAATAAAATAATAAATAAGGGGAAGGGGAGATAAAACCCCACTAACCCCCCCTCCTCAAAGGCCTGGGCAAACAGTGACAGGTTACAAATTCTAACAGTAGGTCTGCAATTTCATATTTGAGTTCCTTCAGAACTCTGGGGTGAATGCCATCTGGCCCTGGTGACTTTAGTATTCCATTTGTCAATTTGCCGTAGAACATCCTCCAACATCACATTGATTTGTAACCGCTCTTCCAATTCCTTGCCCGCAAAGCAAGGATCCGGTGTGGGTACCTCCACAGTGAAGACCGATGCAAAGACTGAAGCATTCAGCTTCCCTGCAATGTCCTTATCCTCCCTGAGCACCCCTTTTACTCCCTTGTCATCTAATGGCCCAACTGACTCCCTAGCAGGCTTCTTGCTTTTGATGGATTTGAAAAAAGTTATTGTTGCTTGTTTTTGCCTCTTTAGCAAGCCTCCCTTCAAAATCTCTCTTGACCTGCCTTATTAACACTTTACATTTACATTGCCAGTGTTTATGATCTTTTATATTATTTTCATTGGGACTAGCCTTCCATTTCTTAAAGGATGCCTTTTTGTCTTTAATAGCCTCCTTCATCTCCCCAAGATGTTGTGCAAAGGAGGACTTGGGAGTCTTGGCGACATTTTGAACATCTAGAAAGTTATACCTCCGAAGTGCTGGGTACTGCATGCTGTTGGAGAAATTCCTTGTCCATGAAATTCCCAGAAGCCCCAGAGTCAATTAAGGCCCACACTATGTGACTCTGGGTGGAGTCTAGACCCAGCATGGCAGGGACTCGCACATGCTGCATCCGTAAGGGTATTGTAGAAAGGCCCTTATATCTAGTTAGTAGGGGTTTCTCTTGCCTGCCCGGAAGACCCCCTAGGTCTCCCGGGGCTGGGCTTTTCCCGACTCACGTTTAGTTGAAGTGAGGGATGGGCAGTTGTGGACAAAATGCAAAGGCTGTCCGCAGTAGAAGCATAGACGTGATACCCGGCGATGTTCTCGTTCTGCAATGGTTAATGGTCCCCTGGAGGCTCCTAATTGCATCTGTTCCATGTCATCAACCTTGCTTGACTCAGCCTTACTGGGCGAGGGGGCAAGGGGCTTGTTCGTGGATAGATTAAAGGTTCCTTGCCGCCATTCTCTTCTGCGTTCCGTCAGTCATTAGTCTATCTGCAAGGCAAGTGTATCAACCGCCTCCCAAGTGTTGGGTAAGGCAGTAAAGGAGAGCTGATCTTTCCGTTTATCATTCAGTCCCCTCTGGAACGTAACCCGTAGAACTTTATCTGGCCAGTTTAGCTCTACGGCTAATTGCTGGAATTTGGTGACGTACTCTAACAAATGGCCTTTTCCTTGTTTTAACCCCACTATGGCATTCTCCGCATCTTTCACCCAATGGGGGTAATCAAAAATAAAGGAAAATGTGTGAATAAACCCAGCATAGTCTTGTAAGAGGGGGCTGTTACTAGTAAGAAGAGGTGTGGCCCAACATAGGGCCACACTGTCCAATGATCCTATAACAGAAGCCACTTTTAATGCATCTGTATTATAGGTTTTGGGTTGCACCATAAAAGTTAGCTCACAGAGTGCTAGGAAACTCTTAAACAAACATCGATCCCCAGAAAATTTGGTGATTGTGGGTCCCTTAGGTTCTTGGGGACTACAAGTGGTTGCCCCTACGGGAACCACTGGAGAAGGAGACTGAGGAGGTGGAGGAGGGGGTGGGGGAGCTCCCTCCTTACTCTGGTGGTCTTTAATATCCTTTACCTCCATGGCTGATGATTGAACAGCTCTAGCCAAGTCTTTCATTTCTGCCATTAATTGATCCATAATGCGGATCAGCAAGATGCAACAATGTAACTTGGCAAAAGGGGGTGTTTGTTTAAGCTGGTGACATTGTGAGGTTTGGGTGGGAAGGAATGGAGGACAGGAGGAAGGGATGCACCAAACGCTCACACCCGCACGAAGCAGCAAGGCTGTGCCTCTAAACAAACCCTCAGGATCGAAGTTGGCTTCTAGGATTAAAAATCCCCAGTCAGGATCATCACAGGGTATTGGGGATGAATGCAAGCCTTCTAGCTGCCAATGCACCCACACACACAGGAGAACGGAAGGGGAGTGGGGAGGTGACGTCTGGTGAACGGGGTAAGGGGTGGTGAAACCCAGAGTAAGGAAGCGGGACAGGGCAGGCACATGGGGAGGGTCCAGGGAACAGTGAAACAAGGGAGGTACAAAAAGGAATATCACACTTACTTACTGTACACGCACACCACAAGCACTGACCTCAGCCAAGCTCCTCACACGCGCTCACAACAGTAGATTGTCACAGGAGGGTCGAGGAACAAACCAACCAAGCAACAGGGGGCCAGTCTCACAGGCACGTAGACACTGATCACCAGCAGTGCTAGCATGGCAAGGAGCTGCTTTTATGTCCTGCAACCTGTAGATTACGCAAGCACTCTGAGCACCGCGGTATTGAGTCTGGGGGCGTGGTTTCTGCCTGTGGCGGTTGCATGTCTGTAGCCACGCCCCTGGGCTGAACAGCCAGACATGGGGGAAGTCCCTGAGCGCTGGAGGCGCCTCCTCCTACGTCCTGGTGTTGTACTACGAGGGGCTGCAGCGGCAGCACAATTCCCAGGCACGACACGCGCCGTGTCTGGGGGCCCCGGTCCCGCGCCGGGATACCACCCCCCCCGATAAGCTATGGACCCCACACCTTCCCGCATCGCCTGGTCCCCTGACACTTCCTCTCTGTGCTGTCAGGTCACATCTGCAGAACCACAAAAGCAGCACTTGTCAAAACCTTTGCTGGGATCACAGTTGCTGAGGTCCCTCCACCCCGCAGCATTGTTCAGCAGAGGTATTAATACTCCAGGTTCTACAACACGATGAGCCGTACGTGTGTGAAATTCAGGGTGTGATGATTACCTCAGAAAGTGCAAATCTAAGTGGGTGAATATTGGCATGAACTGTACTGTCTGTAGCTAACATTAGGACTAGCAATCTGGAGAGCCCATAACATCTTCTGCAGCCTGGGTGGCTCAGTACATCTCTAGCCCAAACATGCTGTTAATTACAGAGGGGGAAATATATCAAATACGCAGATGGCCCTCCTCCCCTGGCTCCCTCGGAAAGAGGTGCTGCTGCTAAATCTGCATTATCCATACTGCAGACATGACAAGTCGCAGGCTTTCAGCGCTGGAGACATAACACCCCATTCCCAGTATTGTGAACATATGGTAAAATAATTTTAAACCACAGAGCTAGTTTTAGAACTAGGTACAGTCAGTGGTTAAAACTCTCTCTCACCCCATGTACTCTGGACCCCTTTTTAAATAGAATGGGGGGGGAGTCAAAAGCTATCCCCTTGTAATCCTAATGCACTATTCAAGTGCAGCAGTTTTCCCCATCACTGCTATTAGCAAATGTGGCCCAATGGTATGAGCACTGGATTGGAGACGTGGAAGATGTAGCATCCATTCCCATCTCTGCCAATAACTGGACATGTGATCTTGGACAAGTCACTTTATTATTTAAAATGTCTATCCCACCCATCCCACCCACAAAAAGCAGATTCAGGGCACATTACAATAATATAAACATGAGAACATACATTAAAAAAGGGGAAAAAATACGTTCACCCCTAACCCATTCCCAGACCGCTAACAGCCTGCTTAAAGCCACATAGGCTCAAACTTTGGCAAACCTTGGGAGGGGAATTGCACAGATGGGGAGCAGCCACTGCAGAACCCCTCTGCCCACACCCTCGCCATCTGTAATTGGCAACTGGGCTCTGGCAAGAGCCAGTGCAGACCCTGGAGTGATGAGTTTTAGCAAAGGGTGGGAGAGGAAACCGGTGTTTTGCCTATTTAGACCAGGGGTGGCCCAGATGCCCAACTCCCAAGAGCTGTGTATCAAAACCTCCATATGCAATGCACCTGTGTACACCCATGCAAGTCTTATAGTCACGCCAATGAATACCACAAAGTCAGACCCTCTTCATCTCCCTACCCCCACTCCTTTGTGGTTTCTGCAATCCTGGCTATTGAGACTGAGGAGCAGCTGTGATTCAGCTGATACTTGGGTGCAATGAAATAAGATCATTTCATTAAAGCAGTGTAGAACCTAGGACTAGCCATGCCCAAGAGCCACATGAGGCTTCTGAGGCACAGTTTGGCCAGTGGCAGACTTTTAGGTTGGTGGAGCGGGAGGCAGGTCCAACACACAATGAATGAAAAAGCCACACAGAATTAAAAACTATGCAATAGTGAGCAAAACGCAAAGCTCTGCATGAAAAAACCCAAAATGAAAAAACAAACGCATTTGCTCTTGTAGATCAGGTGCCAGGGGAAAAAGAAAATATTGGCAACTCAGGACTTCAAATCAGTTTGAAATAAGGGGGCATTCTATGTATGCATGATTTGTTTCACTTTTAAAGATTGCTATGTTAAAAAAAGAATACACTCAGGAGAGAAACCCTGAATATGCCAGGGATGTGAGGAAAGCTTCAGAAGAAGTTGGGACACTCAATATACATCAGAGAATCCACACAGGGAAGCCCCTTTACATGTGTCCTGATTGGGCAATAATACAAGGTAAGCTCCTCTCTCAGATCACACCGGAGAATTCCCTACTATGAAAAGGCCCTATACATGCCTAACTGTGGGAAAAGCTTTAGTGTGAACATAAGCTTTAGTATGCATGAAAAAACCCAAACATTTCCCTCATTCCCACCACCACCTCAGTTTCGCTGGGAGAGAGGAGGGCATGACTAGAAGAGGCAGAATACTTTAGCAAAAAGCAGAGTAGACCAAAAGCTTCGCTTCTAAACCACACTGATGGTGTTGCATTTATGATCCCTCACCTTAGACCAGTCGGTTTCATCCCTGCTTTCATCCCCTTATACCAGTGGTGGGGAACCTTAGGACCAGGGTCTAAATGTGGCCTATGGCAAGCTTTTATTTGGCCCCTTTCCAGTTCCTGAATCTGCCCCTATATCAAGTTCCTACTTCCAAGAACTGAACATCTGAGTTCAGGGTAAGGGAGCAGAGATGAGGGCATGCACTCAAAAATAGGGGGCAGATCCATGATTTGGACCCTCCTCTTCCTGAATGCACTCCATAGACACCTCCACCACATCTCCCGACAAGTGTCTCTCGGTGTGCGACAGCTCTCCTTGCACAGCTTCAGTCCTCCCCAGTGTGGTCCATTGTTGCTGGAGGTAGGCACATGCACAGCACCAAAGCAGGAGCTGCGTCCACTGTGTTGTTCACCCCACTATTCCGGCCACAGTTTGAAGGCTTGGATCTGTTGGATTGCTTGCAGGTTCTGCTCAGCAGCTTTAACGAAAGTCTGGAGCATGATAACAAGCGTAAGGAAGTTCTCAGCTTGATTCTCCAGGCTCTGGTACTGGCATCCATGAACTTTGCCGATCATACGGCAATGTTTTGAACAGTTTAAAGAGCTGGGCGGCTGCCTAGCCAGGGTTGGCTGCACACCACGAGTGAGCAGCTACCGGTTACTATTGGTCATGTTTCCTCACAGGACTGTCGGCAGATTGGCTACTGGCTGCAATTCTTTTTGCAAAGCTTATACTGGGTATGTGTTGTTGCAAAGGCACTGCCAATCCAGGTAGATATTATAACTGCATGGACACTTCTGTCACAAGCTTGTCGGTGCGCATGGCAACTCATCTAAAAATGTTACAGATTTTAGCACCATGGAACATAGAGTTTTTAAGCTGGGGTGGGGGTGGGAACCCACTGAATGTTAAGAAATAGGTGCAGGGATCTGCAAGACAGTGACGGTCACTGTGCTTGGAATGTGTATGGGAGCAGAGCTGCCCATTGGTTAAAAGCTACTCATATTTTCTTATCTTTTGAAAGTAACCATTTTTTCTTGCCCCGAGCAGGAGGGATCATAATGCCATAGAAAGCTATTGGTGTGGGCAGTGTGCCAAGGAAAGTCAAATGGCTTTAACTTTGGTCTGTGGGTGTTGTGGCCACCCAGGTATGGGGCCCAGAGAAGTTGAGGGGTGATGGATAACCTGGCCTTTGCTCACATTTGGGTAATGCCTGATGTACAGAGAGAACTGTCAAACCTATCCTCCGAGACAGCCCATGTGCTCCGAGGGTGTTATATGCACACATAGAACTCCGTTGTGTGCATGATGGAGTGCGGACACCATGCAACCCTGCCGCAGTTCAAAGTTCAGCAGAATGAAAGAGTGGGAGCCCCAGATGAGATGAGAGAGTGGGGTGCACTAGAGACTGTGACTTTTCTGGATATTTGTTGGAATACCTCCTCATTCTTCTAGCACTTGACCAGTGCATAGTGAACCTTCTGCTCCTCCCATAAAGTGATGAAGATTGTGGTCTCCTCTTCAGCCCAAGGAATGCGGCGTTGGTAGGCAGAGAGCAACTGCTGTGATTGCACGGAGGTGGTAGCGGTGCTGGTTGTTGCTTGGCTGTCGGCATGAGTCATGACTCTGGCAATGGTAAGCCTCTGCAAGTAGTTTCTCAGAATGCAGTGACTTAGAGCAAGCGTTGGGTATGTGTTGCAAACCAGGACGAGTTGGGGAAATGCGTGTTTGGAATTGGTGCGGGTGGGCTTTTAAGGTGGATGTTGCATGTGCATCAGTGAGCGCGAAAATGGAGAGAGGGGCCAGAAGTGTTTGCTCCTTGGAATGCTCTAGACTTTTCACTTGCAACTCTGCGTGGACTTGTACACACAGAGGCTGCATGCAACCTAATTGATGGGACACGGACAGGTGGGTGCACAATTAGCCCACATGATGGGCTCTGCATTCTCTGGGACCCCGCTGTGAGGGAGGCCAGTGGGGGCAAACACCTAATAAATGGGGCAGGTAGACACCCACCTGGTGTGGGCTACTGTGTCATTTAAGACCCTTAATTTCTTCTCTCTAGCTTCTAACATGACTGTTTTATCGAGTTGGGTGTGCAGAGATACGGGGAGAGAACTGCTGCGTTCTCCATACTAGCTAAGGAGATGCTGAAGGCTTACTTGAGGTGCAGTTATTATTATTAAACATGAAGTGCATCTTTTTTTCATTCCCACTATTTCCCTCTTTCTGGAGGAGAGCAGTAATGCCTCTTTCATACGTTACCGGGAAAGCAGGGAATCTTCTGTACTGTAATTGCAGCTCTAGTCTCACGGGAATTAGTGCTTTTATCTTGAGAGAACACTCATCATTGTAAAAACTACATTGAGGAACCCAGTCATGCGCGAGTGTTCTCGTGGGATAAAAATGGAATAGCGCATTCCCACATGCGCTAATTCCAAGGAGAATAGAGCTGCGATTGCATTCACAGAAGTTTCCCCTGCCTCCCAGGTAACGTGTGAAAGGGGCCTTAGCTGCAGTCGAGGTAACAGCAAGTGTATAGGGCTCTTGAATGATAGAGTAGCTACTGAGCTCAGAGACCATTGTTTCCTTACATCCCAGCCTGAAACTGTCTTGAGATCTTCCAAACACATTAGTGGAGTTGCTGCATATTTAATTAGGTTTGTTTGCAAAAGGTGAAACTCCTCTGTTTTGTGGCTTGTATAATACTTTTCTCCTTTGTGCCCTGCATGTAATATTAGACTTCATACATGTTTATTTTTATTCAGAATGACAGCTTGCCTGTTAAACACTGTCACTACTTTCAGCAAAAGGAGATGTGCTGCTAACTATATCCTTCTGTGAAGGCACAATGACCCAGCTTGCTCATAAGTCCTCACAGGACTAGAGTCAAATCAGTGTGACTTTGGAAGAGGTTCCAGAGCAAAATGACAAATTAAATAGTAACAACTCATGGGAACCAGATGGTATTCAACCCCAGAGTTCTGAAGAAACGAAAATATAAAATTGCAGATCTACTACTGGTAATTTGTAACCCATTGCTAAAATCTACCTCCGTACCCAAGGACTGAATGTAATGCCAGTATTGAAAAAATGATCCAGAGGTGATCCTGGGAACTGCAGACCGGTGAGCCTGGTGTTGGTGCCTGTCATGCCCCCCCCCCCCGCCGCTGGCAAGTGCACCCCAGCCACGCGTTGACCCCCTTTCATTACCTCAGGCGGCCGCGCTGCCAACCGGCACACCAGCAGCAGGAACAGAAGCACTCCCCCCATCACATCTCACTCCAGCGGCCCCGTTGTGCGCTCCGGATGGAGGCGTGGGACTGTGTGGCATGCCTGACGTGCCATGCCCCCTGTGCGGCGGTCTGCACGTTTGCAGGCACGCGGGGGGCGGAGCTACCAGCATAAATCCAGGCACCGAGGAACACTTGGCGCTGGTGATTGAGGTGGAGAAACCAGCCCTGAGCGCGTGCAAGAGAGAGAGAAAGCGAAGTCCTTGTTTTGTGTACTTGTTGCCTAGTGTTGGAATTCTTGCGTGCAGTGAATTACTTGTTGAACCCTTGTTGTGTCCCTTAGTGAGCGTGTCCGTGTGAAAGCGTGCATGGAAGCTGGGTGACAGGAGGAGAGTTTGTCCCTTCCCCACCCCCTTGGGGTTCCGTTCCAGTCCCCTTGCTGCGTGTACGCCCCTTCCTGGACCCCCCCCCCCCCGATTCCTGGGTTCCCTACCCCGTTTTCCCCCACGTCCCCACTACTTATCCCTTTCCTTTCCCTGGTGTGGGCTATGCAAGGGGTGCAACTGGATTGAGGCCCGAGGCTCCCGACAACACACGGTGCCCTATCATGATAGGGACCTGGTCTCTTTGAGGCTGACGGGTTCACTTACTATCCTGACAGGCAGTAAAACCCCACTTGCTCCTGTTAGAGACCAGAGGCCGAGCGAGTGTGTGTAGAGTGGATTGCAAGGAGATTGAGAGCATCCATTCCCTGTCCCTTCCCCACAACCGACCCCCTCCGGTGACAGAGCCAGGAAAAATGGTGGGAACTATTATTAAGACAACTGCGCATATTGATAAACATGGCTTGATGGGGAAGAGTCAACATGGATTTAGCAAAAGAAAGTTGTGCCTCACTAATCTATTGAAATTTTTGATGGTGCAAATAAGCATGTGGATGAGATAGGAGACAGCTTCCTATTGTGGATTGGTGTAGTTTAAGATGTGGAACCAAGACTGAAAAACAGCAACTTGTCCTTGGCCAGGATTAAACTCCAAATTCCTTACACCAGGTCCAGCAAGTTACCCGCTGCAATACCCTCTGCTAGCGATTGTTCAAGCACAGGACAAAAAGGCAGTCCCTGCCCCCAACAGGTTTACAAGGATGAATAACCTTTTCCCTGTTGTGAGCCATTTTGAAAATGAATACAAGCTCCATGGGTCAGAAGGGAGCTGGGGGTGATTAAGGGATGTACTCAGAATGAGGAGAGGAGAAGGGTCTAGATAATGGATCTATGCCATGGGTCCATATTCTATCGTTGAGTACCCAGCCTCCATTTCTGCGTTTTCCCCTTGAGCTCGCTCTTCTGGATTGAATTTTTAAAAACGCTATGGGCAGCAGCCTTTAACCCATGAGCTAGAAGGTCTCCATCCCTGGTTTATAGTCTAAGACTTTTGTTTCTGTCCACTTCTCATGTCAAGGCAATAGATTTTGGCAGTGTCTTACTTTATTCCAGGTGGAATGACTCTGGGGATGGAGTTTCCATCATTTCCCTTGGGGATTTGATGATGATCGCTGGTAGCATGTTTTACTCCCTGGATTTTGTTCGACTTTAATTTCTCTCCATTCTTCTTAGTTACAGTAACACTGAAGCTGGCGTGTTGGAAGGGGGCTAAGGGAGATAAATATTCAGTTTCCATGGAAAGTAACCAAAATTGCCTATTTTGGGGAAGGTTTTGTTTTCCTTTATTTGGAATTTCTCCTGTCATAAACACTGCAATGTTTCATTGAATTTGCTGTCCAATAATAATGTCAAAGCCTCCTGGACTGTCTTTCCTTAAGCGTGCTCACACATTGTTCCAGCTTGCTGTATTGCCTGTTCATGTTCCTAAATAGCCCATCTACATCATGTCCCTTCCCCTTCCTCCCGTTTCTTAGTACTCACAGCCTCTTCCAGCTTCATATCATCCATGTTAATGTGCTGTTTAACCGTCTCTTCCAGAACATTAATAAACATGTTAAATAAAACTGGTACTAACACAGAGCAACTGTGTTTATCAGCCCTGCATGGCTTAAAAGAAATCCTACACAAAGGAAATGTTGCACTGAAAGCCTTTATGCATAGGTGACTTGCCCGCTGGAAAGGGTGGACACCCTGGTGCTGTCTCCCCTGCCAGTCTCAGTGGGGAGTAGGTAGCCTCCTCCAGCCTCCTCCCCCTCCTAAGCCCTACAGTACTGCAAGCCTCTGGCTGGAGAGCAGAGGGCAGCAGAACATCTAGGGCGGAGGTAGGTAAATGGTGGCTTGGAAGCCACATGTGGCTCTCAGGCACGTGTACTGTAGCTCTTGCTGGGTGGCCAGATATGCACATTTTATAGAATGCCTATGAGGAACACAGATTTCAGGGCTGATTGGCTCCCATGCAACCCTGCAACCTGTATTTCTCATCGGTGTCCTCTAAAATTTGCATATCTGGCCGCCCTAGGCTCTTGTCAGAAGTAGCTGCCTGAGGGGGTGTCCATGCCCTCTCTCAGGAGCAAGGGAAGACGAGCGGTTACTTCTGCCACTGGAACATCCTGGGGTCCCTGCACCACCATTGCTGCTGGCTAAACCTGCCAGACTACCTGGAAACCAAAGCATGTTGTGGGGGTAGGAGAAGGAGAACCAAATAAAAAACTAGCCATGGGCCACATTTGGTCCCTGGGCCTGAGGTTCCCCACCCCTGGTCTAGATAGTTTGTGATCCATTCTTCCAACAGAACTTCCTGTATTGAAGATTTCCAAACAGCAAGAGTAGCCGTAGCACAGTTAAGCTTTGTTTGTTTAGTAAACATGGTTGTTTGGGCCCAGCTGTGTGCAGACTGCTTTCTGCATATTATTTTGTTGGATGTATTCTTTACACAACACCAGACTTCAGGCCTTAAGAGGCGAGGAATATACCCACAAAAACAACCATTTCCAACACAAGCTTCCCATGTTGCCAGGTTCCTTGCTGCAGGGATGTTTGCAGTACAGCAGTTAGGATGGGCTCTCCTAAACATTTAGGCTCTTTTTACAATCCAAATTAGTTTTTAATCCAGATCCATTAATTCAGGGTTGTTATTTAGGAGTAACTGTTTACACAATCATTTTAAATCAGGAATAAGAATCAATCCTGTTTTTCAGTGTGAACTGGTTAATCCAGATTAGGAGTCTCGAGGAAGGCTGCAAAATCCATTCTCTTCCGCCCTGATTTCTGGGAGTACAGTGACTACAACAGATACAGCAGTCACCTTGCAAAATGGAGGGTTCTTCACCTTGGTGTGGTGGATTTTAAATTGGGCATTCCAAGCAGAGACTGCTGGGCAAACTGTGGAATACCATAGAGATACAGATGGCTAGAAGGGAGACATGCCTATTGTAGTGCTCTATGGTGTCTGGGACTCAGTCTGGATTCACCATTCACACAATCACTAATTTGGACTGACCTTTATCCAGGTTAAAATAAATCCTCAAACTAGGTTTCCAGAACCCAGGTTAAATTTTGAATTTGGGTTCATTAATTTGGACTAAGAGCCACAAAAGAGGGTGTTTTTTGCTGCCCTCATTGCGTCCGCTAAGTCACGTCCAGCTGAGCTTTTCCAGGTAGCAAGGGGGCTGGTCAGTCCGGCCTCCCTCCGCCAGGATCTAGAGTCATCTAATGCTCGCTGTGACTTGTTTGTTGATTCTTTGCAGACAAAATCACTCCAATTCATCATGGATAATGAATTGCACTTTTGGCAGTAAGTGAACCAGAGGCAGTTGAAACCCCAGCTTGTCTAGTTTTATGGGATCAATTTCAGTACATGTCATCCTCCAATGTGGGGGATGCTCTTGGGACTGTTCGAGCCACCCATTGTGAACTGGACCCATGCCCGTCCTGGCTGGTTAAGGCTAGCCAGGAGACTTTGGGGCTGGCTGGGATTGTCAATGCCTCCCTTGGGGAGGGCAGAGTGCTGGGCTGCCTAAAAGAGGCGGTGGTGTGGCCTCTGCTCAAAAAAACATCACTTGACATTGACCTGGCCAGTTATCGAACGGTCTCTAACCTTCCCTTTTTAGGGAAGGTTATTGAGCGGGTGGTGGCTCGCCAGCTTCAGGAGCATCTGGACTGATTGGTTTCCTTGATTCCTCGCAGTCTGTCTTTTGTCCGGGTTATGGCACTGAGACTGCACTTGTGGCATTGGTGGACAACCTCTCCCGTGAGTTGGATCAGGGTTGTTCGACCCTGTTGATCCTATTAGATCTCTTGGCTCCATTTGATACCATTGATCAGGAGTTGTTGGTGACTCGGTTGCGGGACCGAGCTGGAGTGGATGGTACCGTTCTCGAATGGTTCCACTCCTTCCTAGCCAGGAGAACTCAACGTGTGGTGCTGGGTGATTGTTCATCTTTTCCCTGGGACCTCACGTGGAGTCCTGCACGGTTCCATCTTATCAATGTGTACGTGCAACCTTTGGGGGCGGTCGTCAGACGGTTTGGGGTGAGGTGTCATCAATATGCTGATGACACCCAACTGTACGTCACTTTTACATCTGACCCAGGCCCTGCAGTCTCAGTGCTTACCCTGTGCCTGTCAGCTGCCAGGAACTGGATGAGGGCAAGCCATCTGAAGCTGAATCTTGACAAGATGGAGGTGATGGTGGTGGGCAAAGCCGGGGGTGTGATGGGGTCTGTCCCCCCCAGTGTCTCAGGTTCATAGTCTGGGGGTGTTCCTGGACCCGCAGCTCCGCCTGGATGTCCAGGTGGTGGCTGTGCCCAAAAGGTGCATTTCTCCAATGACATCTGATGTGACAGCTTAAGCCATATGTCTCAGACACGGACTTGCCACCATCACACATGCTTTTGTTACCTCAAGATTGGATTACTGTAACATGCTCTATGTGGGGCTACCCTTGGCGATGATCTGGAGACTGCAGCTAGTACAGAATGCGGCGGCTTGCCTCCTTAGGGGGTTGAGTCGCCACGAGCGTGTTAGACCGGTGCTCCGTTCTCTGCACTGACTACCAGTAGTCTACCAGGCCCAATTGAAGGTATTGGTTTTGACTTTTAAAGCCCTAAACGGCCTGGGCCCCACCTATCCAGAGGATCGCCTCACCCCCCCGGCTCCTGGATCGACCTCTGCGGTCAGCGGGGAGTGCCCTCCTTGAGGTCCCCTGGGTGTCGACTACGAGGAGGGCGTTCTCGGTGGCCGCACCGCGGCTGTGGAACACCCTCCCACTGGAGGTCTGCCTGTCCATATACCTCCCCTCTTTTCGTAGACAGTGTAAGACCTGGCTGTTCCGCCGGGCCTTTGGTGATGGAGACGGATGATGGGGTGGGGGTTAGGCTCTTTGTTGCTTTGCCAGGTTTTAATGTTTTATATTGAATTTTATATTACTTGTTATTTATATTGTTGGAAACCGCCCCGAGCTGCAGAAGTAGGAGGGGGTGGCATAAAAATGTAATAAACTAAACTTTAATCCAGATTAATGCACATGTAAAGACACCCGGAAGACTGAGCTCATGGTAAGGGAATGAAGATGAGGGCCCGGAGTGGACATAAGGATAGAAGACAGATACTGAGCGCACCCTTTACGCACCCCTTGTCCCTATCTTCTCTGCAGCCCTTGGAGCTTGTACTAATCTTCAAAGTGATTCTCAGGAGGACAAAGGTTCTCCAACCCTGATCTAGAGAAGCACTGTTACTCTAACCCAGTGCACTGAATTTGTCCCTGTAAGAGCTGGTTATATAACCCAAAATTTGGGCGAGCGCAAGGAAGTGTGTACTTCTCGAACTTTTTTGGGTACTTTGAAAAGCATTATTTCCCCTGTGCGGTTTATCTGGACTCCCATTGTGAACTGTGTGGATGCTTGGGCCCAAAGAGTGTTTGCAAATCTAAATTAACCACAGCTCTTAAAAATGTTGGTCTTTGTCATTTTTCTCTCAAGCTGTATTCCCCGCCCCCACAGCCCCCAACTTGGGGAAGACCAAGCGATGTATTCTGACTCCTTGTTGCGTGTATCGCACATAGTTTAATTTTGAGGACGAGGTATGTAATCTGTTTTAAAACAAGCTGTCTGTCGGTTGACTTGTCACCCTGTGAATGAAAGCACATTGCTTGTAATTTGCTTGACGTTATTCTGTCCTGTTGTCAGGCTTCTAATTACATTTAGAACATAACACAGATGTCTGTTTCTGCCTCTGTCTCTCTCTCCTTTTCTTTTTTTAAATTTCATTTTAAAACACAGAAGGGAAACCGATTACCTGATGGAAACTTTGGCGATCCGTTTACTATTGCAGAACTTTGTTTTATCTAATTGTTACTTGTTCAATAAACTATAAAAAATGAATTTGCGATACAAAGTCCATTTCAGGATCTGAAGCTATAACAGGATCTGTTTTCAGAAAGGGACTAGTAACTTTTGGGTGCCCAGATTCTGGTGGTCAGGATTATTTGGTATGCAAATTTATCAACTAAGTGCAACAGCTGATTTTTAGATAAATACAAATAGGGTAACATGGTCTAAGTTTAAAACAGGGGTGGGGAACATTTTCCCTCCCAGATGTCACTTTGAAAATTGGTGCAAGTTCAGAGAATTGCATAGAAGTTGGAAGGTTGGGGATACATTCAGAAAGCACCATGGATCTGTGCTAGGAATCTGTCCTTATCCTTGTGGGCATGCCCTCATCTCTGTTCCTTCTACCCTGAACTTAGTCTTTCAGGGCTTGGTGGTAGTAACTGGATCCAGGGGTCAGATCCAGGAACTGGATAGGGAGGGGCTAAATAAAATGTAACCATGGACTGCATTTGGTTCCTGAGCCCGAGGTTTCTCACCCCGTGTTTAAAGAATACAAATATTCTCTGTTTAAAATCTGGAGAAGTGAGGGTTGGGGTAGAGGAGGAGAGATTGGGAATCCTAGATTGACTAGTGCTAATACAGTAAAAATCGGTGAGATTTTAAACTAATACTTGTGTGGGGTTTTGTTTTGTTTAAATGGCCCTTTTCAGCCTTTAGGTTATGCTACAGTACTATTTTACTAAAGCCTTAAAGGCTAGAAACTTTTAAATGAAAGATCAGAGTCTCCTAGTTTTGGAAGCTGATGAAAACACACAAAATCAGGAAATAATTGACGGAACTCTGCATTAGCAGTAAAAAAAAAAGAAAAGAAGAAGTAGTGATCAAAATCATCTGATCAGGATGTGAGTAGTCTTTAGAAATCAGGTGGGTATGAATCGCAAAGAGTATCTGGACACGGCTGCATCCCCTGAGGGGAACCCCCTTTTGGGGAATTAGCTCTGGGGTTCCATTCACACAAAAGTGTCTCAACTTCACCAATATTTATATCTCACTGTCCCCTCTTCTTGGGGTATGCTTTGCACCAGTCTTGCACTAATTGATATCTAGGGAGTCTATCACCTCAGAACAGGGCTTATGCCCTCCAGCCTCCTCCTCTCCCTTTTCAGCTGGCCCATTCCACCGGGTAGAGGCTTCTCCCAACAAGTGGGTCCCCAATATAAACATAGTCCTGCACACCAACATAAAGTTCTTCCCAACTGGACACAAAGTCTGGGGTCTCCATTCAACAAAGTCTTCAGCTCAAGCCCTTGTATTGCAACAACCCCACCTGGTTTTCCCACACCGTCTGCAAGGACACAGTCCCAGTTCTTGCCAGGCTTGGGTTCAGTCGGCTTGACGACCTCCACGCTCTTTCTCTCCAGCAAGCAGCAGCTTCTTCTTCCTCAAGAGCCCAAGACAGACTGACTTTCCTCACTGCTGCCTCTGCTTTTATGGCCAGTAGCCACACCCCTCCACTTTCTGTTAATCACAGGGAATCTTTCTTAAAGGCCCCATTGCCCTTTTTAACAAGGATTCAATAGGCTGCCCAGTTACTTTAGGGCTGCCTCCTATGTTAATGGCTTGTGGCCAGAGGGCTGACTTTACTTCAGGCAGCCACTCTGCCACAGCATAATAATCCCTTCTAGCCTGGCTTTGCTTGGGAAACAAGTAATTTCCCACCTTCTGGAGAATGTGTCTGTCAGGCTCTTCTACAATTTCTGTTTTCTAACAGAGACCTGTGCACTCGTTAAACATCTGATGCAAGTAGCCGTGTTCCTGAGGAGGCCTATGGACTGACGAGCGAGTCAGTTCATGTTGTGCCCTATATCTGCAACAACAGCAGTTTCATAAGGAGCTCAGGTATGCGGCTGTATCTTGTGCTAAGGGACTTCACTTCAGTTCTTTTGAAGTTTTAATTCGCCCATGGTCTCCTGTTGTTCAGCTTCCTTTTGCTTATCTCTTGAGTTTCTACGCTCCTGGATCTGTGAGACTAACATAAAATCTAACACTGACTCCCCAAGAGAAAATATTCTGATCTGGGCTGACTCCAGTGAGGGGACTGATCGCTCTGTTCTACAAGACTTTGATCACAACAGAGATCATGCTAGGGGGAGGACACAGGAGGATGGGAAACTCTCGGTGGGACACCACAACAGGGGAACATGTGGGGAAGGAGAATAAAGGGAATAGAAGAGATTGTTAATGAAAGTAATGCTTGCTTGTGACACTGGGTGCAAGAAAATTCATAGGCTTTCGAGCTCCCTGCCATGAGGGACAAATATTTGCCTGACCCCCTAGTCCATGTGGCTTTAAACCAGGAAGGGGGGACCAAACTTGCTGGATCCTGTTGGTTTAATTCCTTAACTGGGGTTTTCGAGGAGGAGGGGAGTTTGTTTGCCATTTGAATGCTGCTTCTTTGGTCCTTTTGTTTCTGCTATTTGGGGACTTTGATGTTGCCACCTGACATACAATCCAGAATGAACTGTTTAAAAACCATTAAAGATGTCCCCCTTTGCTATCAAGGCTGCAATGATCTTTCTTGGGTCTCTGGAGATGCAGTTCCATTTAGCAGCTCTCTAGCCAGGAAGTGACATGGGCTCTGTCTCCCCTTCCCTTTGTGTGAGGCAGTTGTTCAATAGCTAATGGTTAGAAGGGGGGAGCAGTTGATTATTTTACACAATTGATATTTCACAAACAAAATTGATATAATAAATGGTAGTTTGTTTGTTTTTTGTTTGACTGTTGATGTGTATTCTTGATCCTATAATTTATATTAGTTTAGTTTAGTTTAGTTTATTGCAGCCAAAGCCAAAAAGACTTATAACACATAACAGAATTCAAAAACAAGAGAAATCATTCATAAAAACTGATAAATCCAAATAATTAAAACTAGCACCACTAAATATACTAAAATACGGAACATAATATAGTAACTCCAAGAAATAACACAAAAACCAGACAGGGATCACTCGGTGTTGTTGGACAAAAGTTCTTAAACTGCAAGAAAATAGTTCGTTTGGCTAAGGCTGCTACCAAAAAGTGGGCTATCGCCAAGGTGACAAATGGCTTGACATTAGCCAAAACCTGAATAGCGAAATTATGGTCAGTGCGGTCAGAAAATCTGTGGAGAACATCTGCCAGATATCTGCTGTGTATGTCATCATACAAATGGCAATTGGTGATGATATGGGAAACGGTCTCCACTTGCTGCTGATCAAACGGACAGAGCCTGTCCAAAAAATTTACCCCCTGGTAACGACCTTCCAAAATAGTTGTCGGCAAAGCATTTAAACGGGCACACATAATTAAATGCTTGCCCCTGGGTGAGATGGACGAAAGCAAATAGGCAGACAGGCAAGGTCGAGGCTTTATGTAGGGTAGGTAATCGGCCAGGTGGGGAGAGGCTCTAATTGCTGCCATTTCCTCCTGGACATCCCTGTCCTCCAACCTAGACTTAAGAACCCTCAAGACCATGGCCAACTCTTTCCCACTCCAATAGTCGGGATGAAAACCCAACTGGAGAAGAGAGAGCTCCGTGGCCTGACACCAAGTACTCTTAAATGAGTCATTCCTCCAATAGCACACCAAACCCTGGGTTTGCAAGATCTTTCGCTTAGCCCAAAATCTTAGAACATTCAACCACGCCATAGTCGACCACCTATACTGTCCTACCTCTGACCTAATTGCCGCAAATGAAGTGGCACAGGAAATCCTCAAAAGCCTTTGAATTAAACGGGCCTGGACACTGTTCAAGTAAGTTAACTTAGACTGAAAGTAAGGGATCCATATTTCCGCCCTGTATAACAGCTGGGCATGAACTCTTGCATTTAAGATCTTAAGTGCTGGGAGTACCGCCCTTCTCTCTGACCTATTAAACAGTCTAGACACAGAAAGGGCTGTTCCCCTTGCTGCTGACAGAGCCTATCCAGATGCCCTTTCCAGGATCCACTCACTTGGAAAAGTAAGCCAGATACTGGAAGGATTTGACCTGGGCAACATTGTGCCCACCAATCCCACTGGTGGATTTTGCGGGATTTGGAGAAGACCATGATTTTTGACTTGTCATGGTTGATCTCCAACTTGCTTTGATGACAAAAATCGGAAAAGGCAGATAACTGCCTATTTAAACCGACCCTAGTCTGCGACATAATCACGATATCGTCCGCGTATAGCAGGCACCCTTCCGCAAGGTCGTGCAGCTTAGGGGGAAAAAAAGAAGGGACCGCTAACAGGGAAGCAACCCCGTTAATAAATAAATTAAAAAGAATTGGGGCAAGTACACAGCCCTGGCGCACCCCTGAGTAAGTTGGAATTTCCTCAGTCAGTCTCCCTGATGGCTCGGTTTTGACTGCAAGCGAAGTATTTGCATGAAGTTGTCTAATAAGATAAAGCAAGCGCTTTTCCATCCCCATAAGAATCAGCCTTTCCCACAAGATGGCCCTATTTACCATATCGAACGCAGCACGTAGATTCAGAAAGGCCACATAGAGTTTTCCATTTGTGGCCATATACTTCTCCACTAAGTGCTGTAAAATCAAACCGTGCTCAATCGTAGACCGCCCTCTCTGAAACCCGGCCTGTTCTAAGCAGAGAACCTGATCACGGGCTATCCAGGCATTCAACTTGAGTAGAAGCCATTTGCCGTATATTTTCCCTGTGATAGAAAGGAGGCTAATGGGCCTGCAGTTGGCTGGAACTAGTCCCCCTTTTTAAAAATGTGGACAACTACTGCCTTCACCCACTGGAGGGGAGCTTTACCTGTCTTGTTAATTGTGGTAAACAGACAGGCCAGGAACAGAGCCCACCAACCTAATGGATGCTTTATCAAATCCAGTGAAATCAAGTCAGGGCCCGGGGCTTTCCCATTCCTAAAGGATTTAATAACCTCAGCAACTTCTGCAGCTGGCACAGACGGCCAAGGAGGAAGATAGACTTTATCCTCCAGAGGGGGTTGGAAGTCCGGAGTTACCAGGGCTTCCACATACAAAGACTGAAAATGCAGAATCCACAAGTGATCTGGGACAACTATGTGCGAAAGGTCTGGATGCATCTTTCCTAGACCATTAATAAGTTTCCAAAACTTTTTCCCATCACCCAAGCTGGCAGCTTCCACCAGAGTATTCCAATATTTTTCCCAATAATGATTTTTCTTGGACTTGAGTGTTGTCTTATACAGCTTTCTGACCACAAAATACTGAGGAGGGAGAGACACAAAACTACCCCTTCTATTATCCTTGTACAGGGAAACAAGCTGCCTCCTAAGGGCCCTACACTGATTATCAAACCAAATTTGGGAATGTCATTTGGGAAGGCGACACCCCCGATTGCGAGCCACTAAAAATTCTGTCAAGCTCTCAAATAATTGGGAGCACCAATCAATAAATAATAAGGGATCATCACTAGACCGGGGGGGGAATCCCCACTGGCCGTCTGGATGTCTCTAATGAAAGAGTCGACCAAAGCAAGCTCAGATTCCTGGAGCTTCACTGAAAAATGACAGGGGTCCTGAATGGGCACCGGATTCTCATTCGAGGAAATAGTGGTCAGACTAGGAAAACCTAAAGCCAGGGTCAGAGGAAGATGGTCACTGCCCTGGCACGTACCTACCTCAAAGTTTTTGATGAGACTAATGGTAGCAGAAGAGATGGCCATGTAATCACTTACGCTGGCCCCAGCTGGGCCCATGTATGTATATTCACCCTCCTGATCCCTGAAACCTGAACCATTTAGAATACAGAGGAACAATTCCGCTATCAATTTAACAAAGGGAGTGGCAGAACTGTTTACAACCAAATCCTTGGACCTCCTCAGGCCCAAATGGCTGTATTCGTTCATAAGGTCGCCTACTGGTAAACCACCCTCATCACCTTGGCCCAAACGGGTGTTAAAGTCGCCCGCTAAAATAATCATGGCACTAGGGTAAAGAATAGATGCACTGTGTCCACTAACACTTCCCTATTCAATGACCAGGAAGTAAAGTTATAGGACTTGGCATTTGCTGGAGGAATGTAAGCTGTGGCCAGAATAATTAAAGAACCTTGAATGTTGAAGACCATTACCAAACCACAGGGGGGTTTGGGAAAAACCGTGACAATGGATGTTTTGAGTGCATCGGAAACAAAACAAACCAAGCCCCCACTGGGACACCCCCTAGCTGCAGTTTGCAAGGCTGGGACAACGTAGGCGGTATCACTTTCAAAACAGGGCGGGGACAAAGCCCAAGTCTCCTGGAGGACTATAATCGAGTGCCTCTTCAAAAAATCTTTAACGTCAGGGTAAAATGAAAGCCTTGACCACCCGGCACAGTTCCAGGAGCAGATGTTGAGGATGGATTGGTCTCGGCACTGCCTGTGTCAAAAGGTGGACTGAACTGCTACCCCCGAGACTCCCTCTGGTACCTGAATAGAATTATCGAAGGGGGTACTACGAACCCCCTTGTTCACCTCTATTTCAGCCATTTCGGTCTCGTTGCCCGGAACCCTTGCCGGGGAGACTACCAGTCCTATTCCCCCTAAGTTAGCCAGATCGGAAAATACTGAGGAGGCAAAATCCGTAGCATCTACGGCCGGTGGTGTTGACAGGGAAATCACCCGCTGGATCTCCTGCGAAACTGAATTAGATGCTGGGAGAACATTTACGGACTGGGATGAAGACATGGCCAGTTGGGTGAGCCTAGTGTTGATAGGTACTTTAGAAGCTTGCTGACCCTGCCCCCTAAGCAAGAACGTTTCCCCAAGGGAACCCTAACTGTACCAGAGGAAACTAAATCTGGGGAGAGGGTTGATAAGGCTGGGGGATCTGAATTTGTTACCAAGGGGCGCATCCCCTTGTCAGTTAATACTTCGCCCAACAAACCCCCCCAAGAAGCAAACAAATCAGCCTTGGATAACAAATAGCTAACCATCTGTGGGGAACGAAAATAAATAACCAATCTTTGAATACAACTTGGGGCAGGAAGAATTTGAAAAGACTGGAGTTGCCTATAAGAAAAGTTGTGGGCTAAGATAGTAGAAAAGTGCTGCTGGATGTTGAGCTTGGTAGACCACCAGGGAAAGGCCCCATTGGGAAGAGGATGCACCCTCAATGAGAGAGCTGTTTAATTATCTGAATAAAGTGAGGAGGGCTGAGAGCCTCTTATCCTTGGGGGACACAGCTGCTCTATCCCCACAGCCCTTCACAAACTTGTTTTGGGAGGGACCAGGCCCTTTATGCTCATTTTTGGAGGGGCCTTCCCCTTGGGGCCTGTATACCCTCGGGCATACCAGAATTCGCACTAACTCCTGAACATTTACAGCCCACTGCGAGGGCTTGATCAACCAGTACTTGAATATGATCACCTTGGACTGACAAAAGATTAGTAATACCCTCAGGTTGGGTATGTAACTTCTTGACCAGACTGGAAATAAGAAGACATTGGTCACCCAACAATTTATAGAGAAGTGTATTGGTATTTAGAACAGTGTCCTGGCCCATCGGCAACGGAACCTTCTTAGGCAGTGGGTTATTGAAAACCGATGCCGGAGAGTCATCCAAGCTGGTCCTCACCCCAGTAAATTGAGAGCTGCCCTGAGATGATTGGGGCAACCCTGGGGTGCCACCCTCCCCCTTGGAGACTAAGTCCAGGCCTGGAGTTGTCGCAAAGAAAAAGTCCAACCTTTGTTGCTTATGGGTAGGTTGCTCATGAAGTTGCATGGCGTTCTGGCAGTCTCTTTTCCTCTCCATACTCACTGCCCCCCGCTGCTGCGTGCAGGAAAGGCCCCACGCCCCAGCCGACCCCAAAGGCAGCGCGCACAAAGACGCGCACGCCAAGAGCGGGACGGCAGATGTAGTCCCAGGCGGGGGGCTCGCCTCCCTCTTGGCCAATCAATGTCCTTATTGCCTCTGGTAGGGACCTGGAAAGCCCAGCCCAGGTGTCACAAATCCTCCGGCCGGAACAAACACTCTAATGCAGGGGAAAAGCCGGGCAGCTGCGCGCTGCGGGACCCAGCCCACGGCTCCGATCTCCCAAGGGTCTCCCACCTAGAATTTATATTTGACAAATACACATCAGTATACTAAGGTTTTACCCTGTAAAAGATATTGCTAGTTACATACAAAGCCTAATAGGAGAATTCAGAGAATGGCCTTGTAAAACAAAAACTTGATTCCTGAACTGGGATGCAAAATTTCATGTTTTATTTTTGCAGAAGTTGGATGTTAAGGTGAGTGTCAAACCTGGGCATATTACAGGAAACAAGCATCAACCTTAATTGTGAAAGGATTACACAGCTCTCCGTAATATAGTTCTTGATTTTTAGTTTTTTTCCATGTGGTGCTCTCTTGCTGTAATCCACATGCCCTAATCCCTCATACACATGCACGAGCATCCTTAACCTTACACGCAGAAAGAAAACCCCACTGACTTCAATGGGATGATGCATGTGTGTGTTGTAGGTTTGGCGTCTCTTAAAAGGGGAGTGGGGAATAATATTCTAGAATACCAAGGTAGCATTTCAGGGATTATTTTCTCACGGCTAGGACAAATATGCAACTTGCATATTATGAGAAAATAATACTGAATTCTTGAATCAAAAAAAGCAAACTGGTTATAATTACACAGGTAAGGTAGAGAATTAAGATGAGATCAGCTTAGACATGCTCTTCTGCCTTAATTTAATTTAATAAATTAATACCTGTTTCCAAAGGATTAAACCATAGGTACTGGTAGTACTCTTCTAACATTAGGAAGCTTGTTTGGTTTTTTTCATTTGGTTTCCCCACTGACGAGCATCCTCCCATGGCTTATTAAAACATTTAATAATCAATAGTATGCATGTTTCCAACCTTGAGTGAAAGCCTAAAAAGAGAGACAACTACAAGTAGGATTATGTAGTAAGCAGCCAATTAATCATGCACCTTTTTTAATATTTCCTTTGGTGTGTGCAGTTGGAAAGCATGAAGAAACATTCTTCTATAGTTGGATTTCACAGGTCATTTCCCCATTTGCATTCAGCTTTAATATCATGTGATGTAAAGTGCCGCGGAGCAGCTAAGCTAGATGCTGTTTTATATTGAGTGTTGAACTTTAATTGGCCCTGCCTCTCTTTGGTGCTTGGTTCTGTCCTCCCCAACCCACTTTTGGTTCTTGCAGTCTTTCCTATTGCTGATGTCAGGTCCCCCTAAACGAATGCTTCCAAGGCAAAGTATTGTAACGGATTGCCAACCAAGTTTTGCCCCTAGAATTTATTACGTGGATTCCAGTTGTTTAAACGGGAGACGCTGGCCCAAAACTCAGTGCAACAGTGAGCAGTTTTTAATATTAAAAAAGGATTGAAAATCAACACTTGGGAAGCTTCCCACATCAAAACCAATATCCAGGCCTGTAATTAGAGTGTGGCTGACAGCGCTGTCCTCGGGGATGGTGGGGGTCCCACTTTGTCCAGTGTCTCTGTCCTTATCCGCAGAGCACGTTGCTGACCACTTTGCCAGATGATCTCTTTCACCTGGCACATGGAGAGGCTACCTTGATCGCTCCTTTCCACTGCCCTTGTGTAGGATCCTCGTGCGATTGCAAGGAGCCAGTGGTCCCTTCTCAGTCATGCTGCAGCCATCCCTCCCACCCACACCCCCCTCTCTCAACGGCTTTTTTCCTTTTTCAAACACCAACCATCATTCCATCCTCCCCAGCCCAACCACCGCAAGCCACAGCCCGGCTTTTGAGAAGGAAGGGGGAAAAGTTAGAAAGCCACTCCTGACACCGCTGACTAGCTCTGCTACGGTATTATATTTCTGATAAATGTCGCTACATTAGAAATACCTATTTTTTTCACCTGATAGGTTTCTTCTTTCTGTATGACTTTAAATAAAGACAGTGTTTCTCTAAGCAAACTCTGCCATTTGTAGATGCATCCCAGTATGAGGTCCTTCATAGAAGGTGGGCTCAAATGCTGCTGTCACCTACATGCCTTCTCTTTGGGTGTATTTAAATGAGCAAGGCAATGGGGTGGGGGGAGGAATTTGTGTGGTTCTGCCGCCGATCACCCCTGCAGGTGGAGTACGTGGGGAGGGTGTTGCCAAGAGGAAGGTGATATTTGGATCAGGACACACTTTAGGGGACAGGCAGGGCAGGTTACACGGAATATTATCCAGGTAGCATGTGAATCTTATAGGTATGTTTGGTTTCTACTTGTTGTTTGTAAATGTGGGAATTTAGTATTATTTGAGGATCTGGGGTTGTGCTTATGGAGCAGAAATATCAAGTTCATGTTAATGGTGCAACTCTGAGGTGACAGGCAGGGCTCTCTGGGAGAGGCTGGGAAGTTCTAGTTAACCATAGAACTTTGGGGGGGGGAGTTTAAAACTTACTGGTCAGAGGGTCCTAGGTGGTTCGGCTCTTGAGGACAAGGAGGGAAGACCTACCAGAGGGTTTTAGAGAGGAGTCCCAGGGGAGCTCGCCAACTGCCTTGTGAGTTTGGTTGATCTTTGCTCTTGGTACGCTGCTTTAATAATGCTTTCTTAATTTGGCTCTTTTATTTTATAATAAATTATTTTCTTGTTAACTTGCTGTCTGAGTGTGCTCTCAAACCTAAGAGATCCATACAACCTGCTGTCTTGCCTACACAGAGGAACCCTAATACCCCATGGTAATTGTTGTTAGACCCCTCAGGTGTACAACCTCTCTCCTTGCCAGCTCCGGTAGTCCTGAGAGTTGAGGGACAGTGGAGAGTTAAGGGGGAAACCGGTCACGTCCGTGAGAGAGAGAGTCTTGAGTGTTGAGGAGTGAAGAGATTTAGGGGTTTGGCACAGTCCTCAGTGCCTCCTGGGTCTTCACAGACTCAGAGGGATTCTAACATGACTCCCAGTGTGGCTACCCCAGCCATGGAGGCTGCCACCGTGCGTTCCCCCTGCCTTGAACCATAGGGAAGGGGGACCTTTGTAATGGACATGTCCTTGGCGTGAGCGCTGGAGGAACCTTGGCTCCCCAGTGCTCCCAGCCAGTTCTTGTGACTTGCAAAAGCTGCGTTCCCACCCACAGTGCCTGTGAGCGGCGGATCTGTCTGCTGGTGTGGCTGGCGGCTGCCGTTCATACGGAAGGGGGACCTTTGTAATGGACATGTCCTTGGCGTGAGCGCTGGAGGAACCTTGGCTCCCCAGTGCTCCCAGCTAGTTCTTGTGACTTGCAAAAGCTGCGTTCCCACCCACAGTGCCTGTGAGCGGCGGATCTGTCTGCTGGTGTGGCTGGCGGCTGCCGTTCATACAGGCAGGGGCTCTTTGGCCACCCCTTGTCACAGAGCTGTTTGGCCTGCCCTGCACAGAGCACTCTGGATTTGCAGGCCGTGTTCTGTGAGTGGCCAGGAGTGCATGCTCCATGACTCACAGGAGCGCGTATCTGCCACTCCACCTTTAGACGGGTGGTCTGATCCGCAGCTCCTGGGGGGCCATGCGGGGTAGCATCTTGTTTGAAAACACCCTTTGTCAATTTCCTCCTTTACTTCCTGGGTAACTGAAGGCCTTGTTCACATGAAGCTGTCTGACAAAGTACAATGGGACAGTTAACTCTGGATTGTTCACCTATGTTCTTGCTTTTCAGAATAGCTGTCTATTGGAAGGCAGGGGAAACTTACTTCTCCTTAAACAGTGGTACTTTACCTTATAGTGACTGGCAAATAACCCCGGAGAAGCATGCAGATTATCATACATTACTTGAAATTGCCTCATTTGAATTCAATTTACCTGCAGCTTCCAAGTCAATAAACGTTTATAGAAAAGATAGCGACAACTGTCTTTAAATAAAATGTTGATCTTGGCTCTTTTGTGACCAGCCTTGGCAACTGGGATACCCTCTCTTTTATTCTGTCCTTTCCCTGTAGTTGGAAAATTAGCCTTTGGTGTATGGTCCTTATGTCACTTGTTCATACTTTCACTTCTAGAAATTGATCCTCTGATGCTTCTGCTCTGTCTGAACACCCACCTACATGCAAGCAGTATTTTAAAGTTCAGAATGAACCATTGGATCATTGTCTAGTTCAGGGCAGTAAAACCAATGGCGCCTAAACCACATCCAGCTTTCAAAGTAGTTTTGCAAGATCTGCTGATCTTCTTTGTAAATAAGTGAAGTCATTAAGTCATAGTAAAAGTATATAAATTAATTAATTTAGTTAGTTGAACTTAATACCCCACCCCTCTCGCTACTGGCATCCCGGGGAAGCTTACAACATAAAAGAATATAAAAATACGATTTCGTAAAACATCAATAAAATCACAAAAACCAAAATAGAAACAACAGTAGAAATCCATGTATAAAATCCATCCAAACCTATTCCCCCCTCCCCCTCCCCAATAAGCCTGGTGAAAAAGCCGCATCTTGCAATTACGTCAGAAGGCCAGGAGCTCTGGACTGAGGTGAACCTCAGCTGGGAGAGCAAATGAAGAGAATGTTTGAAGAAGGAATGCTGTAAGCCAGGCATGAGGAACCTCTTCCCTCCCAAGGGTCACTTGGAAAGTTAGTTCAACACGTTCTGAGGGCCACATAGAAGTTGAGAGAGGTTCTTAAGGGATGTGCTTGGGAAAAAGAGAGTCCAGATCATGGATCTGTCTCCTATCCTTGTGTGCCTGCTTTCATCTCTGCTCCCTTGCCCTGAACTCAGTTTTTCAGTGATCAGGGGTAGGAACTGGAAAGGGTCCAAATAAAAACTAGCCTCGGGCCACATATGGCCCCTGTGCCTGAGGTTCCCCACACCCCTACTTTAAGTAAAGCAGCCTTAGGACTTGCATGCACACGTAGACATCCTTTTGTCTATAATTTTGGTTTTCAGGTTTTAATTTTGAAGCTATATTTTTATAGACATTTTTTCAATATTGGTGCTTTGACCCATTTCACATTTGGTATCTGGACCTTAGTGATCTACTCTTTGAATAATACGCCACTGAATTCCACTCAGTAATTCTAGGATGAGGCCCTTTAAAAATCCAATCCTGATTGAAGACTCCAAATAAACCAAAGCTCCAAAACCTCTCTGTCCCATATATATGTCACAAGAAGATACTGGGCTACATGTAGACTACAGGTCTAACAAATATGTAAACATAAAGGTTCAACATGTATGTAATTAAAAGCTGAGAACTGGAAACTCACTTCATGCAATCATGTAATGTAAAAGCTGAGAGCTGGAAACTCACTTCATGCAATGGAGTGAGACAAAGAATGTGTATTCAGGAAAAGCTTAACACCACCTCCACCGAAACTAGACATACACCTTTGAGTTGCAAATGAAACTTTTCCTGCCCGAGAAGCACAAAGTTCCTGAGGCAGGAAAATCAAACAAAGAAACTGCAAAGGTATTTAAGAGGAAGATCTTTTCTATCAAGAGACAATTGGGAATTCATTCAACCTCTGACTTGCTGAGTCTCGGAAGCGCAGCTGGGGGGCAGTAGCCAGCCAGCCAGTTTGCTGAAACAATGCGCTGAGGGAAGGAACTTTGATTTCTAACCAACTTAAGTCTGGTGCCCAGCCACGCTACATCACGGGCTGAGAAATGGACTTTTGTAGGGTAAGATTTAACTAGGGATGTATGCAGTTCGGACTAGGAATGCGTTATTTACTTTTGTTTATTAGCCACTCTGTGTTCAAACAATCTTTGCTTATGTAATCAATAAACTTTCTTCTTTACTAAGAAGTGCTTTCCGTTGACTTACATTGGGGAACACAGTCTGAGAAACTTGAGCCCTCAAGCTCTTACAAACCCAGAGAGAGAAAGAGTCTAAGAATGGGAAGTCTCTGGAGTTTGGATGGTAAAAGGATTGTCCCCTTCGCAGGACTGAATCAGCCAGAGAGAGGAACTGGTTCAGGTGGGCTGCAAGTGAGGGAAATTGAGTCACCTAACCCAGAAACGTGGGGTAGTTGACCCCAATCCCATGACAATGTATTTGGCATAGAAATGGAAGCATAATTCAGTACTTTGGAAAGGACTCTGCCATCTGGGAAAAAATGTTTTTATCCTGCCAATCCTTACCAACTTAGTAAAAGGCTATTCATAGTTTGTGCCTCAGTTTCCCTTTAGTAAAATGAAACAGCAACACTTCTCACCCCACGGGTAAGTAGTAAAGCACGTTGAGCTTCTGTGTAGAAAGAAATTCTAGCGGTGCAGTCATTATTTAACTGTTGTTACTACTCCAGGTGCCAGATCATGGATGTTAACATCCCTGCTGGCATTTTTCTGTTGTGGCTTTCTTTGTGTAAAACCAAACGAAATGCCAACCCACTGCAGTCCGGGATGGGTGGAGTCGGTGCAGCCCCCACTCACGTTTTGCCCGGCCAGACTAATGTGTGGGACGCCCACAGCGTGTCGTACGTGTGCTTGTGGGCAGCCCCCACTTGCGGTGCCAGGGAGAGCAAGAGCAGAGAGAGGGGGAGGAAGTGGTTGCTCCTCCAATGCTCTAGGGTTTCCGTCCGCAGCTGCAGAGTGCTAGCAGACCTGTACGCGGGGAGGCGCTGCATGCAACCTAAGAGATGGGACATGGACACGTGAGCACATGTTAGCCCAGATTTGCCTGTATGGCGGGTTCCACATTCTCTGAGAGCCTGTTGGGAGTGGGGACTCCGTGGGGGGTGGGTCGTGGCCGCTGAGTGGCCCAGCTGTGGAGCAGCCACTCGCGTGGTGTGCATGCGGTGGGATTCTAATGGGAGGCTCCCAGCATGGCTCCCTCGGCAGCCGCCTCGCACTCCCCCTGCCAGAAACCATGGGGGAGGGGGAAGTGCAGCAGGCTGACCTTTGAAATGGACATGTCCTGGGTGTGAGCGCTGGGGAACGGGGCTCTGCAGTGCTCGCCACACGAGCTTTGAATGGGAGACCTGTCTGCTGACGTGGGTGGCTGCCCCAGTTCATACGAGCAAGGGATGCGTGGGTGCCTGTTGCCACATGCAGGGGGGGGGGAGGCTGGATTTTCCAGCAGTGCCCTGTGAGTGGCCATGAGTGGGTTCTGCCTGGCTCATGGGAACACGCATCCCCCCGCACCACCTTCAGATTGGGGATTGGATGAGTGGTTACTGGCTTGCCATGCGCGGTAGCATCTTGTTTAAAAACACCCTAAGATAGAAAGCACTTTGGGGCAAGCAGTGTGTAACTTGTTTTAAAATTTATTGTGCTTCTAGTGCAACTCTATTATAGTAAATATTGCATACATTAGAGAGCCCCTTTATGTAGGCGTCTTGGGAACATGGCATCTTGTCCAGGTTAGAGAGAGGCCTGCAGTGGTGGAGCAAAGCTGTGGTGGATCCCAGGCTCATGTCTCAAATAAAGGCCCTCCTAAAGACAAGGGGGTGGGGTCTCCTTAAGCAGTGGCCATCCCACGGGGGCTGCTCGCCAGCCTGGACTGCCTCCTGCAAAGGTGGTGGCACTGTCTCCCAGTGAGCTCAGATGCCCATCTCTGCCTTGCTGCACCACTGCAGAAATCTCTCTAACCTGGACAAGATACTCCTGGAGCAGCAGCGGCCCCCGTCGGGAAGGGACTTTTGATGGAAATGTCCTTCTTGGTGGGGTCTTTTGCACGCAGCCCGAGTGACATTGGGAAACTTTCAGTGGGCAGGGACGGAGAGTTGGAAATGCGTGATGAGCCTTACTAAAATGGCTTATTTTCCAAGCAGAGATGCAGCCTTCTGTGACCTCCAATCCAGGAGCTGCTTCTAGTATGTTAAGATACACACACACATTTTGTGTGAATGCAGCTGCTGCTGTTGATCCATCTGCCAAAAATCCTGCTCCTCATACACAGTTCGCCTCCCACTGCTATCTGTGTCTCCCTGTTCAGTTGGAAGCAAGTAACATTTTAACACACTTTTTCTTAATCCAAAAGAACAGCTAACTCCCATCTTAAGGCTATCTTCCAGACTGAAAATATTTTTAAAGAATGAGATGATAGTTACTGTTTTTTTAAAAATAAAAAAGCTAGCAGCTTTTGAAAATTAAAATCACAGTATAAAGTATATTACCATAGTGGAAAAGCTCCTCTCCTATATGATGAAAATTCATTAAGCCAGCATAGCTGTGGGAGGCCATACCTGGTTAATTCAGTATCTCTTGAATTTTGCTCAAAAGAAACTTAAATTCGTATGCGTTTAACTGAAAGGCAACCTAGTCTCATGGTAAAGGTGCTGGACTGCAGTTTTAGAGCACCCAAATTCTTTCCCCATTTCTGCCAGTGAATTGCTGTGTGACCTTGGACAAGTAATTTCCTCTGTCTGTGCTTCTGGTTCCCCTCCTGCCCTTGTCTTTTCTCTTTAAACCAAGGATGGCCAGTTTTACGGTGCACTTGATCTAGGCGTCAACCTATGGCAACTTGCCGGGACCTCTCCTGCTAGCTCCCAGCTCTAGGGCATCTCAGTGACCGGTCTCAGGCATGGAATGGAGCAATTCCCCTCAGTGAGCCTTCCCTGCCACACTGGAGGTGGTCTCCTAGCCCCTCTCCTCCACAGACTAGAGACGCTCCCTGGGACACCAGACGATACCTGAGGGGTTAGCTGCTCTCCCCACACCGTGGTCTACTGGAGACTGGCTCACGATCTACCTGTAGATTGCGATCTACCTCTTCGACACCCTTGCTTTAGTCTGTATGCTCTTTCGGGCAGAGGCTGTATCTTGTTCTTGCTGTGTGTCTGCACATCCTTATTTGGGGCCTCTGCAGGCAACTGGGATACAAACGCGATAATAAAATGGCAACCTGTGGCAGAAGGATGTTTCAGAGGGTAAAAGTTATTGTGTATCCAATTATTCTGAAAAGTATTTATAGAAAGCTTTAAAACCATGCATTGCATTAAAATCGGGTTTGAATGCTTATGGAAAATACATGTGGCAGTCCTGCAACATGTATTTTTCATAAGTGTCCTCTTTTAAAGGGGCGGTATGGTAACTCTACGTTTAAAGTTATTAGCTATTCTTTTAAATCACCATTATTATTTTGTAAAGATGGGGATGGGAAATGAGCTGGTATGCTTAACTGGCTGGAAGTCTGTGACGATCCAGTCTGCATTTTAAAAGTACGGTGTAGCTAGCATAAACCTGAACCATTCTACTTTTTCTCTTTTTTTGAGCTATAAACTGCGAGTGTCCTTTATGTGCTGTTTGTTGCATGCCCTGCCTCCTGTTTGTGGTTACCATCTTTGGGAAGCGTGGAAGGTAAATCATTCGCAACTGTAAACAATTGCTCTTTACTTCCTGTGATGAACAAACCAAAAAATAAATAAATCCATCTTTTTTTTTTCTTTTTTTTTTTTAAACAAATGGTTTTAAATGCTCGGTTCTCCTTACTGAGTTTCAGGGAGCCTGGTCCTAATGCTGGGGAATGACACTCAGTCTTTCTCCACTTCATTGCCTTCTCGCTGCCAAGAGGAATGCTCACGAGGCATCTTATTCAGTGAGAAGTACCCTTCCAGGAACCACGTTGTTGCATAGTTTAGATCCTGGGAGGTGAGTGGATGTGGTGGAATAGAATTGTTAGTTCATTCTGGTGGCATTTCTGTATTAAAAAGTGATCGGGCAGAGTTTTGTGCTACTGTGCCTACCGCTTCTTTGTGCCAGCCTTGCCACAGCTTTCATAAAAACTTAAGGTGAAAACAGACATGATGCTAACTCCCCATTAACTCCGCTTTAACATTATGCATGTTTCAGGGCTGCCTAGGGCACCAGTACAGCCCTGCAACATGCATAAAAAATGTTAAAACTGTGTTAAAGTGGAGTTTGTGTCATGTCTGTTTTCACCCTTAGATGCTCTCTGCTTTTCTGTGGCAAAAGTTTGGTTCAGGGACCTCTGTTAAACACGTGCGCAAAGCTGATCAGTTTTCACCTATTTGGCTTCTAAAAGGGGCTTGGTGGCGCATGGATGGAGTCGTTGATTGAGTCTCTTGCCACTTGACAGTAAAGAGGTTCTACAGAGTTGGCTGCACCTCGCCCTTCCCCATGCCTCTTCATGTCATCCAGATAATGCGTAGTGTCCTGCTAGCCTTGCAGCGTTGCAGCACTGGCAGACTTTTCACTCTAGTGTAAAAACATTTTTTTGTGTGTATGTGAAAGTCAGCAAGAAGCACCAATGTTCTTTACCTCATCTGTGCTACCGGTAAATACCAAATTCAAATGAGAAATAAGGTACTTTTTTAATGAGGGCAGTTAGGCATAAGAACATAAGTCGTGCCACACTGGTCAGACCAATAGTCCATTGGGCCCAGCACCTGTCTCTGACAGTGACCAATCTCAGTTGCTTGGAAGAAATACCCAACAGGTCACAATGGGACAATTTGTTACTTGTTTTTCACTCCCAGCTCCCGACAGCAAGAGGTTACATTCCCCCAAACCTACCCAGCTAATAGCTGCTAATGGACCGATCCTCCAGAAACTTGTCCAATCCGCTTTTAAACCCAGCTAAACTACTGACCTTGACAACATCTTCTGGCAACAAATTCCACAACTTCATTGTGTGTTGAGTGAAAAAAATACTTCCTTTTTATTTGTTTTAAAACTGCCACTTGTTAGTTTGATGGGGTATTCCCTAGTTCTAGTACTATTTGAGAGGGTAAATAACTGTTCCCTGTTTACTCATTCCACACCACTCATGATTTTATAAACTAATCCGATCCCCTCTGTTGTCTCTTGTCCAAGCTGGAGAGCCCCAACCTATCTAGCCTCTCTTCATAGGAGAGCTGCTCCATACTCGTTATCATCTTTGTTGCCCTTCTCGGTACCTTTTCTATTTCTGTTATATCTTTTTTTAAACGAGGTGACCAGAACTGCACACAATACTCAAGGTTCGGTGGCACCATAGATTTATATAGAGGTATTATTATATTTTTCGTTTTCTCCTTTCCTTTATAATTAATTCCTAACATTCTCTTTGCTTTTTTGACCGCCACCACACGCTGAGCTGAGGATGTCAATGTATTATGCACAATGACGCCAAGGTCCTTTTCCTGAAAGGTAACTCATCATTTAGAACCCAGCATTGGGTACATATAGTTTGGATTATTTTTCCCTATGTGCATCGCTTTGCACTTATAAATGGCATCTGCTCTTTAGATGCTCAGTCACCCAGTCTCACATGATTGTCTTGCAATTCTTCACAGTCCGCTCATGTTTTAACTGCCTTGAATTACTTTGTCATCTGCAGATTTGATCACCTCAGTCTTTATCCCTTTTCCAGCTCATTAATTAATACATTAAACAACAGATCCCTGAGGCACTCCACTATTTACCTCTCTCCATTGTGAAAAATGACCATTTAGTCCTCCTTACGCCAAATGCTTATTTACCCCCTCAAAAAATTCCAATCGGTTACTAAAGCATGACTTCCTTTTGCTAAATCCATGTTGACTCTTCCCCATTAAGCCACATTTATCAATATGCCCAGTAATTATGTTCTTAATAATCGTTTCCACCATTTTGCCCGGCACAGACGTCAGGCTCACCGGGTGTCTGTAGCCTCCAGGATCGCCTTTGTAGCCCTTATAAAACATAATATTGGTGTTACGTTCGCCATCCTCCAGTACTCAGGTACAGTGGCAGATTTAGCAATAGGTTGCAAATAAAATTACCAGTAGTAGGCCTGCAGTTTCATATTTGAATTCCTTCAGAACTCTCTGGTCCCGATGATTTATTACTATTTAGTTTGTCAAGTTGCTCTAGAACCTCTTCCAGAGTTGCATTCATCTGTGACAGCTCTTCTGATTCATCACCTACAAGGAACAGTTCTGGTGTGAGTATCTCCCCAACATCATCTGCAGTGAAGACCGAAGCAAAGAATTCATTCAGCTTCTCTGCAATGGCCTTATCCTCCCTGAGTGCCCCTTTTGCCCTCTGGTCATCTAATAGCCCAACTGGCTCTCTAGCTTCTGATGTACTTCTTGCTTCTGATGTACTTTAAAAAGTTTTTATTATTAGTTCTTACCTCTTTAGCAACTCTTGTCTTAAATAAAATGATCTCTTGGCCCATCTTTCCTATTTTCCTCATTAGGACTAGCTTTCCATTTTGTAAAGGATGCCTTTCTGGCTCTAGTAGCCTCCTTCACCTCACCATTTAGCCATGCTGGCAGACATTTGGTCCTCTTGCTGCCTTTTTAAATTTGTGGAATACATTCAATCTGGGCTTCAGAGATGAAGATTTTTAAAGAGCAGGCTGCCAAAGGAGGTGGTAGATTCTCTGGTGCTTGGTAATTTTCAAAGAACATTCTGAAAGATGTACTTCAGCCAAATACAATTTAGCAGACTTAATGTAACTTAGTTGATGAAGTGTTGGATTTGGATGTGGGAGACCAGGGTTCAAATCCAAGGCTAACCATAAACTTACTGTGTGACCTTGGGCCAATCACTATCTCTCAACCTCAGTTTCCTATTTGTACAATGGAAATAATAATTATCTACCTCACAGGGTTGTTATGAGGGTGAAGGATTACAAAGCACTTTGAACACTGAATGTGGTATAGAAATTAATAATAATAGTGGCATAATAGTTGTGGGAAATTTGGCTTTTTCTGTACATGTCAAACTAGGTGATCTCGGTTGTGCCTTCTGACCTTTAAAATAAATTATTAAGACAGCTCACGCAAAGGTGAGAATGAAGAGTATCTAGAATGGATGGAACATCATGTACTGGGTCTTCTTCCTTTGGACGTGAGAGATGAAGGCATTTGTCCTCCGGTAGACTGTAGGCAAACTAACTGCAGCCTTTCGATTCTAAGCAAGTTGCAAATCATTGCCTTTTGTGCATCCTGTGATGAGATCTGTAGTTTGCATGCTTAATTCGTGTACCCATTGGAGTAGGCACAGTCTACAATGGGGAGGCAACGGAAAGGGCAGCTCCATCCTTTGACACTCTCCTCAAAATGGCAGCAGCTCTGCTCATCCTTACATTTTGGCCCCTGTGAAGTGGGGGCCATGCTGCAGCTTGGTAGAGGGAAGCAAACTCATGTTTAGGGAAATGGGAGATACTCCTCTGTCCCAGATTTGTGGGGATAGGATGTGTCTCCTTCATCATTGTCGTCTCTAGTCTGTCCTGTTTTTACATAGATGCATTTAGCTATTTTAGACCTTTTTCGAGCAGCATGTCTTGGAGATGCAGAGTAACAGCATTGTACATTCCTTACCTGAAATTATCCTTGTCCCCCTAGAGATGGAGATTTGTAGCCTATCAGTCTTATCGAGAAAAGTTGTAGCTTACCTGGGAGAGATCATTCTAAATCCAGTTATTTTTCAGAAATGAGGTGGGGATGTATTGAGCTCTGCCATCTTAAGTAAATACCAGGGCCATTCTACTGTAATTGTGATTTGTATGTTGAATCCAATTTCAGTGGTTACAAAGGTTCAACAAATCCCAATTAGCTTAATAGGATAATTTGGCAACTGTTTTTTATTTTAATATTGTGAGCGTAGCACTGACTCACGGAAGCCTACACTGCTATTAATCACAAATTCATTTCTTGTCTGCAAAGCCTTGGGTTTGGAGGTTCTTTAAATCAAATGGACTTTAAAAAAAAAAGAAAAGAAAGAAAAGCTGGCTCTTCTTGCACCGTGTCTCTCTCCTACACACATCTCAGCCTGGCAGAACAGCTCCCCTTTTCCCATGGCAACTTAGCTTAGTGGTTCCAACATAGCAAAGAATTTGTTTTCTTTTCCCTTTTTTTATCCCTCCCCCTTCTCCTGTATGTGGCTTTTTCTGTCCAAGTGAGATGCATGCATCGTTGTGCTCCTCTGGTTGTTACGGCGAGCAATGAAAGGAATGATGGCAGCCACAGATTGGGAGGGCTCGTTTAAAGATGCCAGAACGAGAGAATGCTCCAGGAATCTGCCGAACAAAATAAGATCAGCAAATGCTTACAGTCGTTTGTTTTTCAAAGGTAATTTGCAAATGCGGGGATGATACAGTGGTTTTGTCAGCTGGCAAGGATTAATTGCGCTAGCTTGGTTTCTCTGAGTAGCTGGATTTCTTTTTTCCTTAAAATAAAGAATGAACAGTACAGAATGGTACATTTTTTTCTGATCTTGTTTTATAACATGCTGTCAGGCAGGGAATAATGAGGGCTACTTTTTGTATGTAACTCCTACTTAAATATGCAAAGTGTATTTATCAAGATCCTCTTATTCCTGAGCTGTTGTGCTGAGAGGGATATTTATATTGGAGAACATAGCTAAGGGAATAAGTGTCCACACTTGTTGGCTTATTTGATTGGAGAAGAATATTAGAATTGTGTGTTGAAAAAGTGTTTTATGAACAGCTTGGTGACATTGTATTAAAATGGAAAGAATAATCGCCTCTAGGTTCTAACTTGGTCTTGGACACCAAACACTTTATTTTGTCCATTCAGCTCTCTTTCCCTGTTCACTACTGCTGCTATTTGCATTTGGAACAGAGTATTAATTGGGAAATAGTTAATAAAGGGAGATTTTTATGCCATCTCAGTGCTAGGTGTCCTGTCACCACAAAGACAGCAAGCGACTTCTGCTTCACCTTAAGGACCTCAGCGACAGGATTTGTTTACTATAGCTTGGCGTGTTCCTCCTCCTGTCTTCAAATGTAGCACCCGCAAGGAGGACGGTGAGGGACCTAGTTTAGTGATTCACCCATGATCTGAATTTGTCATGGGAGGGGGTGGTTTCGGAGGGCGGGGGGAATGTCTCTAATCTTCTAAATTGTAAATATGCCTCAGAAATAAACTTCCTAAGACCATTCTTGTCTGAATTTTGTGTGATGCAAATGGCCAGAAAAAGGAATGGTTCTTCAGGAACTGAGAATTATTTTTTAATGGAATTCAGGTTTGATTTGGGTTTTTTTTGTAAGACTGCATGGTTAAAAGATGTGGCTTATGCTGCATGCTGGCTTTTATTCAGTTGGGAGCTGTTGTAGCAGGGTGCAGTTTACAGCAGCAAGCACATGGCTCTTTAATAATAGAGAATGGAAAATGGATCCTTTCTAAGGTAAACAAATCTCTCCTCTGCTTGTGCTTCCTTAAATGACTTGTTGCTCATTAAAATGAGTATAGGAGGGAGAGCAACTGGGCAGCTTCCTAAGCTGAAGCTTCGCAGCCCAGGTTAGCTATATGTCAGGAGCATGTGACTGATAAAGTGCTTATTCCCTTTCAAGTTTGCTTGTATTACTCTATTTTGTGTTCTTCCTGCATGTGTTGGACTGTGTTTGGAAAAGGGATGTTTTTTTATTTTATAATTCAGTGAAGCACTTGTCCACTTTCTTGGAGGGCACAGCACTGTGTGCGCATGACATGTAGGATCTTTAAACACTCATTTGTGTTGGCTTGGCAGTGCTTCATTAAACTTTCCTTTATGTTTTGACTGGTGGGGGTGGGGAGGAAGGGTTACTTCAGTTTCCAAAATGAGCGACTTTCTTTCACTCATTGGCTGCTTCTCATAAGCTCCCAACAGTTTTATTGTTCCCCTCCCCTTTTTTGCTAGCAGAATTTAACTGGATGGAAAACGTGATTCAAAAGGTCAGATTCTCAATTACTACTCTGTTTTTGTTATCCTTCATGCTATTGCTACAGCAAGACAAATGCACTGTGTTCTGTCTCCTGTCCAGAATTGCTATTATGTAGAGAAAGCAGGGATTTGGAGTGCTGTGGATCTACAATTCCCTTCTCCATTCGTTTATGCATTATAGTCACAGTTGCTCTCCTGCTGATGTTGCTGTGGACAGGATACGGGAAGTAAAGGCAAGAATGATGCTGGTAGACTGGGTTTTTTTGAAGAAGAACTTTCTTACCCTCATAAATAAATGCACATAGGTGCCAGTTATTGAAAGTTATTAAATATCTTTTTAGAATATCTGCCAAAATGTGGGTTTAGAAGTCTGCTGTCAGTGTCTCTTAACTGCTTTCATTGTCATGGAATACGTGTTGAAAGGCTTATTCCAGAAAAACTTTTATATTTGATGGTTGAGGCTAATTTTAAGGTCCAGAGAAGTTAATATCTTTTTCCTTAGCTGAAGATCATGTGCTATTTAGGAAAGATGTTATTTATTATTAGCCTATGGTTGCTGACAGGGGTGGAGTGGAATCTAGGTTGTAACATCATTAACCTGGACAGGGCAAGAAATAAATGGGTAGTGGTTGTTGGGTTTTTAATAAATAAATAAATAAATAAATAAATAAATAATTTTAAAAAAGAATTCTCCTTGTAAAGTTCAGCTGACTAAAAGAATTGCCCATTAGAACTGTATGAGATGCACTACTAGAAGAGGTGAGGACAGGGCGATCATTTGATTTTAGCGAATGCTGCTGTCGTGGGTGCTTTTTAACTTGCAAGTTGGACATCTCGGATGCAGCTGCCTCTCTTTAAGCTTCTGCAGATAAACAAGCTCATGGCTTTTAGGTGAGCAGCCGATGTTTTGTGTAGAGAGCTTTGTACATCCCCAAATGACACTGGTGATAGGGGAAAAAATTGTTTTCTTTTTAGTGCTTCTCTTGTGTGTGTTAGTGCAGAAGTCTTTACCAGAGAAGCACAGAACCAGTTGTTTTCTCTGAGAGGGGAGAAGGCTCACTGGTGTGGATGCTTGTTTTGGGCTTGGGAAACCTGGATACTTTCTCTCGCCCCCCCCCAATATCTCTTGTGTGATCTTGAGCAAGTAATTTAGTTTTTTTGTGCCTGTAGTTTTCTGTTCTATAAAATGGGGATAATAGCACTTTTTTTTTTTTTACCTTTTCAGGATGTGATTCTCTTGCTGTTTAGCACAGAGTACTGACATGAATTCTACTGAAGTGAATGGTATTCATTCTAGCCCTGAGGATTAATGCTGGTGCTTGGTACCTGAAGGACTGCACTGCCCAACATGCTGTGAGAACAAACCCATTAGAGATCTGAGGTGCTCAGATATTACTGTGAGGGGATCAAGTAGGACCATCTTCAAAGTTTTGTCTAGGAAACTCATCTAGATTCCATCCCAAAGTTCACGGCACTCGAGTCACTTTCTGCTGCTAAGCTGGGTTCTGGGTTTCTTGGCATCTGCATGCATTTCAGACTCCACTCCAGTATCGTCTGGATAGAGTTTTGCAATGCATGAATCTTCTGAGGGAGAGGTTGATTTTGTAAATAAACCGCTTTCTTTTGTGTGTGTGTGTGTGCGCGCGTCTGAATTTCAGTACTGAAAGAGCTTGTATTTATATGGGAGGCCTAGCTGATGTTGGAGAAGGGGCTGGCTATTTGAAGCCGCATCCACGCACCTTTTAATTATTTTAGTACCATTACTTAGCATTTTTGACAGGTCTTTTGATGTGTAAAACATTTCTTGTGAGATATGAATGTTTAATAGAACATATGTTTGAACTGAATCCTGCATTTAGTGTCTGTTTTTCTTGCAGAATGAACTGTTTGCTCTTCTGTTTGGTGTAGTTTTTGACCAAATGAATCAAGCCGATTGTCTCTTCAGAGGCTTTTCAATGCTGCTTCATACCACTGGGGATTAAGGTGCCTGTTTCAGAGCCCTTTAGCCAACCTGCCAAAAGCTAAGACATCTCAAAATGGATTAATGTTTAATAATACAGAAATCACATTATTATAATCACCACTCTTTGTATAGCACTTTGCATCCAGCAATTTAATGGTGGCTTATGAATTCTTGCAAGCATTTGTGGTTTTAGTAGTTGGTGGTAGCCCTGTGCTATTATGCATATGCAGACTGTGAAACCGAGGCCCAGGAAGGTTAGGTGACGTGCTTAAGGTTATATGGTGTCACGGGTGACAAACCTTGACAAGAGCCTGAGTCTCTAATCCCCATATCGCTGCTCAGAGGTTACGAGGATCAGAGTTTTGATCTTTTTCCTCTTGCTTCCTGTGTGGCGCTTTTAACTACAAGATTCTACATCCTCTTCTCTCTCACTACCCCAAATCCACTTATGGTCTCTGACAGGGCAGCCACCCAGGTAAGAAAATTGGGCAGTGTTAATTTACATAAATTTGCGCACACGGTTATGTGAATGCATGCAAATTTTAAATAGCCCACTGCCTAACTTTGAGGCTTGGCTGAAAAAAAGAAAAGTTCCTTATTTCCAGACACCACAGCTCAATAGCTCTCTGGTGATCAGACACTTCGCAGTTCCATAACACACCCCATGAGACTGATTTATGGACACTTGGTATCCAAATTATATGTCAACCTGGACATCAGACAAAGCTCTCCAATTCCTGGGCTGTTAGGTAGTAGTCATGTGGATAGCAACCTTGTCTGGGAGGTATGTGTCTATACTGTTCTTGGGATTACCTTATTTGAGCTTGAAAACTGCTATTTTAATCCCTCTGGACATTCTGGCTTTTTTTTTCCTATTCAGCTGAGGAAACGGATCCCACCCCCACGCCCCCAGATGAGTGAAAGTTTGTCAGATAAATCTTTAATAATTTCCCCACCCCCCTAAAAAAAATAAAAAAAATCCCAGTATTTTCCTTTTGGAAATGTGAATCTAGAGTTTCCTGCCCAGCTGTAATCTACACATTTGTGTGGGTGGTATTTATGTAGATGAATAATATGATGTCGGGGCCTATGAAGTTTTTTTAAATTTGTTTTTTGTTTTTTTTAATTGACATGAGTCTGGCATTATAGCACTTGTGAATGATCAGCGGGGGAATCTACAGAGGGTCTTTGAAAACAAGTGTTAAGCAAAATATAGGCTTCTAGCTGTGAAAGATATTTTTATTATGACACATACTTGTTATTTTTAGCTTTTTTGTGCTATTTTTAGTCTTTAAGCTGCCTCCTTTAGTTACTATGGAAACCGTGTCTTTGGTATGGGCGGAGCATCGTGACCCTCGCAACTGTCGAATACAGCCACTGTATTGCTTGGCTTGTGAAATACAGGCGACCGGTTCTGTGCTCTCTGCAGGCAATGTGCGACTGAGTCACTTCTCTGTGCGTGGAGACCTTCATTTTTATAGCACTTATTGCCATGGCAACGAGGTGCTTCATTTATAAAAATGTATAACCACACAAGTTACCTGTGCCTTCCTAAACGCAGCTGCAGCCAGTCAAATTTGGGAGATGCCTCAGTAAACTGAATCCAATTCAGAATGAAGTAAAGGGCATGGGGGACCCACTCAAAGTTTGTTGGAGGTTGAGGGATCAGCATTTTGATAGTAAAGACTCCACTGACGGGGCTAGAGTCCCAAATGCATAGATCAAGGCTATGTTCTGATGAATGGAGAAACACTGATTTAACAAAGGCAATTGTAATTCAAACGGTGTTACTACCTCACTTCAGTATCATTCACACGGCAGTCCAAAATGAACGTGGTACTGTCGCAGTCTCCCCCTTCTGCTCATGTCATGAAGAGCACAGGCTGAGATGGACTTCATGCCTTTCATAGAGGGACGCTCCATTCGCTGCAGATTTTGAAACGAAAGAGAGTGTTTTTTTCACTCAGTGCACAGTTACCTTGTAGACATTGTTGCCAGAGGATATGGTCAAGGCCAGTAGCTTAGCTGGTTTTTAAAAAAGATTGGAAACGTTCTTGTAAGATAGCTCTTTGAATGGCTATTGTACAAGTAGGTACAGTCAGGAGCTGTGGGCGTGAATGACAGGAAATACATCACTCTAGTATGACGGTGTTGGGTTGGGTACTCTTTCAAAATGACTGAAAATGGTCACTGTTGGAGACAGGGTGCTGAGCCCGATGAGGACGACTGCTCTGACGCTCTATGGCACCACTTACGTTCTTATGCCTTACATGCAAAGCATTCTGGTGTGGAAGAACGGAAAGCAATGAAAATACCAAATGGCTTTCTCGAAGGGAAACCCGAATGAGCCGTAGAGTTCTCAGCAAGAGAGGGTGTTGTGTGCTGCAGCCTGGTAATGATTTTCATACTATGTTTGCCATCCAGCCAAACATAGAAACACAGAATTAAAACCACCAGTGGGGGTATGTACTCTTAATTTTTCCAGATTACATATATCGACACTTACTCTGGAATACCGTCTAAGTTGCTTGACGTGTGAATGATTCCAAAGTCTAAGTGAGTTTAAGGGGCTTGTTAAAACAATTTATCTGTTTGTTGGAACCTGCCCTGAAACTGCAAGTATGTTTTTAGAATCGAAACAGCTGACAGTTCATTCTTGCCTCCCCTTTTTTTTCTTGCAACAAGCTCTGACATCACTGTCTCCTCACAACCTCTGCTTTGTTTGTGGGGTGAGTAGCATTGGCTTTTGCAGGGAAAATGCAGTACCCTGAACTCAGGTCTTAGCAAGTTAAAGACCTTTTCAGTTTATCTTTAGAAATAAGTCACTTGTTGCCACTGACTGGCTGCTTTGAGAATTAAGAAGGCATTTACAGTTAACTACTTTAATAGAACCACTGTACTGTACAGAACCCTCACCTGCCTTTCCTACAGCTCGATTTATCTGACTTTACGTTATCTGTTCTGCTCTGGTGGTTTATGAGCTTCTCCCCAAGAATTGTGTACTGCACAGAAGGGATGTTTTAATAATGCACCTGCTGATTTGTTGCCTTAGAAAGGAGGTTGGATAAGCGCTCCTTGCAGGGGTGCAGTTTGGCAAAATAGCCTAGCTTTCCTGGTTACCCAAGTGGTTGTTTGTAGAGGTGCCCTAACTGTTCCATAATTCTGATTCATTGTCTTCAGATTTGCAGAGGAAGAACATGCTGCTTTTGCTTTTAATATTTTGAATGTAGTTTTCAAATTTAAAAATTTGAAACATAAAAACCTCTCTCCACTCTTCTGGTCAAAGATTGGCAGAGGGGAGAAATTGAAGGGTGAATCCTCTTGGAAAGTTTCCTGAAACTTCCTTCTCCAGATGATAGTGTGTAAAGTTGTATTACTTTAGTACCTTTTTAAACTGATTTTTGCTTTACTAGAGCAGTTCAGCCAGGAAGAATAAAGGCAAAGTCAGTTTGAAATAATCCATCAGAGTGACTTTTATATCTGTTAGTAGAGAAAACTCTCTGAAGAATTCTCACGAGGGACAACATATAAAACTGGAGGTGTTAATTACAGTTTTTATTGCATCACACTCTTGAACTCATCGACATTTCCTCAGCAATAGTTACTATACATAACTTTTCTATTCAGTATTACAATATAGATTTTCAAAGGAACCTTGTGAATTAGGCTCCCCGTTTGTCAGTTTGCTTTTAATTTCCTTAGACTCCTTTGAAAAATACCAGTCATAATCGCCAGGAGAAACTAGGCCACCAGCCATTCTGAAGAGGGCAGACAGAAATTAAGTGCTGGCCTGTCTCGTATTGAAGGCAATTTATCTTGGGTTAGGTTTGAGGAGTCTGTATCTAATGCTTGGTATCGTAATGGGATAGTAACAGTAGGGGTTATTTTAATGATGACACTGTCAATAGAAATATATTAGTAACAGTTCTGAGTTTTCTGTGTTAACTTCACAAGTTTATTTTTAAAAGGGCCTGAATTTATAATATAATCTCTTCCTTGCATTTGGGTAGATTTTCTCTCAAGAGCAGTCAAAGACTGTTGATTGCTTAAGTGTTTGTGTGTGAGGTGAGGATTGCAGGATTAACATCTCAGACTACAAGTAAAAGTAATGAGCTGTTTGTTGCAGTTTGCAAGAGGAAAACTTCGGAAATTTGTTTGCAGTTCAATGATGGGGTCTTGGGATGAGGGATGCTCTGTGTAGCAGGCTCTCAGCTGCGGAATTCTTTTACCCCTAGGTATTGAATGCTGCCTAGCCTACATCTCTTACGGCACAGAGAAAGACCCCATTTTTGATACAGCACTTCCCCCAATAATACTGTTGGCGGTAGGGCCTAGAATCATGTACTGTCCAAGAGAACAGCCAACATTTTGATCCCATGTAAGATGACTGGAGGAAAAGAGGTGATGGTGGCTACTAGTACTGATTTGTGAACGTATTTGGAAGTCCTGTTCATACCTACAGTCCGTGAAGACCAGAGCAGCAGAATTTATTAGGGCAAATGCAGATAGAAATTAGGATAGAACTCCGAGGAATTAAGCAACAGTTAGAATTTTTATCTTGGCAGCTTTTGCTTTATACTGAGGTTTCCAACATGTTAAAAGATAATTTTGATTGTGTTCTAGTCTTTTCTCACTAAAAACAGCACAGATTCGATTACAAGCAAAAACCCCTCTGATAAACATTGGAAAATTGGTCCTCTGTCAGAAATGGGTTTTTTAGGATTGCTGTTGACTGACTGAATTGAGTGCAACAGCCACACGTTATAGGAATTTGTCTTTGTTGTTGTACCAATTACTGTCTTGCAACTGCAGGTCAGGGCTGGAGAGGCATGGAGTTAATATACTAGTCCATGCAAAACGGGTTTAATGATGCTCCAGGGTTTTTATGCCAATGTAATGAAGATTTTGACCAATTAACCTAATTTGTTTAAAGGGGCATAGTTCTAATGAGGGCACCTCCAGAAATGAAGTGTGTAAATATGTTAATGTTGCGAGATGAAAATAATCAAATTACACTCAACAAAATAATCAATAGAACAAACGATAATACAGTGATGGACGTGTTTATTTTCATGTGGATACTTTTGTCATCTGCAGTTGGGTGGACAGAAGGTCTGGAGGTTAGTTTTGAGCTTCCCAGAATTAGGTGTTAAGATTCAGGGGTTTGTTTCACATTGTTGTTTGTTTGTTTGTTCTCACAATGTGAAGGGAGTCCCCTGAAGCTGGACACTAGCCTTTTTTACTTTGTCACATCCCCGGCACCAGAATATTGGAAAGATCTTCTCCAGGAAAAGATGGCAGAGAAAACTAAAGTGTTTTAACTTGGGGAATGGGATGTTGGGTGTGCTGAAGGTGGTGAACATACCATCAGGCTGAAGGAAGACCACCCATTTAGGGAAAGAGCCAGAAGAATTGGACCTGCCGATGTGGAAGATGTCAGACAACACCTTGAAGAATTGCTAAAAGCTGGAATAATTGAGGAAGAACAACAGTCAGGTCAGACTATGTGTAGACTACAGGACATTAACTAGAAGAACAGTGCCTGACCAATATGCTGTTCTGCGGGTGCATGGTGTCCTGGATTCTCTTGCTGGGAGCAAGTGGTTTAAATCCTTGATCTGAGAAGTGGATATTGTGAACTTGACCCATGTCTGTCCTGGCTGGTTAAGGCCAACCAGGAGATGTTGGGGCCGTTGCTGGCGGTTGTGATCAATGCCCCTGTTTGGGAGGGCAGGGTGCTGGACTGCCTCAAGGAGGCAGTGGTGCGGCCCCTACTCAAAAAACCCATCACTTGACATTGATTCCCCCACCAGTTATCGGCCTGTCTTAACCTTCCCTTTTTAGGGTAGGTTATTGAGAGGGTTGTGGCTCAGCAGCTGCAGGAGCATCTGGACTGCACTGGTTTTCTCGATCCCTTGCAGTCTGGCTTTCGTCCGGGTTATGCCACCAAGACTGCAATAGTGGCTTTGGTCAACTACCTCTGCCAGGAATTGGACCAGGGTCGGTCGACTCTGTTAATCCTATTAGATCTGTTGGCTGCATATATTTATTTATTTATTACATTTATTAGCCGCCCCCTCATGCCCAATGGCATCTCGGGGCTGCTTACAACACAAGATAACAATAATTTAAAACAACAATCAGTACTACAGTTAAAACGTCTAAAAATCACCTAAAAAAACATATGACACCAGAGTGACAGAGAAGGAGACAGAGTGTCAGCAGTTGGTCCAATAAAAGATATAATTCAAACCACTTTGCTTCCCTCTGTCTCTTGGGACCAACAGAACAACAAAAAGTATCCTACAAAACCAGGGGGATAGCAGAGGAATGCCCACCAAGTACATAAAACAATCTCTTATTTATTTGAACAAACCAATGGAGACCACGGGCTAAAAAACAACATACATCATACTAAATATATGTAGTAATATAAGCCATCATGTGTACAATATTGCAATACTATATGCTCCAAACAAAATACAACGAATACATCCCTATGGGAGTGATAACATAAACTCCCTCATTAAAGCATGTGTACATACATACATATAGACCCCAATGGGAGAGAGATTATCATCTCCCTCTGTTGTACACAGCTCTGTTTCGGAACTAGATATCCTGGTCTTCCTCAGCAACACATAAGTTAATATTCACTTTTCTCAGAGGGGCTATTCAAGTTTGTGAATCTTTTAGACCTAAAAAAATCTCAAGGACACGTTTGATACTGTTGGCCACAAGATGTTGGTGACCCGTTTGCGGGACTATGCCCGGGTAGCCCACTGTTCTTGACTGGTTCCGCTCTTTCCTGGCCGGGAGAACCCAGCAGGTGGTGCTCAGGGATTGTTCTTCATCTCCCCAGGACCTCTCGTGTGGAGTCCCACAAGGTTCCATTCTGTCCCTTCTGCTCATCGTGCGTATGCAGCCGCTGGGTGAGGTTGGGAGACATTTATGCTGATGACACCCAGCACTACCTTCCTTTTCCATCTGACCCAGACCCAGCAGTCTCGGTGCTCACCCGATGTCTGGCAGCTGTGGGGGAGTGGATGAGGGCGAGCTGACTGAAGCGAAATCCTGACAAGACGGAGGCCATGCTGGTGGGGCGGGCAATGAGTGTGATGCCTAGAACCTCATGGGCTGCCTGTTTCACCACTCCTCTCCTCCAAGCCTTCATACCTGCAGCTAAAGCATCTAGTTTATTTTTCAAGGTATTGTCATTTGAAATAGTAAAGAGCTCTAGAAGCCAAATTCACTATAGGCTTAAACGGGAACAGTTCCATCAATTTCTATGCTGCAGCCTATGCTGATCGATACTGCTGAAGATCTAGCCCAGGGTCACTTTGAAAATGAGTACAAGCTCCAAGGGCTGTATAGAAGCTGAAGATGGGGATGCTTAATGTGTGTGTTCAGGAAGAGGAGGGTCTAGATCATGGAACCAGGGTTACCATACCTCCCCTTTAAAAGAGGACACTTATGAAAAATACATGTTGCAGGGCTGCGCTGGAACCAGGTAACCCTGCACCATGTTTTTTCATAAGTGTTCTCTTTTAAAGGGGAGGTATGGTAACCCTACATGGAACTGTGCCATGGATCTGTCCCCCTGCTTCGTGTGCATGCTCTCCAATTTGCACTCATGTTGAGCTCAGTTTTTCACTGCTTGAGGGTAGAAACTGGATCCAGGGGTCTGATCCAAGAATTGGAAAGGGGCCAAAAAAAATAAATAGCCACAGACTGCATTTGGCCCCAGGCCTTAGGTTCCTCACCCCAGATCCAGCCTTTAGTCAATTGAAATGATTCCATAGTAGTTAAGATGATGGTGCTTAGATTCTCTAGCCTCCAAGCAATTCTTGCTACTGTCCTACAAGTGACCTTCCTTGCATTCTTTACCAAACTTGTCACAAGTCCTGTTGAGACATGTATGCCAGCCACTGACTATCTGGGGTTAGCAGGAGAACAAACTTGTCTTCCCCTATGAGCAAGTACTGCCATCCATGCTTTACACTTTTATCTGAAGCATCTTATACTAGCTAGCATTCAGAGACCGGCTAGACCAACTACTGGGCTGATTCAGTATGGCAATTTTACTTCCCAAACTGCAGTACTTTCCAGTCATTTCCTATGGTTCCAAACTGGCACTCTGCCTCCCCTCCAATTGGGAGCATTACAAATCTGTGTCTGAAAAATGTTTGGGTTTGTGAAGGGTTGACTTACCGAATTAAAAATAATCACAGCAGCGCTCTGGAAAGCGAAGGAAGACAAACATGTTAGTAAATCACAGGGAAGAAGCAATAAGTAATCAATCTGGTGTGAGTTTTGACTTGTAACTTAATTGCACCACATAAATCTGAAAATATCTATTGCAACAGGCTAGGGACTAGTTAAGAAGATACACATTTAACAGCATATACTAGGAAAGCTGCATGTTAAGAGAGTGCTGCTGAAAAATTCATTTACTGTTAGGGGTCCAGTTGGTTGCTAATGGGTTGAGTTTTTAAGGTTAGTTTGGCAGAAAAGACTGATATGTTGTAAAACTAGCTGAAGAAATGCAAAAAATATTTATTTTTAATCTCCTCTGACATGAGAAATGTTCGCTCAGGAAGCAGACACGACACACATCCTGAACTTTCCCACATATCAATATCTGGTTTTATCCCTACAGCATTACAGTAAGGGCAGGTAATGAAATCATGTCTTAATTAAAGCTTGCACGTTTTTTATTTTATTTTTACATATGCACATTTCTCGTAGCTCACTAATATTAATCCTCTATTGCTGGTTATTTTGTATTACCAACCGCTAATGATAGCCTCTGTCCTTTCACTGACGCTTCCGTAGTGTGCCCTAAAAGGTCCCAGAATTCAGGAAGGAATCCATGTGGTGCATTCCCCTTTGCCTATGGAAAGGGGGATGCTCTGGATGAATGGATTTCTCTCTAGTTTTGGGACCTGAAGTTGCACTAAATGGGACATACGTTTCCATTAGCAAATGGGCCCATGATCCTGTGTGCGACTAAGTCACTAGGAGTCCCTGCAGGTCCATGCATCACGCGGGGTGTGTTTGTTTCCTCGGAGCCATCCTATGGAAGCCTCAGGATATGGAGGCGAGTATATGGTCCTTTATGGGAAATGCTGGCCAAAGAAGCCAAGATAAGGGCATGGCTGATTGTGCTCAGCTGAGTCTGGTGGGGTATTCAACTAGCTGAATCTCAGCCATAAAAGCCAGATAGCTCTAGAGAAGACCACTGAGGGAGAGGGAGGCAGGGCCTGATGAGTTAGAAGGCTAGACCCAAGGTTGTTTCCATATTCAGGGTTTCTCTAAGGCTGGCTAGCTGGGAATAAACCAGGCTACGGATCCAGGACCAGTGGCTTTCTCTTCCAGGTGCCTTGTTTTTTGAAGTACATATTTTTCTTTATGTACGGAGTAATTCTTAAATTCTGTACGACCGAGTTCTTATTTGTAGATGTACACATCTGTGCCAAACTTTTTTTTTAATGTATGGGTTAATTGTAACTTTTGTATGGCAGAGTTATTATGCATCTTTCAGGCATACATATTTAGACGTAAATATTTATGGTCCACATATAGTTATGTGTGGGGTAACTTACTTCTGTATGGCAGAGTTTTTTTGTCCAACAACACAAGGGCTAAACATATGACATTTTCCATTCAAATAAATGGCAAGTTCTTTAAGTTATAACTTTCCTTTTAAACCACCATTTTTAAATTGAGAACTACTGCTACTGATTTTGAGAAAGCATGGTCAAAAGGTTTTAGTCGCAAACCCCAGAAGTAACTGCCCAAGGCTTCCCATCCACTAACATTAGGCAGTTTGGTGAGAATTGGTAGTCACCTTAACTATAGAGCCGCTACCGTGGCTCTATAATCCTGCAGTGTACCCAAGCAGGGAGGATTCCCATGACATGGTTTAATATACTTTGCATGTTTTTGTTGCTGTTTCTGCTTATATGGGATTGCATTTGTCTCAAGAGGGATCACGCAGGCAAAAAGTTAAGGAAGGAACTACTGAAATTGCTGTGTAGCCTCTGTTCTCTTGGCCCAGATGGTCTTGTTTGTAGTTTCTGTGATTGGCTGTTATGTCAAGGCCCCGAGTCTCAATAGTGATATCCACAGGCTATGAGATATATTGATTGTGCCCCCACTGTATCTGAGTTAGGTGCACAGCACTCCCTTTTAAAACTTCCAAAGACCTTTCCTTGCATGCACTGGGCTCAGGATAAAACCTTGTGTGAATTTTCTGAGCACAGGTTCTTGCTTTGTTTTAACAAAGCTGTTCACGATCTCATACTGCTTTTCACAAGAGTGAACTAGAGTCTCTCTCACCACGTGATAAAACCCTCCTTCCTTTTCTTCCAGCTTTTTCAATATTTTAATCCTGAATCTTCTAGAATAAAAGCTATTTTTGGACAAAACCCTCTCAGTTTTCTCACTTCAGGGACCTAAATGTTCCTTTATAGAGCATCAGCCTGATGCATTTGTGTTCCTTTTGATAGTAAATGATTTGTCCCTAAATGCTGACTCATGGAAATAGTCTCTTGGGTTTTGTATAGGCTGAAGAATTAAATGCTAGATCATGGCTCTTTTACTGCTGCTGTTTTTGCATCCCTTTGTAGGCTTTGGTGAGGAAGGTTAACTGAAGGAAGCAGATAAGCTGAGGCTTTGTTTAACAAAGTAGGCTTTGTCTGATATATCTGACAGATGTGTTATCTGGATATGTGACATAAGAAAGATTGGTGTGGATTTTAGAAAATATGCTCTTGCTATAGACATTTTTAGATTTAGATGTAAAACTACAGTGTAAAAAAGAAGATTATGCAAGGAATTGTTTGGGGTATTTTTGTTGCTTACCTCTCCTGGAGCCACAGATTCAAATTCCAGTAAGGTCATTTGTGCAAGAGGATGGTTTTAGTTCTGTGTGGTTTGGTGTGTAGGTTTCTAGATGAGAAGAGAAGAGAAGAATGGTGTTCTTGCTTGACTGCATGGACAGTAAGAAGTCAGAAGAGCACGCGTTTGCCTTGGTGTTATTCAGAAGGGGTGGGGGCGGGGATGGGGGCTTTCCCCACATATTGTATTTTAAATTGTTTTAAAATTTGATATTGTTTTAAATGAATGTTGTTTGCCACCCCGGGCTGCCCTACGGGCAGGAGGGGCGGGATATAAATTTTAAATGAATGAATGAATAAATAAATAAAAGGCCACATTCTGATGAACAGTTAATTCAATGTACTTGGGCCTGCCTTCTGTTTTACTCTTGAATAAGGTTGCCACCTCTTGTGGTTTTGACCCTGATGCTCCAATAGGCCAAGTGTCGGGGTCAAAACCATGAGAGGTGGCAACCCTGCTCCTGAAGCATTTACACAAACATAATTCTAAACTGAGGTTATTAGGAACTAGGAAGAGAAGTATCAGGATTACATACTTTACCCATACAGTTACTTTGAAATACAAACTGAAGGACATGCGTCTGAGTTTGAGGGTTGCACCTATGGTTCAGTGATCATTTCCATCTGTGTGAAACTGACACAGTGCTGCTTTGGTTTACGCTGTTTGTCTGAATGCTGTTGAAGTGGAGTTAGTGGGGTCATGTTCAGACAGACATAGAGAAACTGAAGTCTTGCTTCTTTCCACCCTTGTATGGCATTGGGCTGTGGCTAGCTGTCGAGCAACAGCATTAATCTCTTCCGCCAGGCATTGGTGGCGGGTTAGGGTGGGTGAGTGGGTTGGGAGGGTCTATTATGTTTTTACCCACACCACTTGTATTTGTATTTTTACTATTTAATTGCTTATTTATGAATTTATATTGTTACTATTTATATTTTAATGTATTTTATAATTATGTGAGCTGCTCTAATGAAATTTACTTCCAAAATGATATATAACCACAGAAAGGATTAAATGAAAATTAATAATACAAATACAAAATTACAAAAATAGAAAGCTTTAAATATTGTACAGATTACGCATCACGTTTATGCCCATTTGATCAGCTGACGGTAGAATCAGTCAAACATATTCTGACTGACTGTCACCTTTACGATAAACCACGAGCTCATTAATTAACCCCCCTTTTGGAACGCTACCCAGGGAGGTGGTCTTATAGTCTAACAAGAATTATGTTGGCTGACCTCGACTCAAATTTGACTCGTGCTGTAGCTGGGTTCCTGCAAGCTGCTTTTATTATAAGGGGGGATTTTTAAAATTTTTGTTATGTAGATGCGGATCATGGTACGGTATAAACTAAGATTAACCCCCGATTTTGAAGGGATCTAACTTATAACTCATGGCTATTTTTTGCTGTGCTTTGCTGTGCTAGTTGTCAATGGTCTTCCTTAACTTTTCAATATAATTACTCAAATTTATTCTTATTTTTATAACTGATTTGTCTATGGCTCATCCGAAGCCTTGTTTTGATTTAGTATGAGTGTATTATTTTAGCATATTAATTGTGGAATGTTTGCTTTCAGCGATAGCCATTGGCTAAGCTAATAATAAACTATTAAATTTGATTAGATTTTGATATTGTACAATACACATATATCTAAGTATCTAAGGTAAAAAATACAATGATAATGAAATATCAGCTAAAAAAAATAAATGTATTTTACAGCCTCAACAGCCAGTGTATCGTATAATGTCAAAAATACAATAATAATGAATGATCAAATAGTAAAATCCATGTATTTCACAAAATCAATAGCGAACACGTTTCAACTTCAATCTTCATCAGGGCTGACTATAATTATAGAAGAATTCAGAGTGTCTGAATTTTGCAGTGAACATCCATAGCTATGAGCAATTTTTTAAAAGTGTAAATATGCGTCAACAATTGTAAATATACTTTAACAAAAATGGAAAGATTGATGACAATGAAAAAGATGTCTTAATCAATACTCTTCAAGGAATGTGTTATTCCATACTTGGATTTAAAAAAAATAATCAGCTGGAGATGAAAAAAAGAACCATAGTTATGTTTTATTATAATTCAATATAGGTTGGTTTTTTTTTTCATCTAGTTAATTTTTTTCATCTCCAGTTGATGTTTTTTTTTAAATCAAAGTATGGAATAAGACATTACTTGAAGAGTACTGATTCAGAAATTTTCATTAATTATTATCAGTCTTTCCATTTTTGTTTAATGATCTCTTTTCAAGAACTATTCTTTCTACCTTGTTAGCTATAGATTGAAATGGGTGTGCTGTGCACGGGGCCTTACCCAGTGACTTATTATTCTTCTGTTGTCTTCCTCTTTTGGCTCTCAAACTCAGTGGTGTGCGTGGTTGCTTCATAACGTGCATGGTTGCTTCATAACTGACGACCACGGTCAGAGACAGAGGAATGGATTCTAAGAAGAACCTGTTGGCTAATTATTATTATTATTATTATTATTAACAAACATTTATATAGCGCCAGCAGTGTACCTGGCACTTTACAAAGTAATACAATAGACACGGTTTTAAAGTATCTGTGTAAATGCTGACAGACTAGCAATTTCTCAATTTCAGCTAGCATTTTCTTTTTCCAATTACGCAATTTGCATAAGATGTGCCCTTATTTATCCCAGGCTGACCTTGTCACAGTAACTCATGACCTAGTGACTACGAGGCTTGACTTTTGTAACTCTCTCTTCTACGGGCTACTGACAGTGCTTATCTATCACTTGCAGCTTGTTCAGAATGCAGTGGCACAGCTGCTTACTGGTTTAGGCAGCCGTGATCATATTATGCCTGCCCTGTGTGTTCTCTACATTGGCTGCCAGTGGAGTGACAGATTGAGTTTTAAGATCGCGCTGCTGGTTTTTAGGGCCCTGAATGGTTTAGGCCCTGGCTGTATTTGAGACCTACTTCTGGAACCTCACGCTGATGGGTATCTGTGCACAGGAACGAACCGCTGTTCGTTTGTTCGGGGGTTCCGCCGTTGTATCTGAAGTTGATAGGCAATCAGGCTTCTGCTGTGGTGGCCCCCTTGGTGTGGAACTTGCTCCATCCAGATGTTCATCTCAGTTCCTCCCTCCTTACCTTTTAAAAAGCACCTGAAAACATATTTATTTCCTAAGTGCTTTTAGGATCCACTGATTTAAACCCTCAATGTACTTTGTCCTCCCTTTTTCCTGCCCCATTAAAAAAAAATAAATTAATAATTATCAATGTTAATTAATACATTTTAAAAAATTAATAAATTATATTTATAATAAAATATATAATTTAATTAATACATTATATTATATTTTAATTAATAAATTAAACAATAAATGAATTGTTTTGAATTGTTTATATGATATTTAATTTTTTGTGAAGTGCTCCAAGTGCCATGTAAGGCGGGGAAGGGGAATGCTATATAAATAAAATTATTGTTGTTATTGTTTCTTGAGGTTTCTTATTTCTTCTGTCATTTCATTCTCCCGCCATCACCACCAAAAAGCATGGCCGTCAGGTAGCTGTACAACCTAAACACTGGCCAAGTTTTTTAAAAATATAAAAAAATAGATTAAGTGCTCAGGAATCACTGATGAATAAGTTCCCTGTGAATTGTCTTTGAGATTTTAAAATGTCTCTGGGGAACTGTAAGATCAGGTGGTTGGAGGAGCAGAATCCTTCTGGGCTTTATTTTCTTTGGATTAAATTCTGATTGTAAAAGGAACATACAATAGTTGCATGTCCTTTTGAAAAGGAACGCTTGTACAGATTCTCTGCAGACAACATCTACTGTGTTTTCTGTAATGATGTAAGAACACAGGTCACTTGTTCTTTGGAGTCATTTGTGTACAATGTTGGGGTCACTTTTTTCAATAATTTTTGAAATCAGCAATGCTCAGTATAACCAAACCCCATCTTAGAATGGATCTAGTAATGGCAAAAATATGATTGAATACTCCTGGATGTTGCGATGGAGTTCTCAGAGCGAGTTTTTAATTTACACAGGCTGTGGTTTGACTTGAGGCAATTTATTCTCTTTTGGAAGTTTCTCCCGGAGAGCCTTAGTTTTCCTTGAACCTATCTCTTGCTAGTGCACAAAACCAGGAAATGAATAGTACAGTTTCCAAACTTCTATACAGTTTACACTTGCTTAAACCTTCATAACCTCCATTTTTGTGTTGTGTTTAGCAAGCAGCAGCAACCAACCCTTTCCCTCTGATCTACACTGCAGCAACTTTTGCTACTCAAATTTTAACTTTGACAAGCTTTAAAGGGTATGATAAGGAGAGGTAGTGTGTTTCAGCGGGCTTGACAAATTGATGCTTTGTTTAAAATCAAGGAGGAGACAAGAAGAGACTTGTGGGAAGGTCTGTGCTGCTGTCAGGAATTTTATCCTAGGGAGAGTTGTGAAACTGTTGCACTGCTGACTGGCTTTCCAGGATGTAAAGCATTGAGGCACAGGATAAATATGCAGTTCCATGCAGCAAATGCCCAAACTAATGTACCGTCCTCCTTGTAACTAAGTGAAACAAGTGTCATTGGGTAAAAACAGATATCTGGGTGGCACAAAGGTGCAGTCCAGGAAACAGCGGTTGCTCCTCCCTGGGTTGGGGAGGGGCACCAAGCTAAGGTGGCCAGAGAGCCATCCCATCACCTGTATGCCCCGGGTAGGGCAGGGATCTCAACAGTTTGAAGTGGCGCAAGCAGCCCCGCCCTGCTCCCAATGCCCCACCCTTCGCCATGATGGACAGCCATGGCAAGCAGCCATGGTGACCCCTGCCCCAAGGTGGTGGGTGGTGGGGCTCAACAAACATACTAGCCCGTGTGGGTGGCCCTTCGCCCATGCTGTGTCCTCGAAGATTTTCCAAGGACGCAGCCCGGACTAGCCGCCTACCTGCCCTGAGGCAGTCCCGAGTTAACATCTGGTGCCCTGGACCACATGTGCAGGTGATTGCGAGGCCATGAGGCTATTTGTTTTTACCGCCTTTCTCTGCCTATGTTCCCCCTCCCTTGTCTTTACTGGATTGTAAGCCCCTTGGGACAGGGACCTGCCTCTAATTAATCATTGTACAGCCCCAGGTACATTGCTGGCACTGTATAAAGAACAATGTAGCCTGAATTCCTAAGCACCCCCCCCCCCCCTTGTCCATGTCTCTCTTCGTAGTGTTTGCATTCTTTTGCAGCCTCAGGTTTCTCTTCTTCTTTTGAATTTGTCCCTTTTCCTGACACAAGTCTGCTTTGCTGCTGCCACTTCAAAGTGTTTGCAAGGAGCAACGTGATGTTTGGGGCCCTGATTATCTTCTGGCTGAGTTCCCATAGCTCCCATCAAACCCCAAGCTTTTGTTCTTGATTTTTTTATCCATCATAAAATGGTATAATTTTTGCCTAGCAAAAGATACTTCCCTTTTTGCTCCCCCTCCAGCCCCTTGAGAGTTATGGCAAGCTTGTTAAAGAGCTTTGAGGTGATCACTGGAAAGTGCTGGTCTCCAACAAATTACAACTTCATGAGTACGCTCGGAGCTTCAGGGCAATAGCAGGAAGAGAACGCAGATCCCTGTGCTCCATGGTAGCACTATAAAATTAGGGAACCCTAGGGGAATCTTTAGTAGCTGCTTAATATTTATAGTGCCTATAAGTCACCGTTTTATAATTCCCATTCCATCGATTGGAGGACAGCAAGGTGCAGGTGCACATTTGCACCAGCATGTTATGATTTGCTGTTAGGAGGGGGGGGGGGTTAAACTACAGACTCAAGGTCAGAATACACTGTGTTTACACTAGGCAAGTGTCTGTTTTGTACACAGCTCTAATGCTTCTCTAATGAAGGGCGTAGACTGTTCCTCAGAAGGGTCATGCAGTGTGCATCATCTCTCCTAAGAAGTGCCATACTGGATCAGACCCATGGTCCATTGAGCCCAGCATCTTGTCTCCAACAGTGGCCAGTTGTAGTAGCTGAAGAGCAGTACAAGTACAGGCCATGGAAGTGTGACCCATCTCCCTTGCTTGTACTTGCTTACAAACATCACTCTTGATAGATTGTAGGGGGTGGCTTCCCCGTTGTTTATAGCAGAAGTTTAAAATGTAAATCTTTTCCGTTTCCTTCTGTTGTGTACAGGCACGCATGTTGGTTCATTTGTTTTTTTTATGGCTGCTCTCAAGTGTTTGAGTTGGTGGCTTTGGGGGTTTAATGGAGGAAAAAGTGCATCAAGGTACATTTTGTTTGGGGAAATGAAAATACATGGAATTACATGGACTTTCCCAATAGATATATATATGGAATCTACCCTTGGGAAAAGCCTGCAGTATCCCATAGTATCAGAAACATTCCACTGAAACCTTACTTCTCCTAAAGATTTTTCTAGGGTGAAACCTGGCAGAGATTCTTATCCCAAGAGAAATCTTAACAAAATTGGATGTCAGATTTTAAAATAGCCTGGGGGAAAAGAGTGTTCTGAGACATGGCAAAACAACCCAAAATAATATATATATTTTAAAAATCTAGGCCGGCATTTGGGCCTGAATTGTAGCTTTTGGGTATGAGAGTTTAAGAATCCATTCTTGTGTGCCCAAAGTGATTGCTTTGGATTCAGATTAATTACTTGTAATGCTGTGTTGTTGGTTGCAGGGATTATTGTTGTCAATCTCTCTGTCGAGAAGCTTGGTTTGAATCGGTTTAGATCATCTCCTGAATTGGAGGGGTATAGTATAAGTCTGTCTAATGAGATGACTGCCATCTCACATTTTCAGAACCTGAATCATGGGGGAAGGTGGTGTCCGTGATTCAATAGTCACTTGTGTTGATAATATCTGCCATGCAGCTAGAACAGCAGCAGCATGGTATTTTCAACTAACTTGCCATCTCCAAACATGAGAGAGAATTCACTTTCTTCAGGGCATGAAATTTCAGCTCGAACTCCAGGAGCAAAAAATTTTTCAGTTGCCAGACTTTATTCTGGTATTAAACCATTCATGCCCCACTACACCCCTGCACCAGTCGCCAGCCTCAGTTTTCTGGGCGCCAGTGACTCCCAGGTGTCTGCAGATTTCGTGCTCTGACTCTCTTCATGCAGAAAGGACACTTAGGGTCCTATGCTGTATTCAAAGGGGAAAGGAGCCCAAAGTAAAAGATCTTTTTGATGGCAGCAGTAAAAGGAAGAAAAGTCCTGGCAGAACAGCTGCTGACTGGGGAAGATTATATAGGGGTATAAGGAGAAACTATTAGTTCTGGAAGGAAAATCCAATTAACTGGGCTGCTTTCCAAAAGGATCTTTTTCTCTGGAAATTGCTAACAGTTCATGCTTTAAGGCAGTACATCTTTAGGAACAGAATTTCTGGTGCATCTCTACTCCATGTTTTGCTTGGTCTTTGCTTTATTGGTATAGTACATGTGGTGGAATTGGTTTGGACCTGTAGAATTGTGCTGGTTAGTAAAAACTGATGTCTGTTATCATTAAGATCTTTCTACAGAGGGAAGGCTACTTTTGTGGCGAAAGGCCAAGAATGAGAGTTAGGAAATTCTGGATTTTCTTCCCAGCACTCATTCATCATTTGATTTTGGACAAGTTGCTTTTTCTTGCTGTACCTATCTGTCTGTGTATGTGGCCCTAGTATCTGAGAGGCTAAATAAATATATACATTATTATGAGGTACTCAATCTCCCAGTGAGGCAGGGAAATAAAATTCCCCCTCATCTTACAGGTGGGTAGCTGAGGCTCTGAGACTAGGGATATTTTCATATGTGACGGCGCAAGCTGCTCCCATGGACTAACCCGGTCTGGAGACAGGCCGCCACTGCAGCCAGGACCAGTCCCAGCCCCCGAATTAATGTGACAGGAACTGGGAGGGTGGGGAGACGCACAGATGTGCGTCCGTCCCACCCCCACTTTGTGCCCAGACACACACACACACACACACACACACACACACACACACACACACACACACACACACACCGCCGATGACACACACACACACACACACACACACCGCCGATGGGCAGCCATGATGAATGTCCTGGTGTCCAGACCTAGTGAGCACTCAGGAATGGGTCCAATAAAGCAGACTTTCAAACATAAAAATCTGCTTTACACCCGGTCGGGTGGCCAGATCCTGGCTGTGGTGGCGGCTAGCGCAGGCTGTGACTTGAAGACTTCCCTGAGTCTCAGCCTTTGTTAGGCCACCACCATGGCTGGGATCTATCCCGTGCTAATGTCTAGCAGCCAGGAACAGCCATGATGGTGGTCTGTAGGTTAAACTGGGTCAAAGTGGAGTAAAGCGGGCCACTGTCATGTCTGAAAACACTCTAGGTGGCTTGCCCAAGACTAAAGAGGAAGTCTGAGGCAGAATGGGGAATTGAACCCAACTCTCCTGAATCCAAGGCTAATGCCCTGGCCACTGGACCAACCTTTTGCTCCACCTACTTACAAATTAGGCATGCCAATATTATTTAACCTCACAGGGTTGCTTTGGAGCTTAATTCATAAATGTCTATAAAGAGTATTGACATTCTGATGTGGAAGGAAATTGACAATTGCTGTTTATATGGCCGTTACAGCACTTGTGACTTCCCACTAAGCTTCTTCCCTACCTTGTAAAAGATGCTTGCCTAGTTACTATGGTGATAGGAATAGGAGCACTAAATATGTTTGATGTCTCTCCTTCCCTCTTCCCCCTTTCCCTGAGTTTATCGTTGAGACCACTACTGTAAAACGTCCCAGAAGGCAGCTTACTCATCCTTTGCTCTGCTGCCTCAGTTTCCCTTGAAATAAGGCATTGGACTCCTTAGCTCAGGGGTAAGGAACCTTGGGTTCAGGGGCCAAATGAAGCCCACAGCGAGCTTTTATGTGGCCCTTTTCCAGTTCCTGGATCCAGTTCTTATCCCCAAGCACTGAAAACCTGAGCTCTGGGTAAGGCAGCAGAGATGAGGGCAGACACGCAAAGACAGAGGGGACAAATCCATGATCTGGACCCTCCTCTTCCTGAGTGCACTGCTTAAGCACCCTCCCTACAAGTTCTATGTGGCCCCCGGAGCTTGTATTAATTTTTAAAGGGGTCCCTGGGTGGGAAAAGGTTCCGCACCTCTGCTCTAGTTGTTTCACAATCCTCTCCCTGGGGGGTAGCTTATTTTCACCAAGTACAGTTCAATCTTCCCTTATTTCTCTTCCACCACCGCAAGTGATCCAACAGCATCCCATCTGAGAACTATCTCTGCTCTGCCCTGAATTTCCCACACTAACCTCTTTCCCTGTCTCTCTCCCCAGACTTCCCAAGCTGTGGACTGCAATAGCCCAGCCATTCTTGATCAGCCCCTAGTGGACCAGATTCTGAAGCAGGTGATGATAAAGCAACCGTGCTCCAGTCCTCTGTTTTTCAATCGGCACCCAGTGCTTTAAAAAAACAAAAACCCAACTCTTAAAATAAGACCAAAAATATCCCAATCTAGGTGGTCTCCTCTCAGCTTCACTGAACAGCTTGCAGAGTCTTATCATAGTAGGGCAGGAAGGAAGTGGGGAACCTCAGGCCGGGGGCCAAATGTAACTTGCAGTTAGTTTTTTTTATTGGGCCTTTTCCAGTCCCTGGATCTGGTCTCTATACGTAGTCCCTTCTCTCAAGCTCTGAAAGGCTGAGCTTGGGGTAAGTGAACATGCACACAAGGAGAGGGAACAGATCCATGATCTGGACCCTTTTCTTAAGCACCACTAAAAGTTCCTCATACCCATCATGGGGTAATGGTTCCCAGACTTTTGCCTGCGTGACCCCATTTGGAGACGCACATCCCATGGCCAGAGACAATACAGAGCATATAGAGACAAAGTAACCTTTGTCAAAAGAGTCTGAGGCAGGGAAGAATCTGAGAGCAAATTCTGGCACTTCCCGTGCCCTCCTTGGATGGGGAGTGATGTAGTGTGGACCAACATAATGATTCCTGTCCCTGGGTGACTGTTTTTTCTTTCTCACTATCTCATGAATTTTTACAATGGGTCCCTGCAAATTACAATTTGAACATTATGTAATTGCAGCAAGGAAACCAAACCAAGGTGGGATTGTGTAACAGCTGCTGAATTTAATCTAGCTATAGGTTTATTAGTATTGTGCTGAAACATGCTGTACTTTCCATTCAAAATGGCTTGTACAAGTTAAATATACAAAGGTGCAGCTGGCTTCTCTCCTGAGACTAGAAGCATCACTTTCTGCAATGTAATCGGCTCTCTCTAACTGAAGTCTGCACACCTGGATGTTTTATTGTAATCAACTTGCTTGCAGTTGTCCTGTGAGCTGATGACTTTGCTACTGGGAGCCATCAGACAGATGGAGAAATATGGGAGGCTCTGGGATGAGAGTGTTGTGAGAAGAAAGGGGAGGGAGAGGTGATTTTTAAAACAACAACTAATAGACTGAAGAACGCTTTGTCTGTATGCTTCATTAACCATTTAAGTGGTCAGTGCATCTCCAGCATAGATGCCGTCTTGCTTAACATCTGACGTTGATTTGCATGTGCTGTTATGTGTAGCTTTTCTTCCCTGCTAGGGGCTCTGGGTGTGCAGCATACATCAGTTGTTTATGCATAACAAATATGTATGGCTTGCACTCCTCCTGCTTTGCATGGCTAAAATAGATTTCCTTTCCCTCCCTGTTTTCTTCACCATGCCAAGCTGGGTGTTTTGAATGGCAAAAGTGACTCCAGCAAAAAAAAAAAAAAGGGGGGGGGAGGGACAAATTGTAATATGAAGGTTGGTTTTCTAAAAGTAATGGGAATTGCATAGAGATAGTGAGACTTATGGTAGCCTTGTTTGAACAAACCCACATGCCATGCTTCTGTAACAATCTCACAAAAAGAGAGCTAGCATTGTAGTTGCATCCATAGTGGTGGAGGAGACTGGGGGAAATGGTTTTAGTCGTCGCTGTGTTGTGTTGTTGAGTAGCATAACTTCTCTCTGCCTAAATCTCTCAGTCATTTGAATGAGGACAATCCATGCTTAACTCCACAGAGGTGCAATGAAGCACGATTCACCTTTGCAAAGTATTTTGGAACCTCCAGAATTATGGGGCTATCTCGAATATGTGCACAGTTTTATTATTAATGTTCATCAGTGGATGGCAGGCTAAGCTGTCGGCCAGATGGCAGCCTGGACTGCACTAGTCCAGTTGTTACGAAATCCTTGTTGGGCATTTGGATTTGGCACGTTGGAACTGCAACCTTGACGAGGGTGTGCCCCACAAATCTGAATATGATAAGCATGCAGAGAAAAGGGAACTGGCTGCATCCAGCAAAAAACAACTTCCTTCCACTAGAGACCAAACATAAAATCAGAGCTTGCGTTAACTGGGTTCAGATGCTTCCTACAACCCTAGAGCTAATGGGTCGAGCTTCCTGCAGTTCACAATTGCCAGTGGGAGTGAGCAGAGGCGCATATCCAGGAACTTGGAGGCTAGATATGATGCGGTCGCTTTTCTGAGTTTGTATCCTGACCCTCCAGAAAGGAAGTGGCGGTTGATGATAAGACAGTAAGAGGTTTTTCCTATAAGGGCCTGTGGGGTGGGGAGGGGAGGATGTAGATCAGTCTCACTGCTGGCAGCATTTAGGGAACAGACATGTTGCTTGATGGGATTCCTTCACTCTGACATTGTTCTGCCTCTGCTTCCTTCTGTTTGCTATTAATTGTGTAATTGTTACGTTTTAACCTTTGGGGAGGAGGAGGTTGGGTGTGTTGGGTTGAGGGGTGAGTGGGAATTCTACACCTCCCACTAGGAGGGGGATATAGACAGGGAGGGAGGCTGTGAGGTTGAGGATAGAGGGACCTCTCTCTTGAATGAGAGGTGGAGTACGGAGGAGGATGGGGGTTTGTTAGTGTTAAGTGAAAGTTTTTACAGCGTTATGCATGTATTTAGGGTTTACTTAATTATACTGTGGGGCTATCGAGTGAGAGGAATTTGGGGATAACCATGGCCCCTCTGTGAGAGGGAGGGGTATGGGTTTGGGTGGGACCTCTAGGTACAGGGTGGAGAGGGGTTGGGGGGGCTTGAAATTTGGTAGACATGATTTGTGTTTTATGTCATGTGTTGTTAAATTCTTTGCATTTAACTTGTAGTTCGGCACAGCAAATGGAGAAAATTAAAACCAAACCCTTCATGCTTGCTCTCCTGCCTCTCCTTCTCATGTAACTCCTGACTTCAAAATGTCATTTCTCTGCTTTGATCAGAATCCCTCTGGGTTTCCAAGCTGTGGCATATCCCATTTAGTAATTGTCTGGAATATCTGACAGCAAACTACAACAAACCAAACCAGTGGTGTACATCAATTGCCATGCTGTTCTGAGGGTGTATGAGCATGTTGGGTAAGTTCTGTATGAGCCCTCCAGATAGATCAGTTGATCAAAGATTCTAATAGAAAGAATAGTGTGTAGTGTGTTTGTGTGTGTGTTTACTGCTATTAACGTTTTATTGATTTTTGTATACGAACAGAGGCATCTTCCTCCTTGTACGGAGGTTTCTCACATATATATTGCATCCTCAACATTGCATGCATCCAGTTTTTGTTTAGAGTAATGCTGAGGTAATTGAGTACAGATAAAATGAATGATTGTTTTGTAAAACAGTTAACAAATGTACATCCTACAAGTGTGAGGTACTTAGAAGAGATCATCTAAATTTCAATTGAACAGTAGGATAAGATTAAAAAGGGAGAGATGAGCAAAGAAAGATATGGGAAATAAAAAAATAAGAGAGAGAAAAGGGGTGTGTTAGTGTTAACCTCCGATGCATTGGCCTTATTGGGAGAAGAATACAGTTGGATCTTCTCTTCTTGTTCTGGTGCCATGGGTCCGGAAGGCAATTATCTGCAGATATTTCTTTATGAAAGCATTTATTCAAGGACTTTGGAATTAAACGTTGGTATGAGGCTATGACTGCAGGTATGGGGTGGCAGTAGACAGTAATGAGAAGGGACCATGCAGATACCAGGTCTTGGTGTTGTACCCATCAATGGGTGAAAACAGACATGACGCTGACCACCCTTTAACCACCCTTGGTGGTTATTTATGCATGTTGCAGGTCTGTATTGGTGCCCTATGTATTGGTGCCCGACACATGCATAAATGACCAACAAGGGTGGTTAAAGGGTGGTTAGCGTCATTTCTGTTTTCACCCAATATGCAAAATAATGTGAACTTCATTACAGCCATCTGGGATAAGAGGGTTCTTTCAGTTAAATGAACAGCCTAAACTATGCAACTATCACTGGAAAGACTTTTCAGCTTCCATAGCAATTAGCTAAAAATTAAACATTTCAGCAATTATCTAAAACAAAACAAATTTGCCCAAGCCATTTTCAGAATTCAGGGTGGTGTAGCCTCTTGTTTTCACATCCCTGAACATCTTCTTCCACAAATAAATACAACGAGGGGGGCATGATGCTTAGACCAGGGAGCTTATGAGCTGTAAACCAAATTCTGACCGGTTCTAAAGGTACAAATCTGAAAATGGTTTAAATGGAGTCACCTTAAATTTGTATCCAGTGAGCAAAGAACAGAATGTGGCTTCGCCTGAACATTCACACTCCCCTAGGCGTATTTCAGAGCTGAAGATGTAAGCGTGCTTTAAAACTTCTAGTTTTAGCAAACGGAAAACCTCTGACACTGCGAGTTGTGACTGTTGTGTCCTTTTTAAATACTCAGCATTGGTTTAACAGCGCAGCTCCCTTCTGTAGCCAACTTCGTGGCGGTGGGCAGCGTTACTTAGCTATGAAATGTTCCTCTCTAGTAGAGGAGAGGACTAGATCATGCTAGCATGCAGTGTTTTCCTGCCGGTATACAGAGCTGCTGCTAACGCAATGCATGAAAAGGGGTGACTCAACAATTTTACTGGACCTAGTAATATTCATGGTTCACATGGGATTATGTAGTGAACTCTTGAAATGGAGTTCTCCATCCCTGGAACCCAATTCTGATGCAGCTTTGGAACATGCTTACATATTTTGTGACTTGTGGTGTTCAGCCTATGTCATTCTTGCTTACTGTTTGCAATCTAGTTCCTCATACTATGTAGGATAATGTTCTTTGACCTTTGGAAATGTCTTTTAGATAATGATGGCTCCAGCTACAATTGTGACTTCTCTGCCATCTGAGCTAAGACTTGCAGACTACTAGCAAGGATAGTCTTGAATACCCAGTAAATAGTTCAGGTCCTGAACACCCTCCAAATTGTAACATTCAGATCCAGACTTCACACTTCCTGTCCCATTTCTAGCTCTTCTAGCATAAATCTGGGCTTTATGTATTTGTTCTGATCCTTATAGTTAAAACACCAGCTGCCTGCAGAGCCTGGACATGAGAGACGGAGGCTGTTTTGAAATGGGCATGGCTGGGAGGAGGGGGGGGGTCCTGTGTGCGCCACTGATGCATGTCCAAGTGAGTGGGAAGGGGATTTAAATGGGCTGGGATGGGTGTGCGCCCCTACCCATGCACCGCCCCCACATGGAGCATCCCAGATTCCCCCCTCCCCCCTGATGCCCCGTGCATCGGCATGAGTGGGTGGTGGGTCACAGGAGCATGCGCCCACCCATGCCACCTTCAGACGGGCACTCAGGTGGGTGCAGGATGGGTGTTCCTGCGTGGGCACATCCAGTTTAAAAATGGCCAGAGAGAGCGCACGGTTTGCGCAGAGGACTTCTCTTATAGAATATTTCCAAAGAGAACATGGCTTGCTTGCCAAATCCTGAAATATTCCCAACAACAAAGCAAAGGCATCAAGTAGTTAAACCGATTTGAAGAGAACAGGAAACGACGTAGCATCAATTTGCTCTTCATTAGGTCGTACTCTTTTTATTGTAGGGTTTGGCTCAAGTTGGTATAACCAGCAAGTTTAAAGATAAAAGGGCATGGACCATACATAAGAGGGGGGCAGGAAGGAAATACTTATGCTTGCCCTTCTATATGGGAGATGGCAACAGTCTTCAGTTACTTCATAACTTTAAAATGAAAGTTTTGGTGTTTAAAACTTTGAATCTTCATCAGTTCTTCTATACAAATGAGTGTCCTCAGACCTAGGATTCTGAGCAGAGAATGGGTTGGAACCAGCTCTCACTTTTCCTCTTACAAAATCCTACCAAAGACACCCTTCTGTTTGTTTAGCAGCAATCTTATTCTAATGATAAAATACGAATTATGTCTCCAGTGGAAATTGTTGGCTAGTGCCTGATTCTGAAATCAACAGACCCCTGCTCTACTTCTTTGCAGTAATCCATCCTTCCCACAGGGATGTAGCCAAATCCTGACGCCCCTGTCCGTTGGGTGGCAGGGCACTGTGTAATGGAGAGGAATCCTTGGGGAATGGAGGCTGCTGTTTTTGCCATTCGGCAATCTCTGGCATGTGAGGTGCCTGTGGAATGCACATCTGTCTCCGAGTGGGCACAAATCAAGTAATCCTGATCTGCTGGGCATATATTGGAGAAGAGTTCAGGCTACTCCGAAGTAACACTGGGGCATGAACTGTTGTTTGGCTGACCTCAAATTAGGTTCAAGTTTGGTTTAAAGTGCAGTTTAACCTGACTAGTGGATGTGTTCTTTGGTGGTTTTGAACCTAAATAATCATTGGACAATAATATGCAGGAGGTAAGAGCTTGGGGCACCAGAAGTTACCAAAAATGTACATAAATTACTAAAAGATACAGTATTTTCTGGAATTAGGTGGGTGTATTTCATATTTAATTTATATCCCGCACTCTCCTGGCCTGAAGGCGGCTCGAGGCAGCTCACAATCATAAATAAATACAATAAATGGGTTTATCCCACACAGGAACCCCACAAACAGTCAAATCAGTACAAAATAACAGCAGCACTGGAGTCCATATCCCACGCAGGGGATCCAGTACTGCAAAAAAAAAAAAACATCCCTCCCCCCCCCCCCCCCTTACCAGTAACACAAGTTTTTCCTAATCACCTCCTATCCCCCTCAGCTGTTATCAAGCCTAACCTTCCTAGCCCAACACATATCCAAAAAACTCTCTACAGCTACTTCACACTCAAGCTGTCTCCTGCTGCCACCAGGGGACATCCTCCCACTCAACCCCACTCACTGGAGAGAAAGGGAGGCCTTCCCACAATTCACATCAGCCAAGGTTAACATTACACAATCCCATCGACAGCCCCTCCTCCCAAATCTCCTGACTCAACCGAAGGGGCATGACCAAAGGGCAGACCCCTTTGATCGTGCCCCCGACATGTGCCTCTGGCATGGCCTCCGGCCGCCCCTGGTATTATGGGGAGCAGCCCGGAAGAGAGGTTCCCCTGGTCCCGCCCCCATAAGGGTGGGCGGGGGAGAGAATGAGCTGTTCCCTGGCCTCTCATGGGCCAAATGGCAACGCCCCACCCCCGGTACCAACCAGTCCCCACAGTCATCAAGAGGGGGGGAATCTTCCTGCCGGGAGTAGCCACCTCCGTGCTGCTTCTGGAGCCCCGGGCTGGCCACTGTCCCTCCTCCATGCGGCCGCCCCTGGTATTATGGGGAGCGGCCCGGTGTATGCATGAATGCATTGCGTATATGTACACACACACACAGATTGTGAAAGAGCTGCATTAATGGCCAAAAGCAGGATTGACTCCTCTGCTTCAGTTCACAATCTGCTCGTCTGAAAATATCCCAGAAGCCCATAAATTATTTAGACGTTATTAGAGGCTGGGTTCCATGTTGCAGTTGGTAATAGGAATGATTTGCAGCAGCAATAAGATCTGACGTGCTTAAAAATGCTGTATCACTCCTCTGCGGGAGGAGTAGCCCTCCTCGTCCTGAAAGTGTACTGATTAATTGATTTATAAAACAGCTGTTGATTACCCATGTACCCTCATTATTCCAGTGCAGTGTCCATGAGAGGTTTCTTTTTGTTAAACATTTTCAAAGGCACTTATCAAATATTCAGTGTAATTATTTCAAGACTGAAACTCTAAAGGCATTATGCAGCAAGTTGAAACCTTGTTAATCTTTTTGTGTGATGGATGAAAGAGCTAACAGACACAGATATTATTAACATTCATCAGCCTCACTAATTACAAAAATCAATCAATCAATAAAGTTTAGCCATCGCATAAAACAAAACAACACTAAAAAAATAAATAGGGGGTGGTTCCCCCATTTTTAGAAAACCTACCCTGCAAGGCTAATTGGATCCTGCTCTGGTTTAGGGCAATATAAACTCCTGTGTAATCCAGCCTGGAGCACTATAAAGCCATGGTGGAGTCTCTGTAATTAAAGAAAAATTTACTGCCCTCTCATCATCCCATCTTTTAGTCAGCTGTGAATGTACATTTAACAAAAACGTTTATATTTCCTACTTGTGTTCTGGCGTATTTTCTTTGAAAATTTCTTATTGAGACAAATTTACAGAAAACATAACCTACTTTATTGTACAATATCCATTTGAAATAAGGAACACGCTGCTTAATGTTTATCCACCATTCCTTGGCAATCTTTTTGACAATTTACACCCACACTGCTAAGCCAGACACACTCATATATACACTCTCGCTCGTAATTCAGTAAACAGAAGTCTTGAGTTAGCAATGGTTATGCTTTTGGTTTTTTCACCCCCACTATATGTATGAGAGCGTAGCTAGGGCATTTGGCCTACTTGCTGAAGAACCAACGTCCTCTGAAAGGGGAATCAAATTTCCAAGTGTCGTGTCTCTTGTTCTGGTGCTTTTTATGTGATTGTATATGAAATCGTTTCCATTACAAGAATAGTCTGTAACTTACAGTACCACAGTGTCATGGGAGGAGGGCTCGTTTTTTCCCAGTGATGTTCAATACAGTGCCTAGCTTGTAATAAAAAAAAAAAGTAAATTCATTTGTCATTCTGTTCTAAAGTGTATGTTCTTTACTGGAGCATTAAGTAAAATCAGGAGATCTCTGGGAAGCTAGCATTTTTTCCATAAGATTAATTTATTTAATAATTTCCTTCCAAAGCTATCTAGATTACTCCCCGAGCCCAGCATTTCCAGAGGCCATTTGGTGAAGGAGGCAGGTGGAACCACCCCCCTCCCCAAGGATAGTCTCCGACTCTTCCAAACAACACCCATATCCCCCATCCCAATAAAACCCACATTTCCATGCATATACCCCCCTCAGGGGAGCTCTGGCATGAACCCCCCTTCCCTCCTGCCTGTACTTCCCCCTCTCACAGACGGGAAAGGGCACACACCCCAATTCACCCCCAACATATCCCCCCTTTTGCCCATAACCCTCCCTCTCAACAAGGGGTCTAGGCAAATTTAACCACTTCCCCTCCCCCTCATGCTAGTAACACCCCCACCGAGGGATCCCAGCAAATTCAGCCACCCCCAATCTCACCAGGGGGTTGCGGCACCGCACTCACCCTGAATTTCCCATCCCCCTCTCACCAGGGGGTCATGATACACCCTTCTTCCCCCCCCTCCCCAAACTCCCTGAACCTCCCCTCTCACAGGGAGGGCATGATACCGTCTCCTCCCCATCCCCCCATGCCACCCCCTTTCATCAGGGGGCTAAGATGTGGCCCCCATTCCTTCCATCTCCAGCCACCCATCCCCCTAGGGTCCTATTGGCCCTATGAGGGTTATTGTTTTTAGGGGGTAGGGATTGGTACTCGGGAGCCAGAGAAGGGGGCCTGTTTAGGGGCAGCTACTGAACCACTTGATGTTGTGTTGGGCATGGGAAGGCATACGAGGGAACAAAGGTCATTGGGGATTTTGGGAGAAGCACTTAGTGTCTGTTCCCATGTTCCACTTCCCTCCTTGAGATAATCGGGGGTTGAGACAAGTGGGGCCCCTGATCTGAAGCTGATACTGCTTTACTGTGAGGTTAATGGTAAATAAAAACATCAATCATCTTTGATTTTGTTCAGCATGAGGCCACTGACCTCATATACATTACAGAGACCTGGTTGGATGAGGCATCTGGGCCTATATTGTTCTAGATGGTGCCAGCCGGGTATTCAGTGCAGCATCAGCTTATGATTGTGGTTTAGGGTGGGAGAGGGCGAAGCGGCAGTGACCCGTAAAGATATTGTGATCTTTCAAAGGTATCCAATGCCTAACTCATCCAGGATGGAATGTGTCTACTTGATGGTGGAGGCTTGGGATAGCTTGGAAATTTTGCTGGTGTGCTGCTGCACAGCAGAGTCCCTGATCAAGCTGATTGAGTTGATCTTGGAAGTGGTCTTGAGGTCTCCCAGACTTATAGTCTTGGGTGACTTCAGCATACATGCTGAGACTAACCTTTTGGGGCCAGAGTGGGACTTCATGGCCTACATGACAACCATGGGTCCCAAATAATACCTTGCTTGACACATGAGGTGGGACACACATTGGGCTCCAACTATTGGGGGTGTGGCTACAACACCGTTGTTGTGGTCGGACCATTACCTTCTGAAGGCCCACATCCCTGCCCTCCTATGCCCCATTGGGGTGGTGGACCAGTTAAGTTGGTCCGCACCCAGAGGCTGATGGATCCAGTTGGTTTCCAGAACTCTTTGGGGGATTTACTCACTGACCTTGACAGCTACTCTGTTGATGGCCTGGCTGTTTACCTTGTGGAATAACATCTTGACCATGGCCATTGACACAGTTACACCCAGGCAACCACTCCCATCACTGCAATAGCCTCGGTCCATCAGGTACACAGGGGACCTGGGGCAGTTGAGAGGGACGGTAGGTGGTTAAAGTGCGGGTGGCACTTGACTCACGCTGGAGTTGACCACCTGCAGCATAGATAATTTTTGAATGACTATATCATGTCTGTGATGTTGATGAAGAAAACTTTCTTCTCTGCTATCATAGCATCCGCAAAGTCGCATCCTGTGGAGCTGTTCCAGGTAGTGAATGGCTTGATTAATCCAGGCTGTCTTTCCTGTGAACTAGAGTCATCGATTGCCAATTGCGAAATTTTTATTAATTACTTTGCAGACAAAATCGCTTGTATTCACCATGACTTAGGTGCTGCTATTTTACCTACACAGTCAGTTTGGGGTTGTGATAGCTTAGCCTTGTCCTGTTTGTTTGGATTGGTTTCAGTTAGTGTTGCCCACCAATGTGGAAGTTGTGCTTGAAGCAATGCAGGCAACCAGTTGTGAGTTAGATTATTGCCTGTCCTGACTGGTGAAAGCCAGCCAGGAGACATTAGGGCCGTTCCTGGCTGGAGTTGACAATGCCTTCCTCTGGGAGAGTAGGTTGTCGGATACCCTTAAAATTGTGGTGGTCTGACCCCTTCTTAAGAAACCGACTCCTCGGCTAGCTATAGCCCTGTCTCTAACCTTCCGGTTACTGAACTGGTGGTTGTCCAGCAACATCAGCCTCATCTCAATGCTATTGGATTCCTGGATCTATTCCAGTCAGGCTTTCGTCTGGGGTATAGCACGGAGACTGTACCTGTGGCCTTGGTTGATGGAGATTAACAAAGGGAGCTGTGCTCTGTTGATCTTGTTGGATCTTTTACCGGTCTTTGATATAGTTGATCATGAAGTGTTGTTAACACAACTGTGTGACTTGGAAGGGGTGTGCAGGAGCCATTTAGTGTGTTGCCTTGTACTTTAATTTTTTCCATCCTTCCACTTAATGGTCAGCATTCTCCACTTTGGAACACCTCTCTTAATGTGGCTGACATCTTAGACTAATATTAAAAATTACGATAACTAGGCGCAATATTATTTCAGTAGACCAGCTTGTTAATTTAAAAGATAGACAGATAATAATTGTCACTTTTAATTCTTCTGTTCTGGCTTTGAAAATACTCACCAAGAAAGATCATCTAGAGACAAAAGCGATCTTTATTTCTCGTGCCTTTCAGGCTGCTTTGAAGATTCCATGTGGGTCTACTGAGAATCTATTACCAACATTGCCTAAGACAGATAGAGGTTTTAAACAAATTTCCACTACAATATCACCACCTCTTAGCCCTTGTAAGGAAAATAGGTCATTACAGGTGCAGGGGGGAAATCTATTTCCAGGACCAGTTAGGCCCTGTGTAACTAAGGAATCATTAAACGAACACAGCATGGAAACTGATCCCCCTCCAAAACAGGTTCCTCAACGGGTGGCTCAGCCTCTAGCCCCTACACTTAAAGGGATTATGCCAAGTACTGCAGTGAAGAACCAGGTTATTTTATTGGAAAAACTAGAATCATGATACAACCATTTAGGGGAGTTAAGGGCAAGAAGTAAATCTAGTAGATCTTCTGCACTCCCCTCAATGGATGCGCGCGATGTGCAACCTCCTACAATTCCCCAGTCCCACTTGATAATTCGCTTTCAATCTATGTTGTTATCCTCAGTTCTGGGAGCTAGTGGAGGTGAGAACTTGGGTATTGGTGGAGAAGCTTCCATCCTACTCCGTGTGTCCTTTAGCGGCTGGGGGTCCTACTTGGGAGATGAGGCAAGGGGAATGGCTAGTGCCTCGTCTCCAAAGCCAGTGCCTCTGGCCAAACAGACTCCACCCCTCTCGGCAGAAATTGACAATATAGGAGTAGGTGAGAGTGGAAAGTAACCACCTGTACTACTCCCTTCTTTTGAATTGGTTCAGCAGCAGAAAATTGGTAGGGCCCCTCTGGTCAAAGAGCCTTCTGTTGCGCCCTTAATGGCTTCTAGTTTTCTTCCAGGGACCCCTTCAGGACACCCCCCCCCCCAATACACTCCTGCCTGTTAACTTGTGACCAGAGTGTAGAGATGGTTTAAAGCTCTCCATTGTGTCCTGGAATATATCTGGGTGGAAAGACTCGTCTACTTGATGTTGATCTTTTAAATTTCCTTGGAGGGTATGACGTAATCCTTCAAGAGGCTTGGTTGTTGGAGAAAACCAGCTGTAGAAGTTTTGAAATGCATTGTTTAGAGGCTACACCCTCATTGTTGCATGGCAGACCCAGTGGTGGCCTTGCTTTACTAATTCCAGTTACCCTACAAATTAAAGTCAAGCTGGTTAGCTTCTATAAATCCAACTTTTCTATCTATTATTGTTCGTTCCCTTCGGGGTTAGAACCTTTAGTGGGCAATGTTTATATCCCCCCTGAAACTTCGATGTATTATTCTTTTGAGATATGGTGGGAAATGACAAATTTAGTGTATATTTACTGGATTTTTATTTTTATTTTTATTTACTGGATTTTTACCCCACCCCTCCTAAAACAGCTCAGGGTGGCTGTATATTCTGCCATGTGTAACTTTCCTACTGCTTTTTTGTGAATTGGCGGTGATTTTAATACCAGATTGGGTAATCCAGCTGTACTACAGACCCCTCTGGCACTGGATGATTCGTCAGATATGTCATCTATTCCCTCTCGCCACTCCCTGGACCAGATGGTTGGTCCTAGGATGGTCTGCATGGATAAATTCCTGTCAAGACTTGATTTAGTTATTGTTAATGGCCGAGTGGAAAGCGACCTAAAAGAGAATTACACCTTCCACTCCTCTCAAGGGTCTAGTGTAATTGATTATTTTTTGGTTTCTGATAGTTTTTTTCAAAATATTTTCAAATTGTTAGTTGTTCCTAAATTTGAAACAAACCACTTACCAATAATTCTGACAATTTGGGATCCAAATACTGGAAGAGGGGTTCCTAATTTTAGGACCCCTACTTCTCCCCTCAGTAGTGAGGTTAAGGCTTTGGTTTGGGTTAAGTGGTCTGAGGAGCTTAAGCATTCCTTTAATGCATTTGCCAAACTAGCGGAAGTAGCTGAGCTGCTTTCAAAGATCTCAACCCAAGGAACTGAGAATATATTTTTGTTTGATAAGCTATTGTCTTTATTGTTGCCGTTGGTGACCATTGAGAGCCCTTTATGTGGTGGGCCAATTCGAACAGGAAGACTTCCCTCATGGTTTGACATTGAGTGTTGGGTTGTGAGGGTGTCTCTCCGCCGTACCGCTAAAAAACTAAGGAGAAACCCTCTCCAACTTCTTAGGGGAAAAATTACAAATACTTAGGAAAAATTACTGTAATCTTCTCTCGGTTAAGAAACTCGATTTCCAAAAGACCCAATGGTCCTTGCTATTGAGGGCAGCCAATTGTCACGATTCAAAGAAATTTTGGAATTTTATTCGACTGTCTAATTGGGGAAATAAGGATATTTACTTGCCCACCCTGCCTCTAAAGGTTTAGGAAACTTTTTATGAGGCTTTATTTTCAAAGTCTCTTTCCACGGAGCACAACATCTGCATCGCCCCATGTAATAGATTTAAAGGTTGGCAACCTGTATCCCAGGAGGAGATAGTAGTTCTCATATCACAACTTAAATCTGGAAAGGCCCCAGGAAATGATTTTGTGACTCCCGAACAACTGAAGAGTGAGCCGGAGTGGTGGGCTAAGATATTGGCACCCCTCTTCACATCTATACATGATTTGGGGGATATACCTCCCTCTTGACTTAACAGTATTGTCATTCCCATCTACAAAAAGGGTGACCCTCTTCTCCCAGGCAATTACAGCCCGATCAGCCTACTAAGTGTCATCAGTAAATTATACACTAGATATTTGTTAGGTAAATTGCAGATTTGGTTGGATGAAAATGATATAATTGAGCCAGAACAAGCTGGATTCCGGAAAGGCAGATCTACTACAGACCATGTACTTGTGCTTTCTTCGCTATTAAATAAATATGTTATTCACCAAGGGAAACTCTACCTTTTGCTTTATAGACCTTGAGAGGGCTCTTGATTCTGTGTTCAGGGAGCGACTTTGGGCGAAACTCAGTGTCTCATCAATTGATCCCAGGCTTTTGTATTTAATGATAAAACTTCATACTGGGAATATGTTACAAGTTAGATTTGACTCCAACCAGACCCTTACTAAGCAGGTTCGGGTTGTATGTGGGGTGAGGCAGGGTTGCTTATTGGCCCCTGCCCTTTTTAATATTTATCTCAATAGTTCGGTGGCATTTATGAAATCAGAGGATACTCATGTGCCTCTAGTTGGGACCGGAGAGTCCCAATGCTCCTATATGCAGATGACACCGTCCTAATCTCCCAGTCGCTGGTGGGACTAAGGTGGTCGATGCAACTTTTTGGGAATTACTTGTTACGCTGAATTATTGTCGATTCATTATGAAAAACTAAGCTACTGATTGTAGGCACTAAGGGGCTCCAGAAAGTCCATTATTGGACCATTAGGGGAAATAAAATCGAACAGGTAAATATTTGGTTGGATGAAAATATTTTTAAATATATTTAAATATTTAGGGGTGATTTTTTCTTCTACCCTTAGTTGGAATTTACACTTTGAGGCAGTAAAGAATCAATCGGGAAAATCATCAGCCTCTGTTGTAAAATACTTTTTCGGCCATGGGGGCAGATTGGTTTCCCCTGCCCTTTGCCTTTTTAAGGCTAAAACAGTAACTCAGTTACTCTATGCGTTCCCAGTTTGGGGTACCCTCTTTTTTGACAAGCTAGAGAGTATTCAAAACGGTTTCCTTTGAACAATACTGGGGGTCCCTAAGGGTACTCCGCAGGTGATCTTAATATCAGAGACACTTTGTTTTCCCCTTAAATATTGGGTCAAGGTGGTGTTATTCCCTTCTCAAGAAAATTCCCTTTTGGGTTTGTCAACTAATCCCAAAGGCATCTATATCCCTCATAAAAAGGAGATTATCTGATCAGATAGTACAAACTGAGGGTGCCCTTATGTCTGTTCAGAGGGTCGCCCCTAATTACAAGCCATTTAATCCCTTGTATTCAGGAACTTGCTATTTGTTTGACTGGATGGATTATAGTAAGAGATCAGCCTTTACCAGATTAAGATGCAATGTACTCCCCTCGGCTCTTCTGGAAGGCCGTTACGTGGGGATCCCAGTGACTATGTGTATCTTGCAATGTGGGGGAAATTGATTTGGCTGGTCATATTCTCTTTCACTGTCCCTTTCTTTCCGGACCAAGATTTAAGTTTCTTGGAAGTGCTCTTTTGGAGCACAGGGACAATTAGTAGCAAAATCTGTTACAGAAGTCAAGTTTCTTAGACCAGTTGATTCAGAAATGTTGAGGAATGTAGCCAGGTGGCTATCCGTTTAAGACAGTCTTTGTTTGTAGATAATAGTTGCTTGAAGAGGAGGTTGTTTGGCTGCACAATAAAGTTGCTGGCTGGGGTGGTTAGTGCCTCCCTTCGGGAGGGCAGGGTGCCCGATTGCCTAAAGGAGGCTGTGGTTAGACCCCTGCTCAAGAAACCATCTCTTGACACTGATGCTCCTCCTGCCAGTTATCGGCCGGTCTCTAACCTTCCCTTTTTAGGGAAAGTTATTGAACGGACTGTGGCACGGCAACTCCAGGAATATCTGGACTGCACCGGTTTCCTTGATCCCTCCCAGTCTGGGTTTTGGCTTGGGTACGGTATGGAGATGGCCTTGGTTGACGATCTCCGTCTGGTGTTGGACCAGGGTCGTCAGACCTTACTGCTCCTGCTAGACCTTTTGGCTGCGTTCGACACAGTCGATCATGAGGTGTTGCTGACTCGCCTGCGGGACCGTGCCGGAATTGGTGGAACGGTCTTGGACTGGTTTCGTCATTCCTGGCCGGGAGAACTCACCGGGTGGTCTTGGGGGAGTGTACGTATTCCCACCGGGACCTCACGTGTGGAGTCCCGCAGGGTGCCATTCTGTCCCCCCTCTTGTTTAACATCTATATGCAACCGTTAGGGGAAATCATGAGGGGGTTTCAGGGTATGCAGTGTCATCAGTATGCTGATGACACTCAGCTCTACCTCTCCTTTTCCATCGACCCAGGCCATGCAGTCTCCTTATTTTCCCAGTGCCTGTCAGCTGTGGAGGCTTGGATGAGGTTGAGCCATCTGCAATTGAATCCTGACAAGATGGAGGTGATGTTGGTGGGCGAGGGCTTGGGGGACCTGGGGGTGATTGAATCTCCTCTTGTTGGGGGGGTTCGCCCTCCCATGGTCTCTCAAGTGCGGAGTCTGGGTGTGCTCCTCGATTCGCGGCTCAGCCTGGAATCTCAGGTTGTGGCCGTGGCGGGGAGTG
>QEPC01002388.1:10261500-10282231 GCA_003113815.1 Sphenodon punctatus | reverse complement strand
GGCGAGGCGGGTGGCCACCAATGTTAGCTCTTTTTCGGTGGCCGCCCCTGTGCTGTGGAATTTGCTCCCAGAGCAGGCTCGGTTGGTTCCCACTCTCCTGCTGTTTTGGCATGTATGTAACACCTGGCTGTTCCGTCAGGCTTTTGGCGAAGTGTGTGTGTGTGTGTGTGGGGGGGGTGTTCCCCACTTATTGTATTTTTAAATTGTTTTTAAAATTTTGTATTGTTTTTATTGAATGCTGTTCACCGGCTGGGGCTGCCCTGAGGGCAGGAGGGGCGGGATATAAATTTTAACTAACTAAATAAATAAATATGGTTTCTTTCCATGCTCCACTGTGACCCCTGCAGTCAGCCGGGAATGCTCTCTTGTGGGTACCACCTGCCAGTTTTGTGCATACAGTGAGAGGCGTTCTTGCTTGCTGCCCCAGTATTATGGAACGCCCTTCCCCCAGAGGTCCGTTGGAACCGGAGCCTGAGCATATTCCGGAGGTGGTGTAAAACCTTTCTTTTCGGTGAAACATTTGACAGGCAGGGATAGAGGTTGGTGAGGGTGGGGGTTTCTTAAAAGGCTTTTGCTGTATTTTTATTTTGTGTGGTTTTATTACTGTAAGTTGCCGTGAGCTTTTGGGAGAGGGCAGAGGTATACGTTTTAATAAATAAATGAACACTTTCACATGGACCAGTATTTGTGCAACTGTTTTTCTCTTCATCCACAATCCCTCCTCAGTCTCTGCTAGGAAAATACAGTTGATCTTAACTCGAGTCAAATACCATCTATAGTCCTTTATAAAAACTTTTTGCTGGCTTCTGAAATTGAAGATTTAGAAGATTTATTTATTCAGATAAATTTCTCTGCCCAAGTCTTCCTTTTGGATTTTGTTTTGTTTTGTTTAATTGGCATCTTTTTTTTTCTTATGAAATGAGACATTATCGGCAGTGTCCAGATAATGAAGTCCAAGTTACCAAGCCAGTGGGGTAACTTTGTTGGGGTAAGGCTTGGGGTAAGGTTGAAATGCTACTGGCAATCAAAGGGCAGTGATTTGCAGAGTAGTCTGTAGCGTGCGACTGGCATCTGCAGTCTTCTTTGCAGACAAAACTGTATAAAATTAAACCTCTTCTTCCAGCCTGCTCCTCGGTCATTAACTCACAGCAAAGAGGGTTTAGATAGTTCTATTTTATACTCTGACTTCATAATAAAATATGTAATCTGTTAGTACTGAAAATATAGACTCCATTTACATTATTACACACCTCTTTAGATGATCTAAAATTGGGACCCAGGAATACCCATCGTATCGTCTGCAAAGCTGTGTCATACCGTATGAAAGCTGAGCTTTCTTGGGTGGTGAAGGGGCTGGCCAGTCTGTCCTCTCTGCACCTGGAGCTGGATTCTTCCAGTGCTCACTGCAACATGTTTATCAATTATTTTGTGGATAAAATTGCTCGGATCCATCACAACTTGGACACTGTACTTAATACAGTGGATGTACCTGAAGCCCCATCTGGTCCAGTTTTCTGGGATCAGTTTCAGTAGGTATCATTCACCAATGCGATGGAGCTGCTGGGAGCTGTGAGGGCCACAACTTGTGAACTCAATTCTTGCCCGTTCTGGCTGGTGAAAGCCAGCTGGGAGACATTGGGGCCATTGCTGGTGTGGGTTGTCAATGTCTCCTTTATGGAGGGCAGGGTTATGGGGTGACTGAAGGAGGCTGTGGTGCGGCCCTTGCTCAAGAAGCCGTCCCTTGACATTGACGCCCTTGCCAGCTATCGGCCAGTCTCTTAACCTTTTTTTTGTTGTTGACAAAAACGTTTTATTGTTGTATTGTTCAAAGTACATTGTTTCTTCCTTTACAACCAAAAGCAAATACAGAAATGAAATATAGGTGTTTTGTGTCTGTTTCCCCCCCCCCCCCATTTTTTTTTTTAACATTGTAACTTAACCTTCCCTTTTTAGAGAAGGTTAGAGACTGCCCATTCAATAACCTTTTTAGGGAAGGTTATTGAATGGGCAGTGGCCCAGCAGCTCCACGGGCATCTGGACTGCATCAGATTCCTTGACCTCTCGCGGTCTGGCTTCCGTCCGGGCTATGCACTGAGAGTGCACTTGTGGCTTTGGTCGATGATCTATGCTTGGAGTTGGACCGAGGTCGCTCCACTCTTCTGATTTTATTAGATCCTTCAGCGGCATTTGACATGGTTGATCATGAGATGTTGGTGACTCACCTGCGGGACCGTGCTGTGGTGGGCGGGACTGTTCTTGAATGGTTCTGCTGGTTCCTGGTCGGGAGAACTCAGCGTGTGGTACTGGGGGATTGTACATCATCCCCCAGGACCTTACATGTGGAGTCCCACAGGGATCCATTCTGTCCCCTCTCCTGTTCAACGTGTACATGCAGCCTTTAGGTGAGATTGTGAGAGGGTTTGAAGTTCGGTGCAATCAGTGTGCTGATGACACCCAACTGTACCTCTCATTTTCATCTGACCCACGCCCGGCAGTCTCGGTGTTCGCCCAGTGTCTGGCTGTGGTGAGGGATTGTATGAGAATGAGCTGTCTGAAGCTGAATCCCAACAAGAAGGAGGTGATGCTGGTAGGTAAGGGCGAGGGAGTGGAGACCCCTGTCATTCATGGGGTGTGTTCCTCCTTGGTCCCTCAAGTTTGACGTCTGGGAGTCCTCCTTGACTCACAGCTTTGCCTGGATGCCCAGTTGGCAGCTGTGGTGAGAAGTGCATTTGGTAAATTGCACCTGGTTCAACGTCTTCGGCCGTATATTTCAGGCTCCAGTCTTGCCACAATTATGCGAAGATTATGCGATAAGGGGATTTAGCAAAGTTGGGTATTTTGGCTTCCTAGATGAGAGAGGATCAATGGAAAACGGTATGTAATCGAGGCCATTGATAAATCTAGCCTTGTATTTACCTGCTTTTTCATAGATATAATTGTATTTTAACTGGGGAAAGCCGCAATTGTATACCTTGCATGATGACCAGGTGTTATGCCGTCAAACTGAGATGTTTTAATCCTAAATTAGATTGTTGTATGTATATGCAGATTTTTTGCAGATTTTGTTTTACCTTATTTATTTAATTATTTATAATTGTTATATGTCTATATTGTGTGTTAAGTTTTGGCAAAAGCTAGAGCCACAATAAACAAACAAACAAACAAACGTGTTATAAATTACTAACAGTAGGTCTGTGATTTCATATTTGAATTCCTTCAGAACTCTTGAGGTGAATGCCATCTGGCCCTGGTGACTTGTTAGTATTCAGTTTGTCAATTTGTCCTAGAACATCCTCCAACGTCACATTGATTTGTAACAGCTCTTCCAATTCCTTGCCCGCAAAGCAAGGATCTGGCATGGGTACCTTCCCCAAATCCTCCGCAGTGAAGACCGATGCAGAGAACTCATTCAGTTTCTCTGCAATGTCCTTATCCTCTGTGGGTGCCCCTTTTACTCCCTTGTCATCTAATGGCCCAACTGACTCCCTAGCAGACTTCTTGCTTCTGATGTATTTGAAAACGTTTTTGTTGCTTGTTTTTGCCTCTTTAACAAGCCTCCCTTCAAAATTTCTCTTGGTCTGCCTTATTAATACTTTACATTTACATTGCCAGTGTTTATGCTCTTTCGTATTATTTTCATTGGGACTAGCCTTCCATTTCTTAAGGGATACCTTTTTGGCGCTAATAACCTCCTTCACCTCCCCATTTAACCATAGTGGAAGACGTTTGGTCTTCCTGCTTCCTTTTTTAACTTGCGGGATGCATTAATCTGGGCTTCCAGAAGGGTGCTTTTAAACAGTCTCCATGCCTCTTGCAAACTTGTAGCCCTTTCAACTGGGCTTTTTAGTTTCTTTTTAACTAGTTTCCTCATTTTGTCATAGTCTCCCTTTTTAAAGTTAAATGCTACTTCTGTACTTTTGTTTATCTTTCTCCCTACAGAAATTATGTCAAATGTGATCATATTATGATCACTATTGCCTAGTGGCTCCGCCACAGTTACTCCTTGCACCAGGTCCTGCGTGCCATTCAGGATTAGATCTAGAATAGCTCCTCCTCATTGGTTCCGGAACCAGCTGTTCTAGGAAGCAGTCCGTTAGGGCATCCAGAAATTTGACCACCACGTCCTGCCCCGAGGAAACATTCCCCCAATCAATATTAGGGTAATTGAAGTCACCCATTATTATTATGTTGCCGACTTTAGTAGCCTGTCTAATCTCATTTAGCATTGCTTTATCAGTCTCTCCGTCCTGGTCAGGGGGACGATAGTATAGCCCTACTGCAATACTCTTCCCCTTTATACCTAGAATTTCTATCCATAGAGATTCTAGGGAACAGTTTGCATCCTTTAAAATTTTAATTGTACTTGACTCAATGTTGTGTCTTACATACAGAGCCACCCCACCACCAACTCTATCTACTCTGTCATGTCTTGAGCTACAGTAGCCATGGAAGAAGTCCCTGGTGAAACAAAATAGAACCATTTATTCAAAAGTTCTAAAGTGGTTTAGTTTTTCTTTTTGATGGTCTAAACTCCTTGTTAACCCAAGAGTTACTGTGAATTTTTGGATGGGGAGACAGTAGTTTATTGGACCAACTGTTCTTGGATGTGTGTGCAAGTTCTCAGGCCACACAGGGCCCTTCCTCAGTTCTTCCTTACATTGCTTGAGGAAGGGCTCTGTGTTGGAGACAGGATGCTAGGCTCGATGGACCATCGAGCCCACTATCCGGTGTCATAATGGAGATGATAGTTGCAGGGCAGAAACATCACTTTCAGCCGACCTTTTTTGGGACAGGGTTGTGTACTTTTATTATTATCTTAGCTTTTGTGCATATGCTTACCAAAAGCAGCTGATCCAGTAAAAGAGACCATCTAAACTACTATGACTTGGTTGCTTACATTTGGAACTAGTGCAGCAACCACACGTTCTCCCTAGACGATGAATATTTGGGCTAAAGTCTTGTTTGAGTTTTGCTAGGGCTGCACCAGATAGGTGTTCCAAATCCTTGCAAGGATTTTTGAGGTTCTAAGTACTGGGACTGAGTCCTTGCAGTCACTTGGAACTTTTTCCGAGGACTTGGACATCAGAACTCAGACCCTCGGAGAATACTCGGAAATTCCGAGGGTGGGGGCTGAGGCGGGGCCAGAGACTAGAGGAAACTGAGGTGGGGAGGGAATGGGTAGGGGAAGGAGGAGTGTGGGTCTAGCAGGGCCTAGGGATAGAGTACTCACCATCCAGAGGGGTTCCAGTAATGCGTGGCTTCCTCCGGTCCAGGTAAGTTTGAAAAGAAGTGGGGGGGGGAAGCTGGGCATGCTCTGAAGGGCCGAATGGTCCCTTCTGACCTTGCTCAGACCTTTCCAAGATGGTACCTGCAGCGTGGTGATGCTGCTGGCGCCATCTTGGGAAGGTCTGAGCATGTTCAAAAGGGGCCATTCGGCCCTTCAGAGCATGCCCAACTTTTTTTTTTTCTTCTTTTCAAACTTACCCGGACCGGAGGAAGCCACGCATTACTGAAGCCCCTCTGGACTAGTCCCCCAACCCCTTAGCACCCCACCCCTGAGCCCCTGCTAGGCCCCGCCTCCTTCCCTGGCCCCTGCTGGCCTATTCTCTTCCTGGACAGCAGGAGCCTAGCACCAGCCTCCGGCCCCCTTCCCTGTACTCAGTCGAGGACTTTCTGAATTCCAACGTTTCAGGGGGCGTTCCTCGAAACTTGGGAACTCGGAAAACCGAGTCAAGTACCATGAAACTCCGGGTTTTCCAGGGAAAACCGAGGACCGAGTTTCAGCATTAAGTTTTACTGAACATTTGAAAGGACTAATGGTAACCCAATTAACCGACTCTTCTAAATGTGATGCATGATGATTCATCAAATTAGGAAAAGGTAGTCCACTCCATGTTGGCTGTAGTCCATTAATCTACTTACTCTGAAGCAATCCCATTGAGGCCTACTCAAGTGTAAGTGGTATGAAGATTGATGCCTATGTACAGAACTCTCAAGCTCATCCCTGGCCCTCAGTTACTATATGAATGCTAATAGAGCATCCTGCCTTGTTTTTAATGTTGTGTTGGGGATGCCGCACATGGATGCACTGAAACACAAAAATAGTAATTTTCTGAGAACATTAATCTTTTCTAAGGTTACCCTATCTAGCCAGGATCTCTCACTTCTGTTCCATTTCTCTACGTCTATTATTATTTTATTCCACCATGGAAGGCAATTTTGCTTTTAAAAGATTTGTTGTTTCTCTGAAATACGTTCATAAATATTTTAAATGCTACTTTGCCCCTTTTAAATTTATGTATGTGGCAGCAATTTAACTCTCTTGTAGGAATGTTAATTCCCGAAAATTCAGATTTATTGTACTTTAGTTGAAGCCAGATGCCTGCATGTATTTTAAAGTCAATTTTTCTGTCAATTAACGAGGGTTCAGGTTTGTGCAAATGCAAGAAAACATCGCTTACATGCAAAGCAATTTTGTGTATTGTCCCAGAAGATGTTTTGAGACCCTTTACAAAGGGGCTGTGTCTCTCTTTTATTGCAGATGGCTTTATTTCCAATGCAAACAAGTGGGAACAATGAACAAACTTGTGCCCTGCTCCTAAGCAAATTGAAAATAGAGGATTAATAGCCATTAAACAAAGGTGGTGTTTTTAAGGTTTGAATTTATAGGGCTGATATGCCCTTATAACACTGATTCCCAAACCCAGATTTTGAGGCATTGTCTGAGGCATTCCACTGAAGCTAGTCCAAAGTATTTTCAGCAACCAAAGGATCCAGACACACAGGGAAAAAATGTTGGCACAAACATTGTATTATCGGATAGATGCCACCAGCAATGAATCCAGATTGGTTTAGGTCATGGGTGCTGGGTGGAGGGTGGAAGAGAGTGCATTTGCATTCCCCCGCCTACCCCCAGGCTCCTGTCCGTCCCTGTCCCTACTGAGCCTTTCGGGCAGGGCCCCATTGGAAATGGATGGGGTGAGGGACTCCGTTGCCCCTTTAAGATGTGGCTATGTCCCCTCAGAGTGCTGTGATGTCATGATGCTTGAAAAGGGTGTGTGGCCATGTTGGAAAAGGGGCGGGACAAAGGGCCTTGTCTCTGTCTGATGCATTCCTCTCAACTGTCCCGGATTGGGTGGGACAGCATGGAATGCAGCTATTTTTAGCTGCTGTCCCGTCGGCCCCGCCCAGCACTTGAAATGTCCCGATTTGACTCCCCGCACATGGCTCACCTCTGTCCGACTCACTCTCTGCTCTCTCACTCCCGTGCCCGTGACTGTGACTGCCCTGTCCTATGCACAGCTGTGGCGGGGTGGGCCTCAGTGCATAGCACAGTGCAGCTGCAGGCAGCGGGCGCCGGGCAGGTGGTTTTGGTGCGCTATGTGCATGCAGCACAAGTACACACATTCCATCCACGCGCCCCTGAGCCTCACATGCCTTAACAAGTTAATCAACATGTTGATGTTTTTTACTCTATCTGAAATTTAAAAGTTAATATTAGTGTGAAATGTACTGTGTGTAGATTAACTTAAGGCATGTGAATAATAAGTAATTAATTTCTTTAATTTTAGAGTGTGTGAAGCGATGTAATATGCATTCTTATGATAGAATTGTCATGCTCTTTAAAGATGAGGGGGTGATAGTTTTGAGGGGGGAAGAATGATAGAAAGGGTGAAAATTAGTGATGTGGTGAAGTAATAAGTTGAAAATATAGGACTTAAGGTTTGATGATATTAGATTAGGGAAATGTGAAAATATAATGATTAATTCACCTTAACTATTAATTTAAAACCTTTATATTTAAATGTTGGAATACAGTGACTCTGTCCAAGAAGTAATTGTGTATATATATCATCATCTTTTTCAACTATATTTCTTGTAAGTAGATTATAATTGAAATATATATATATTTAGTGAGTAGAAACCTCTTTTTCTTCTTCTTGGAGTGATCATCCTTCATGCTTATGACATTAATAAACTCAGCGATGGGTAGCAAGTCACCCACTCCACTTGTTGTTAAAAACAGAAAGACTTGCCCACCTCCCACTCCGTAGCCAGATGCTTAGTCTTGGTTCATTTTGCACTACCTGACCAAATGACATTTTAAATTATTGGAAAATAAACTTACATGTTTTGTGTGAGCGGATGAGTGTCTAACAGAAGATAAAAAGGCCAAATGATCCTGCTTACTTAGTTCTTCTCAGCCACTGCAGGGAAGGCTTTGGAAGTTGCTTGCATTCCAGAATCCTTAGTTTTAAATGTGATTTTTGGGCATAGTGCTGTGAAGGTTGGATTTCTCCTCAAGTTTTTTTCCAAGTAACATTTATTACTATTACTATTAATAAAGCAATAATAATACTATTACTAATAATAAAGTAATAAATGTTAATACAAATATTAATAGGACTATTAATAAATAATGAATATAAGTAAAGATCTTTCTGGATGAGTAGATGGATCATATAGCAAAATAGAGAGAGCTGCTGTTCTCAGCCCTCGTTTCTTCTACTTTCTGGTCTCTGGCTTGGAGGCAGGGGAGTAGCTAGGTTAGAGCAGGCCCTGATGCAGAAGATGGAATGCCCCCTTTCCCAGTGCACCAACCAGGGATGCTCAACATAGCAATAGTATTATTTGTAGGTGGTTGTGTGGGCTCTGTAGCAGGCGTATCGCCCGCTCACATGATAGGTACACCTCTGCTCGGAGGTGCTGTTGATCTAGCTCTTCATAGGCCCAACTTCTGTTTGCGGTGGCCCGGGGTCACTGGGAGTGCATTACACCTGTGCTTCGGAGTCTGCACTGGCTACCAATAGCTTTCTGGGCACAAGTGAAGGTGCTAGTTGTGAGTGACCTGTAAAGCCCAGAGTGACCTGGGCCCCAAATATTTGAAAGCTTGCCTCTCCTCTCATGTCTCATCATGGCCACTGAGGTCAGCAGGGAATGCCCTCTTGCAGGTACCAACCCCCCCTCAAGTTCGCATAACAAGGCCACGCAGAAAGGTGTTCTTGCGGTGGCTGACACCCAGTTATGGAACTTCCTTCCCTTGGAGGTTTATCTGAGCCTACTCATCTTTCTGGAAGTGATGTCAGACTTTTTTGTTTGGCAGGTAGGGGGTTGGAGAGTTATGGGTTAGAGCAGGGCTGGGCAAACTGTAGCTCAGGAGCCACATGCAGCTCTTGGGCAGTTGCAGCTCTCAGCCAGGACTGGTCCTGACCCCCACGCTGTGTTAATCAGGGACCCATGTTCACTGTGTTTTCCCTGTTGCCACCAATGGAGAAAAGGCAGTGAGCACATGTTCTGGCCTTAATTACACTGTCTTATTTTATTACTCCTTGAGTCTCAGTAGCTGAATCCCAGATGCTTTTCTGAGTCTCATTAGCCAGGACCACTGAGCACCGTTCACCAGCCAATCACGAAGTAGGACGAGTTTATGATCTCTCTATTAGATTATAGGGGTTATGTATGATCATTGTGGATAATAATCTGGCGGGTGAGTTTATAGTATCTTTGGCCTGTGTTCACATTTTGAACCATGAGTGGCAGCGAAATCTAAGGCTGGAGCTGTCTTGTCAAAGTTTAATATGTTGATGTGTGTATAATGGGTTGTTGCCCTGACCAAAATCGTTTTTTTTTATATATATATACACTTGTTTTATGGCCAAGGCAATAGCCAGTGCCAAATAAATTATGGTGGTGGTGGTGGTGATGAGTTTGTGCGCACGTGTATGCATGAGTTTCTTGTGGCTCTTGGCCATATCAACATTTGGGGTATGCAGCTCTTGGTGTTGGGAACTTTGCCCACCCCTGGGTAAGAGGAATTTTAATTTTGTTTTTATTTGGCTTTATTTGGGTACTCCAATATTTTGTTTTATTTCATGGATTTGTATATTTTTGACTATGCTTTTATGTGTTGTATCCTACTCTGAGCCTTAGTGGGAAGGGTGGGGTGAAAATGCAAATAAACACATTTTAAGGGCATTGATTTAGTTATTAAATTCCCTAATCCTAAAAAATTTCTGGGAGCCCTGTGCAAGAGTGTTTTCTACTGAAGAACATCGGAGCAGTCATAACTTCTATAGCCATCTTAGTTATAAAAAAGGTAAGAATTCATGCATCACATTTCCTGCCTAAGTGCCCCTCTACAAATTCTGCAATCTACCAAAAATCAAGTTCGTTTGAAAACACATACAGCTGCTGAGTTCGTCCTGAAATAACTGCAAAAATATCCTCTTTAAATGAATCCTTTGAGTTTTGTCTATTTCTAGCATTTCCCCTGTGTCTTTGTTTAGGAGTTTCTATTTACAGCTCTCTCCCCGGCAGTTACCTTTCTCTTTACGTTCACATATATTTTTAACCAGTTATTTTTAGCAACATGATGCAGAAGGACATGGGTTAGGAGCAATATAGAAAGGGACAGAGAGGTTGCCACTCTTCAGAAAAACAAGTCTGGACCACAGACCACTGGTGAAATGCTTGTGTCTACATCCTGAAATGTCATAAAACAAAGAATGTGTGTAAACTTGAAGCATTCCTGTTTTAATCCGCTGCTGTGTAGAATGAAGCTGAATATTGACCTTGTTTTATGCGCGCACACGCACACGCACACGCACACACACACACACACACACGTGACTGATCTGTGACTTACTTCACTAGGAAAAGTAGGTTTTTTAGCAGTTGTCTTGGTTATTTCATTTTTGCACAACCTGGACTTTGGTCTTTGCTGTTGCTGAAGTTAAAAATGCCGAATCTGAAAAGATGACCCTGTTGGAAGCTCATACAATTGTAAAGTTTAATAGAGTACAAATAAAGAAATGCAATCTTCTACCCTAATGCTGGAGGAATAACTGAAAAAGATAAGTTTTTTTAATAAGATACTATGCTGTAGTTTCATATTTTAAAATGTTTCATTAATCTTTTTGCTGCAAGCTAGTATTTGGCTGCCTAGTGATCTGTAACCAGATTTAATAGGTACAGTGCAGCTATATTGCATTTGGACTGATTCCATCCTTCTGTTGTAATGAATGTTGGATTTACAAGGAGCTCTTAAATTCTAAAAGTGATGTCAAATCGTATCTAATAATGGAAAGAAAATTAAGTCCCATAAATGTGGCGCTTTCTCATAGCATTTCTTTCAAGTTGGGCTGTGTCTTGTGTCTCCCGGTGCACCGTTATCTACATGTTCAGTGTCTCAGTAAACTTGTTTCGAGCTTTACGTCTCTGTAGCATCAGCTCCACTCAAAGGCTTTGCCATTTTCTCTTGTGCTCATGGAAGAGCGGAACTCTACACCTCAGGCACAATGTAGATGCACAGTGCAAGGTTTTCCTTTCGCAGCTCTGCCACTACACCTTAACACAGTCCTGCATACAATATACTACACTCGAGAAAGCTTCTGCAGAGCCCGTGTGCCAAGCTGTCTAGTGATTTTGTAGCATAGGACTTTACTCATTTTTATATGTGATCTAAAGAAGAGTTTGCACCCTTCAAATGCTATGGTATGGTTAGGGGGAAAATTGATATTGGCTTTTCTGCTTGAAAGTTGATTTAATAAAACATGGAGATAATAGGTCCATTCATATCTTCTATCAGACTGACGTCTGATGGTGAGAGTGTGAACAATCCATTGGGAGGGTGCTCTTGTCATTGGTATTCCAAACATTGAAATACAATTAGAGGAAACCAAGAATCAAATGATAAAAGAAATGCAGTCTAAAATCTATGCATAATAACAAATACTAGGGAGAGGCTGTAGGAAAGAGGTTTTTTTAAAGGGGTGAGGGCGTTTGCATTTCAGAGCATTTTTTTAAAATGGAAAGAGCCCAGCAGGAGCGTGTGAACGATACGCTCGTTACTGACTATTGCACATGGTTCAGCTGGTGAGGTTATCACTTGCAAACGGATGTATTGGGAAATATTGATATTAGCTATATACAAAAAGTGATTACCTGATCAGAAACTAGTTGCTGAGGTGACAGCTGGGAGAGCTTACAGCAGCTGCTTGAATCTATCAGTCTGTGATAAGTTTTCCTTGCCCTGGTCCCGGCAGACTGGCAAAGCAGATAATAAATAAATAAAATAAATGTCATAATCCTCAACTCTCCCTCCGGGCCTCCCACCCTTTCAGCTTGATAACGGTTTGACCTTTGATACTTTAAGTCTTTATTAGTGCTTTCAGCTTTCATTAGCTCTTATTCTCTAATTATAAGGTTTCATTTCAAGCTTTCTGTAGAGCCCCTTTGCAGTCCCCGAAATCTCATTTGAGTGCGTAGGAAGCCGTGTCAATCACATTTTAAACTGCCAGAAGAGTGGTGTCAAATGCCCAGCTCCCAGGCCACAGCGGGCACGACTGACACATTTATCTAGAGATCTCTTGCTGGATTCAGATTCTGCCAAATGTGAGCTTTTGTTTCATGAAACAAGAAGTTTGTTAGGTTTTATTGCTGGGGGAAAATCACAATGAGAACAGGCACTATTCATTGTGAACCTTCAGGATGCTCAAACAGGAGTTCAGAGAGGGGAATGTGCCCCTTTCTCCCCCCCCCCCCCCTTCTCAGTGATTTATTAACTCTGAAACCTAATTATAAACATGATTTTCAAGTGTGAAACTATACTGCTTAACTTGCATGGGTAAACACAGTCCTGAAAACAGTTGGCACATACTGTCTCTCAACAGTTTGCTGAGCAACTAGGGTTGCCAACTTCCGATGGAGGAAAGTAGGGATGACAGTGACAACTCAAGCAAGAGCCTAGTATTGCTGTCAAGCATGTAGGGCTCGGGATGGGATTTTAATATAAATAAAGCTCTTTGGAAAAAATCATAAATGGAATGATGATGGTTTACTTTATTTGTAGTTTGTGTTACCAAAATGTTAATTAAGTCTAAAGGTTCATTATTTAGGTTTTTTAAATGTATAATGCCAGCAGTGTGCCTGGTCCTGAACTAAGCCAAGAGGCTTAGTCTAGGATGGACAAGAGGGAAGGGAAGTTAGAGACAAGGATACATTCATGAAGTTGCAGATTCAGCTTAATTAAACAGGCCTAACTAAAACAGATTAAACCTAAAGAAGGTTTCCTTCAATTTATGTAGTTGTTTGTTTTTTTTAAATCTAGAGTGTGGTTGTCATATTGCTCCCAAGTACGGGAGAGATGAGACAGTCATGATCCCTATTTATTGGAACAACTTCTGTTGGTGAGAGTGTGCTCGATGGTGTTCTTCCTCTGTTAGTTCTACTTTTGTTGGTAGTTTATTTGTACAGTCCAGGATTTGGGATTTTTTGCCAATCCCAATATGGTTGAGTTGGGCATTTAAGCTAGAATTTGGGATGATTCTCCCCCCTCTCAAGGTGGCTGAGCAGAAGTTGGGCTTTGAGGAGAAGAGCATGCATCATTTGCTGTCAGCTAACTCCCCGAGCTGTAGTATGTGGGCTGTAGTATGTGTATGTAGTATGTGTAGTAGTAGTATGTCGTATGTAGGCTGTAGTATGTGGGCTGTAGTATGCATATGTAGTATGTGTAGTAGTAGTATGTCGTATGTAGGCTGTAGTATGTGGGCTGTAGTATAGTATGAGTCTCTTAAGCAGCCGGACACCCAAGCATATCAACTGCATCTTCTGCTATCTAATGGCGTTTCTGGTTTTTGCCAATGATGTTTTGGGACCAAACCAAAACCCTGACATGTTGAACCCAAGCAGACCTAGAAATAAACTTTGTCATTTGGGCTCCTCTCTGTTTAAAAAGTGAGATGTGAACTATGGATTGCTACCTATTGTAGCAACCAGGCAGCTTACTCCAAAAGAGCCCGGGAACTTAAAGTAAAAGCCAGTCAGTTGGCGACTCTGCCGTATAACTCTGGCCTTTTTTACACGAGACGCACCCACTCATGAACACACAGAAATCTGCGTGTTCATGAGTGGGTGTGATCCGTGTGAAGGACACGGCGCAGGTGGTGAGTGGAGGTGAGTGCGCGCTCCCACCCAACATATATCCACACTCACCCCCTGCTCATCCCCATGCACGGAGCAACCAGGGAAAATGGAGGTTGCTCTGCGTGTGGGAATGAGTGGGGATGCGTGTGCGGCCGTGTGCATGCACCGTCCACGCACTGGTGCACCCATTTACCCCTCACCCGGCGGCGCAATGTAAAAATGGCCTATGTGCTTAGGGGCCCAAACAATTCTCTTAAGGGACGTGATGAAATAAGCCCTCTTGTATGTTGACTGCTTGAGTCTGCCTGAATAATTATCTTTCTGGTACTTCATTATAAACCCATTTTTTCCATCTTGGTTCCTTGTTTCCTGACGTTTTATTGCTTTTAAACTATTGCCCCCATCTGCTAAAATTCCCTTTTCTTTATTTTAAAGCAAACAGAGCCAGGTTGGAAACGGAAGCCTTCAATGTGGGGTGATACTATTTAATTAAAGCTTTTAAATTTAATTTTAAGAAATCAATTTCTGCCTGGAATTAGCTTCCATTAATCTAAATCCCAGAGATGGAGACACAAGCTTTAAAAGTTTTGGATCCCTTAAAAAGGTAGGTCTTTTCAAATCCAAAGAATTTGGTTCAGGACCATCTCTATTGAATATTTATTGCTTTGGTCCACAACATTAATTAAAAGTCACTTAATTAGATTATCCCCACCCCATTCTGGAATGTGGATTAGTCCATCAGAGAAATTCTGTTGGTGGAGTTGGAGGGCAGGGGATGTGTTTCCTTGAAAGAACTGTCCCCATAGAAATTGGCATGTCAAGGAAATTTCCTCTGGAGCAGTGCTGGTAGGTTTAATAACAATCGAAAAGCAATAAAATTACATGAAAGAAGAAATTGTAAATGGGAGGTGGAACAACCATACAGTGCTAGACAGTTAAGTATTCAGGAAGTCTGCATGAGCCAGTATAGGCTTGCTTTATTACCTCCTTTCAAAAAACACTTGGAGCAACCAAAGGCCTTAATCCTTCAAATATGCATTTGTAAATGTTGGTAATTCCACCCACTGCTTAAACTTGAGGATCTGTTCTGTGGTAAATTACATTAGTCTCGAAGCCTAATTTTCTTTACAAAAAGCAAAACATATGACCCGCCGAAGGAACAGCATTGTCTAGTGGATTAGAGACCGGAGTAGGAATCGGAAGACTTGGTCTCTAAATCTTGGTTTTGACGCTTGCACTGAGACTTTGGGCACAGCATTTAATCTCTTGAAGCCATAATAGTGACAGTGAAATGCTACATTAAGTGCAAAGTATTAAGGCCTGTGGGTGATGGAGATGAAGTAGCAGATCTTTTATTGGACCGACTTCTGTTGCTGAGGAGCATGCAAGCTTTTGGACCACGCAGGCCCTTCCTAAGACATGAAGGCATGAAAAGAGGCAGAACTGTAACTGAACAGATGCAAGGGGAAGGGTGTGTGTGTGGCGTAACAGAGCCCACTGGGGTTCGCCCCAGTCTCCCGACACCCCGTTACCCACTTATTATCTGGTCTCTTACCCGCTGCCACCACCCCAGAGCTATTTATTTATTCAGATTCCGGCCTCATCCCTCTGGGAGAATGAGACCTCTTCTGCTTCTTTATAACAGTCAGGCTCACGAGCCCGTATAAAACAGTTCCCAGTTTCTGCCGCCCGAGCGTAGACAGATCTTTTAGATCAAAAGAAAGAATACTTTACTGATAACATAAACCCAGCATCACAGGCTACAACCATGTGAGGTATTTTGAATCCTTGAGCAAAAGCAATTGATCAGAACAGTTTAGGCACAATGGCCTTTTTAGAAGCATCTGGCCTAAACTGGTCCCTCAGATCTAACATTCAATTACTCACAGCTTCAGGTGCTCCTTTGCCTTGCAGCAAAGGGGTTCAGTCCTTAGGTTCAGTTTAGTCCAAACAGGCCAGGAGCCATTCCCTTAGCTCCTCAGCACAAAGTCAGTGTCCAGAGCAAACCGAAGACAAAATGGAAGAGAACCTGAGAGGTGTGGCTTTTCTTTTTAAAAGTCCCCTACCCCTCAACTGTGATTGGTCCTTGGGAGGCCACCTGGCTGTACCTTCCCCTGGCATTGCGAAATCCTGCCTAGTAGCAACTGGAAGCCAGGGTGTCAGTGAAGGTCAGCTGGAAAGGGCAGGGTTGCTCCGTGCCCACGTTTGGAGCAAAACCTAGGTTTCCCCACCATAAGTGGGGAAAGGGCAGCGCACCCCTTAAGCACCATAAGGTGCTTAAGGGGTGCACTCAGGAAGATGAAGGTCCAGATCATGGGTCTGTCCCTTATCTTTGTGTGCATAATCTCATCTCTGCTCCATTCCCCTGAGCTGAGTCTTTCCCAGCAGCACAGCACAGCACACCAGCCCCTGGCAGCCTGTAGCCCTTATGGAAGAGGAACCTGGGAGCAAATAGAAGGGATGATCAGGTGGGCCCAATAAATGTCTCCTAGGCAACCACAGCAGCCCCACGCTGATTCTTTCAGAGTTTGGGGATAGGGACTGCATCCAGGGTCCAGATCACATAAAAACTAGCCACATTTGGCCCCCGGGCCTGAGGTTCCCCACCCCTGACGGAAACATTTCCAATGTAAAAAGTTGTTCCTGGCTTTCTGTGTTCTTGTGATGGATGCATCACACAGGCCTTGTTAAAGGATATGCAACTTCTTCACGCCATTTAATTCCTGGTCAGGTCAGTCAGGGACCCGTGTTCAGTGTGTTTTCCCCATTGGAGACAATGAGGGAGGAAACGGTGAACATAAGTCCTTGGCAATAACCAGAAGTAGTTGCCTGCTAGCTAGCCTGTATAAAGATGAGCTGGTGAGCTCAACCTGCTTCCTGCCATTTGGTCCATGTCTCAGAAATGGCTCTGAGTAGAGCTGTTTTCCTTTAGCAGGGAAGTCATAGGTCATGAAACTGAACTTTCTCCACTTCCTCACCCAAGGGCAGAGGGAAGCTTGCAACCTAGCTGCCTGTGTTCCGTCAGTCTGGCACACTCCCTGGACAATGCATTCACTGCTCATTCTAGTGGGTGCTTTTATTGAAAGGGGAGGAATGAAGCACTTTTGTCATCCATACTTAATGTAACTCTCCCTTGTAAGTGATTTCTTTAAGGAGGCACTTAGGTATTTATCGGTAAGATACTTTAAAATGCATTGCTGTGTGCAGCTGTCAGGAGGAGATTTGGTCCAGTGCCTTCAGTGTGGGTAGCTTTCCAGTGTGGGCCTCCTCTCTGATTGAGAGCCCATGTCTGTTCATGCTGTTTATTTTGCGCCTTGGTTTATCAAGAAATCGGCAGCCTCTGACCAGATCTGGTAGTAGAAGCAAATTGGCTTCACGGTAGTCAGTGACCTCCGACCACTGTTGTTTATGGTCACCCTTCCACTGCCCTAGAAAATGCTGATTTTCTGATGTTCTGATGCACAGTGAATCTTGTGCTCAGTTGGGGCACTTAGGACCTAATCCTTCAATGAGCTGTGGAGCTTCTATGAGATGCTGAGCAATATTAACTTCCAATGGGAGTTAAAGGTGCTTGACAGTTAGCAAGAATTCAAAGATGAATACTTTTAGCCCCAAATGGTTCATTAAATTATTGCTTTGCTAACTGCCCACTCACAGGGACGGCAGCAAAATGGGGCTAACAGAATTTGCCGGCATTGGCTTCAGTAATTATGCAGATAAGCCGTTTCCAAAAGCAGGTGTGACCAGAAGAGCTGGATGCCTGGTATGGAAGGAAATGTGTTGCTGCTTTATGCTCTGGATAAATTAGTTTAAAAAAAGATAATTCTCTCTAGTGATGGCATTAAGAACATAAGAAGTGCCAGACTGGGTCAGACCAATGGTCCATCTAGCCCAGAATCTTGTCTCTGACAGTGGCCAATCACGGTGGCTTTGGAGAAGCACCCAACAGGTCACAATGGGGGGGATCCATTCCCTGTTGTTTTCCCCCAGCTCCCGCCATGTTCCCTGATCCTGTCTGGCTAATAGCTGCTAATGGACCGATCTTCCAGAAACTTGTCCAAACCTCTTTTAAACTCAGCTATAGAACTGGCCCTTACCACCGCCTCTGGCAGTAGATTCTGCAACCCAATTATACGCTGAGTGAAAAAATATTTCCTTTTATTTGTTTTAAACTTGCCACCCATGGGTTTCATGGAGTGTCCCCTAGTTCTAGTACTAGCTGAGAGGGTAAATAACTGCTCCTTGTTTATTAGTTCCACACCGCTCATGATTTTATAGGCCTCTATCATATCTCCTCTCAGTCGTCTCTTCACCAAACTGAAGAGCCCCAACCTACCAAGTCTCTCCTCATACGGGAGCCCTTCCATGCCCTTGATCATTTTTGTTGCCCTTCTCTGTACCTTTTCTAGTTCAGCTATGTCTTTTTTGAGATGGGGCGACCAGAACTGCACACATTCCATTTTTGGTCTGAGTTAGTCTGTCTCTATCCCCCACCTATTCCAGTGAACCTGTGGTTCTCTGGAAGTTCTGTCTTTAGCCTTCTCTATCAACCTATTCAGTTTTATATTGCACAGCAATTGTGTATTATGGGTCTTGTATTATTTGATATGTGGTCTTATGCTGTGAGTGTGCCACGCACTCGTGAACAGGACATGAAGTGTTTGTTAGAGAGGGAGTGAATCCCATTAAGACAGTTAAGAAACAATTCAGAGAGGGGGGGAAAAATATATATTTGTTGACCCTTTTGTTAGATTCCAATTTAAGTTCTCCAGTGTGAGGTTAACAAGGTCTGGGAAAGTCTGTAATTAGTGCTTTTGTTAGCCACAGAACAAACATATGAGGGAATAAGAAGATATGACATCTTTGAATGGCTGCCCTGGTGTGTCACTGGGTGAAAACAGACATGATGCGAACTCTGCTTTAACATTTCTTATGCATGTTGCAGGGCTGTATTGGTGCCGTATGCAGCCCTGCAACATGCATAAGAAGCATTACAGTGGCGTTAGCGTCATGTCTGTTTTCACCCACTGACTTGAGAGATGCATTCAAAAACTTTACTTTTTTATCTTCAATTTTATCATATCTCCACTTTAGAGGAGATGATGGATATCTGATTGGTAGGGTAGTGAAAGTAATCAAGACAATAGATTTTATCATCTAAATAACCTCTGTCCTATTGGATACTGGTTCCAGTGAGGACTTCCACCCACTGTTTAAGGATCGATAATCTCTTTAAATATAGTAACTAATCTTCAATCAGAGCAAACAGTAATTTCAAGTTTTTGCTTTTATTTTAGGGAGCCTCAATGCAGTCATCTGCTGTTTTTTAAGGAACCTCTACTAGAAGTCTCTAGATTGTATATCTGAACAGTCCAGAAGGCTTGGATTTCAAGATGCTCATAAAGGAATATCGGATTCCTCTTCCAATGAGCGTGGAAGAGTATCGGATTGCCCAGCTGTACATGATACAGGTTAGTGATGGTTCAACAAGATGTGTTGATTTGCAAAATGGGGGTATTTTGGGATAAGTTGTCCGTTGTGATGAATGACAACTAAAAAGTATATGTAAATGTATAAAAAGCAAGGAGCACCATATAATCATGCAATAAGCCAGTAGGATAAATCCTATGGCCCAATACATGAAAACAACCCTCCTAAAGCTGTAAATAATTCCCATTTTAGTCATGAACCCAGTGGGTAGCCTTGATCAAGTCACTGGGTGCTTGCCCACATTACAGGAGGGGAGAAAGTGTATGAGAGACAAACTTATGATGGGGAAACTTAGGAGCAAAACATAACGTGGGCTCAGGGTGTAAAAGCATCATCGGGTGATTCTCGTGTTGGTTTCAATTATGGATGACGGCTCAAAATTCATCCCTGTCATCCATAATCGAAACCAGCACGAGAATTGCCAATGACACTTTTACCCTCCGTGCCCACGTTTGGAGCAAAACATAAGTTTCCCCACCGTAAATTTGCCTCGTAATTTCCCCCCTCTCCTGTAACGTGGGCAAGCACCCACTGTCTCTCAGCCTTCATTCCTAGTCTGTAAATGGGAATGACCTACCTTGCACGGTTATTGTGAGCATACCTCTAAACTGCTAGACTCTGACATGAGGGATAGTGACAGTCCAAATATGAGACATAATTTGCATGTGTTTATGCAAATTTAAAATATCCCACTGCCTAATTTTGGTTGGTTAATTTTTTTAATTATTTTTTTAAAATTTCACCCAATCTTAAACAATAAAAGGAATTGCACATACCAACTTCTCTTATAAGCCCGACTTGAACCTGTCTTTCCCATCTTCATTTTAAAGCTCTCACAGTATAGCCCCCACTTCTTGGCACTTCTTCACACTTACCCCCAAATGAGCTCTGCTATACACAAAACCCTCTCATATAAAGCCCTTTTTATTCTCCACACTTTTCCTGTGTGGATTCTCTCCATAATTCAGTACTAAACAATAGTTCATTGCCTAAAACTGAGGCTGGTCTGACTCTGGAACTTTTTTTAATTTTAATAATAAATTTAAAATGAAAAATAAAACAACCTGCTTCAAAGGCCAGATTTGAAACTTTCACCTACCAGTCATTTCTCTCCTACATTTTACTACCAGAGATACATGAGGAGGACTGACTACTACTTTTAATTCAGACGCTTTGAGAAGAACTTTTCATATTGCCTGATAAGCAGTATCTATTTTTAATGCTACCACAACATCATTGTAGCTTGGTAGCAGGGCCGTCCCTGCCACTAGCCAGACCTAGGCAGCCGCCTAGAGCCGCAAATTGGGGGGGAGCAGTG
>QEPC01002388.1:10244852-10257650 GCA_003113815.1 Sphenodon punctatus | reverse complement strand
TTGGCCAGTTTCAGGGCTGCATTGCAAGCAAACCAGGCCCATCCAGACCAGCATCCCTAGTAGCTACACCACCAAATGCCTGTCCCAAGTACACGGACCCCTTTTTAAAAGTTTGGCCCATTTTGGGGCTGCATTACAAGCAAACCAGGCCCATCCAGACCAGCATCCCTAGTAGCTATACCACCAAACGCCTGTCCAAGCACACAGGGCCTTTTTAAAAAGTTTGGTCAGTTTCAGGGTTGCATTGCCACCAAACCAGGCCCATCCAGACCAGCATCCCTAGTAGCTACACCAGCAAACGCCTGCCCAAGCACACAGGCCTTTTAAAAAAAGTTTGCCTGTTGTTGGCCTGCATTGCAGGCAAACTACTTTCCAGCAGCAGTGAAACAGCGAAGGGAGGGACCATTTTAAAAAAAGAGTAGCCACGACCAGTAGACCTACAAATTCTCAAAATGGCCTCTCTATACTAGCGAGGTGGAGGCCATTTTGTCTCTACTCACAACATCCCACCAAACTGCAAAGGGCAGGGCCATGTTAAAATGCAAGGAACGTTCCAGCAAAAATTGGATTGGAAACCCTTCCTCCATCCAAGTCCCTAGGTACCCCACCCAGAAAACAGAAAGCAGACCATTTATGTGTAAAAGAGGAAAGGGACCAATTTTAACTAAGAGAGAGTAGCCATGGCCAGTGAGGCCCCAGAAAATGGCCACAGCCTTTGCACATGCTTGGGGGAGGAGAGGGAAACCAGCAGTGCACTGGCAAACACACAATAAGCAAAAGCAACCCACTGAAACCATATCTTTTTAAGCCAACCATCTTATCCTCAACACACCACAAAAGCGGCAGCAAGGAGTTCCACTTGTCCCCCAAAACATGGTTCACTTCATATCAGTCAGTCCCATTTGTTTCACGTGGCCATAGGCCATTGCCAACATACACAACAAATAAATAAATAAACATACAATAAGTTGTTATACAAATACAGTATACTTTAAAATAAATGAACCAAATATAAGAAATAAAAAAATTTCTCATACAACTGAGCTAAATAGGTTCCTTCAAGCCCAAGTTATAGACTAGTGGTGCCTTCAGAAGCTGGAAAACCAAATATGCTTCGATCTCACAACTCATGAGCACCCCGGGGCCTTAAAGTGCAAAAACTGAAGTCTGAGATTAAAAGCCAGCAGCAAATATTTCATAATGGCTTGCGTTATTTCAGATGAAATTTCATTTAAGGCTATCTCCAGTAAGCCAAAATCCGTTCTGCCAGGGAACTTCTCTAGCAGGACGGCAAGGTTTCCAGAGCACAGAAAATCATAGAGGTGACAGCCAAAAAGAATATGCTGAGTAGACTCAGTAGTCAACATATCGAAGGGACACAAACAATCCTCATACTTAGTACCAGAAAAGAGAACCTCTAGCACTTTAGTGGGCAAAGCGTTTAAGCGTGCGCACAGAAATAGGTGTTTTTCTCTGAACATACAGGGTGAAGACAAATATTTCGCCCTTTTCCCCAGCTCCGGCACCCAAGTTTTATATCCAAACAGGTGAAGTGATCTGCCCACGTCAGCTAGGGCCTCCTGTCTATCGATATCCCCCAATCTAAGTCGGATCTCATTTCTAGCCACACTCATGCCTTTATTGGCAAATATCTTCATATCTGTTGCACCCCCTCCCCATGTGTCACAGTCTCCCAGTCCACCCCTAGCCCCATTGCCCAGCCAGACACCCCATGTCCATGTCCCCCCTCCACTCTCCTCCCCCATGTGTCTCAGTGCACCCAATCCCCCCACTTAGGATTGCCATAGATGCAAATTTTTAGAGGGCACTTATGAGATGTACAGGTTGCAGGGCTGCATTGGGTCCAATACAGCCCTGCAATCTGCATATCTCATAAGTGCCCTCTAAAAATTTGCATCTATGGCAACCCTACCCATACTCCATTGCCCAGCCAGACTCCCCAAGTCCCCGCACTCCACACCACCCCCTTCCCCATGTCTCCCAGTGCATGCACTCCCCCCTACCCCACTGCCCAGCAAGACTCTCCAATTCCCCCCCCCATGTCTCCCAGTGCAACCTCCTCCCCCTTGGACGGCACTCCCTAGCCGCCCAACGCACGTTCTCTGAAGTTTTGCCCCTTACAGGTCTCCCTCTCCGAGGCTCCACTCCTCTTGCAAGTTGATCGGAGTCCCCTCCCCCTCGCGGCCTGCCTGGCCTGAGGGAGGCAGCAGCGCTATGCAGTTGTGCATGCGCGAGCAAAGAAACACACTCACACATGCGCAGTATTAAACCAGGAAGTTCGGCATGCCGGAGCAGCTTGCCACAGCCATGCCTGGGACCCCGGGGGTGGGGGACATTGAGACAACTTCAGCCTTCAGGTATGTTTTTCGTTTTGGGGGCGCAGAGGCCAGTAGGGGCAGTGCCTGTTAGGGGTGGTGGTTGTTGTTGTTTTTGTTTTCTTTTCTTTTTAAAGACTTGCTCACTCCTGGTCTAAACCACCGTGCCACACAAAGCATTGGGTGAAAAAAACATGTGCAGTTGCTGCTGCTGCTGCTGCAGCTGCATGTCCGGAGGTGGGATGGCCGCCCCTGCCACCCTTGGCTGAGTCAGGTCAGGGGTTGGCCTGCCTGGGCGGCTCGCAGGGACAATGGGCTAGATGGTTCCTTCAGGCATTCAATATGATGTGCTTAAGAAACCTACCACGCACTGCTGCACCTTTTTGGCTTGTACAAACAGCAAATTAGAACGCTTGCTGTATCAGTTCAGTTGTGCTGCCTAATATATCTGAGAGGATGAGGCCACTCGAGCAGCAAGGGCCTGATCCCTGCGCAGCCTCGTGGCATGAATGTGCAGCCGCCACACTATGGGGCCAGTGCAGGGATCTGGGCACACAAGCAGCTCCACCTCCCTCTTGATGGAGATTCCTTGGCTGTGATGTGGTCACGTGCGACCAGCAACATAGCAGCCTGCTGTTCCCCACCCCCACCCCAGGGCAGCCGCCAGCCACGTGACGCTGTATCATGTGGCCCGGCTGCTCTGAGAGGGGTAAGGTTACCCAAGGCATGGTAGCCTTGGCCCTCCTTGTCTCGAGTGACCTCACCCAGAGAGTTGGAGCCATGGTTCTGATTACTCTGTGCTTACTATAGCGTGGGCCAAAGTGAGCATGCAGTGGCTGCTTACCCCTCTGCACCCAAGCCTTATTCTTACCTTATGGTAAGGGGTAGAGTATCCCAATAATACCTCTAATCCTGTGAAGTACGTGGGTACTATCACATGCTTCCAGTGTCTCCTTAATTGCATCAACGTTACCACCTAGGAGTGTTCACATGTTAAATTATGAAGGGGTAACTTTTCCTATGAGTGGTTATTACCCCTTACCTTGGAAAGAGGTGTTTTGTGGTACTTACCACTCATGGGTAAGGTACCCTTTGCTAATATGTAGAAGTGCTTGTAAGGCAAAAACAGTCTGCAGATAGGGAATGTGTGGTAACTAAACAGACGGTTTCAAGTAGTTTGTACCATTGCAGGTACCATCAGGTAAAAGCCTCACGGATTTCCCCAGAATATTGTACCCCTTTCAGTAATGTGAGTAGAAGGTCTTGACATAACAACTTGTATCCCACAGAGGGATACAAGAGGGACTCGCTCTTTCTCCATGTACCCTTGTGGATTTATAGTCCCAAACAGTATCTTGTTTCTAAGAATGGGAGCACTTTTGACTGGAAAACAAATGCTTATCTTGACATAGAATGAAGCTTGGGATAAGATGTTGGGGTTAGGTTCATCATTCCCTCTGCTGCAATATTGTTATAGCAAGAGGTCCAATCTATCTCCTGTGGAAATCAATGGAAAGATTTCCACTACCTCCATTGAGATCCTATAACATTCACTGTCCTTTCCATGGTTTTATATAAAAGAACAGACTTTGTCCTTCAAGGTATAAATCAGGGCACTGCAACCAGGAAGGAATGGAGAAAATGATGAGACACTCTTCTAGATCTCTTTGGAAGGTGAGTTAATAAGACGCACTTACCTGACGGGAGAGAAATCACCTCTCCCCCCCTTTTGGAATTCATACAGTCCTGCAGGAGAAGCCTTTTTGAGCTATAGTGTCTTGTTGATGAGTGTATTCCAGGGGGAGCAGCAGACAAATGTACCAAACCATGATTTCTACATCTGTAGAAAAAGCAGCCGAAAATCATTTTTTAAAAAGAAAAGACGATTCAGAGGGAATTCTATATGTTCCAACAAGATATTGAGCAGCTCTTGACAAGAGGGTCTCTTTCTGAAAGTGTATCCATCAGAGCAGAAGCACAGATTTAAATTTCATTTTTTTTTCTCTGAGGACAGATCTGAGGATATCCCAGAGTAAAGAGTAAATAATTTCCAGCATATGACATTTTGTAAGAAATCTTGTTCATAAGGAGTGTTACTTTTCAGCAGTCTTTCTAACTCCAATTTAGTCAACTCCCATCCACTTGAACAGGTTTAAACATGCACTCCTAGGGCACATTCCTACAACCTTCTCCTAGAGTAGCTGGTGACTCAGACTTACATTCTCAGTGTGTGCAATTGCACACTTTGCAATCCCGTCCTGTGCTCCTTAATCATCCTGTTTTCTCTGCCACCCAATTCAAAGGGTTTGCTTGCAGAGGTCTGACTCTTACCAATTAGCAATGTTATTGTGTGAAAATTTTTTTTTAAAAAAAAAATATTTTTATTAAAGATTTTCCATTCCCCCAGCCCCCCAAAGTTCAGTTATTACATTATAGTTCTCTGTTTTACATTCGTTCTTCGGTTCTTATTCATTTACCACATCCCCGCCTCCCTTCCCTGCCATCTTTACTCTAGTTTTGTACAACTTTTAGTTCAAGTAACATCTTAAGTGTCCCTTTGTCTTTTCCCAGTCATATCAGGTAGCCAAACAAGTAGGCTCGTTGCTCTTCCTCAGAGTCAGGTTTTTGCATGTGTTCCATGTGTAAATTGATTTTAGCTGGAACAAGCTTCAGTCCCCACTACTCCCATTTCCTGTTTCACTCCTTTCCTCCAGATGACCAGAGAGTTCTGGTCTCACCCTACGTGCATGAGCGCTCCACACAGTGCACACAGACCTGCCGGGCCGCCCCCCCGCCGCCGGGCTGCTCTCCCCCCCCATTTAAAAACAGCCATATTTGCAAGACAGAAGGCTGTTGTATGAATGAGCACTTGCCGTCAAGCAGACAAGGACTTCGGTGAATAGGGGTGTTGCCCATGTACCCTTTGCACAGTCAGGATCTTTAGGAACAAGGGCTCGATCCTGAACACCCTTGTTTATAAGAGTAACCCCACTGAAGACCATGAAGCTATTCTATTCACCTAAAGCTATGATAAAGGTGACTTATTGTGCATATCTGTTGGGGAATTGTAGGGTATCTTGAATTCAGTTTTTTTCTTAATATGCAAGTCTGAGCTACTCTGAAATACTGCCATGATGCAGGATGTCATTTTGGCTCCATTCCCGCTCCACCTCCTCCCTGGACCTGGCTCCTTGGTGGATTACATATCCCATCATGCACCATATGTAACTGCCTCTTGATGAAAAATATGTTGCATCTTGATAATTTCTCCCCCCCCCCCCCTTGCTTCCAGATTTTGAGAGATCATCTTAAATTCTAGGGCATTTTGATTTCAGATAGATGTGATATTAGTGAAAGAATACTCACCTGTGTGAGAATGTATGAGGGAGGTCCCTAAATATTTGCAGATGTCTTTAAAAGAAGAATTGTGCCCCCCTCCTCTTATCTGTATAGTACAGTAAATGGCAAATGCATGCTCTTCTGTATCATAAAAGCTCTGGTTTTGGTGCTATTAGAATTCATAATGACAAGACCCTTTGAATGTAGTGTGAACAGGATCAGAACAAAACAAGGAGCACAAAGTTTCCATGATTGCTTTCCCCCATTAAAATAGTGTGCTGTGAAAACACACTGGGTAGTTCCCATCCAATTTATTGTATGGGAGCCAGGAACTAGGATGCTGAGCTTTCTATTCCAGTGGGTGCACAAAGTAGCAGTGAATCACCCTGTCTTTCCTATATCCATATGTTCCTCCTGGAATCCCTGCTGATTTATCATGTTTTCAAAAGCGGGGGCCAACTAAATGCCAGTTTCTTAGAAGGATGGGTCTCCCCTCTCCCTCCACCCCCATAGAATCGTTTTCATTGCCTTTGCGGCCTTCTGAAACATGTATGGCCAAGACTGTGTTTTCGGTGCTGCTGGTAGCTCATAGATTCTTCCCTAAATGAATTAATTTTACATTACTGCAGTGGACTTAATGTACCCTTGACTTGCTTGCAGACTAGCAGATCTCCGCCAAATTGGTTTCTTTATTAGATTTAAGACTATCGATACCAATATGTCCATGGGGAAACCTCTTAGTGCAGTGCTTGCTGACGAATCCAGGTTGAGAAGTCTTGCTGTAGTCACAGTGGGTTCAGGGTATTGTTGTGCTGTATCTGCATCCCTGTTCTCATCTTTGGTTGGCATCACTGTCATGTAGAGAAAGTAAGGTTTCCGTGTTGGTCCCAAGGCAATAGAGACAAAGTATTACAGACCAACTCCAGTTGGTGGAGGTGTGCACGCTTTTGGACTTCACAAGGCCCTTCATCAGGCAAATCAGGAGTTGGAACTGGAGACTGAGCAAAGCAGTGAGGTATATACAGTGTTTGGAAACAATGGGAAAGGGCGGAAAGGAGAAGGTGAGAATGAGCCCCAGGTAGGACGTCCACAGTTCAAAAGGGTGGTATACAACAAGGTGGGGAGCGTTAAGGGCTGTCACTGACCTGGGCACTCTTGGTTTTCTCTCTCATTTAATCTCCGTTTTTAAAAAACAACAATCTGGCTTAGCTAACCTGTACTGTAATGGAGCAAAATCATTCTTGATGTCTTGTTTTAATCTTTTCTAGACAGTATCATTTTAGCGCAACTTTCATGTTCATTTCAAAAAGTCCTTTCTTTGAGTTAACTTGTATTAAAAGCTCCTTGAGTCTGCCTTTGAGCCTTGCTGCAGGGGTGGGGAACCTTTCCTCTTCCATGGACCACTTAGAAAATTAGTACAAGCTCTGCAGGCTGGCTAGGAGATGGGGGCTGGTATGCTTGAAGGGGTGAACTCAGAGTGGGGAAGGGAAGGAGAGGGTCCAGAACATGGATCCATGCCATGGATCCATCCCTTACCCTTGAGTAAGCCCTCATCTCTGCTCCCTGCCCCTGAACTCACTTTTTCAGTGCTTGAGGGCAGGGATTAGATCTACAGGCCAGATCCAGGAATTGGAAACGGGCCAAATAAAAGCCATATGTGAGCTAAATTTGGCCCAGGTGCCAGATGCTAGGTTCCCCACTTTGGATCTAACAGGACTGTAAAGCTTGTTTGTTCTTTATTGCTACAGTGCTAAGCATATGTAACAAGGTGGTCACTGAATGGACGGTGGGTGGGTGGGTGGAATTCAAGCGTTACTTTTGTGCACCACTACCGGAGGTTCTGTATTCTGCTAAAAAGTGGGAGCACTGCATAGAATTGTTTTAATCTGCCTCTTGCTTCCAACCTTCGGAGGTGCTTGAGATGGAGTTAGAGCTTTAGAGATACAGTAATAGTGGAGCACATGATCATTTTTATTTGTGTGTCGGTACATGTTGTTGCAACATATTGCATGATTGCAATCTGTTGTAGGCAAACAGCAAGCCCCTATCCTGGGAGGGGAGGAATATAACCAGGGACCCATTACTGTAAAGCCAAGAATTGCGCCATCCTTTGCAGTTTCCAGGAATGCAGAATTCTTGGCCGTCCCTGGAAACTTCCAGTTTCATCTGTCCCTTACGGTGACTGGCTGTTTTCACGGTCATGCGGCACTAGCTGGGAACAAGCTGCAACGGTGGCGAACGGGCAGCTTTGCACAAGCAGCAACGGTGGAGGAGAGAAGCTCGGCGTTGGACTTGGATAAGGCAGGTCAGGCTTCTGAGGAAGTATGGGGCAGGTCTTTGGGTCAGGTGGTTAGGGGAACCACTGGGCACAGGTTAGAGGAAGGGAAGGGCCAGCAGGAGATCAGCTGATCACCGAGCTAGTGGGTTACAGGTGGGGTGGGGTAGGAGTCTCTCTTACTGGGTCTCCTCTTCCCTCTGCCCTGCTCTTTAGCCACATGGCTCCAGCCGCTTAGCCCAAGAGGAGCCTTGGGAGGTTGAGGGTCCTGGATCTGTGGTGCTGGAATAGTGCATTGAACAGGGTGCCAAATTGAGCAAAGGTGGCACTGGCTCCAATAAACTCTGTTACTACGACTGTTGATACAGAACGGAGTTTCAGTTATCATAATTTGATATTTCCATGCAATTGTAGAACTATGTCACAGAACAGTATTAGTAGGATGTTGTTTATATACTTAAAATAATGCCAACAAATAATACCAACAAATAATGCCAATAAATAGTCTGACTTTGTGTAATGTTTGATTAATGAAGTTGTGATTCTGTGTGATATTTGACTAACACAGTTGCGAGTCTATGTCAAACCCATTGGAAAAGCATGCTGGGAAGCAAACTTGCACATGCACATTTTCATAATTATGCAGATCAAGCTAATTATGCAAGTTTTACTGTTTGCCATACATTTGCAGAATTTGGCGTAACTGGTTGCAGAATATAATATTTTTTTTGGCACAACGAACACGGGTCCCTGGATATAGCTGCGTAAGATAAAGGACTTCTCTGAAAGTTAGAAGAGGAAAGGAGTTCCTATTGTACTAAAGTCACTGAATGACTTTGTGACTCATGCTATCAAGTGGATGTGGCAGTGCGTACTCGCCTTTTGAAACCAGATCCCGCACTCAGGAAAACAAAGCAAATGATGCTCTCTGCTTTCAGAATGAGCAGTCATGCAGAATAGATTGTGTAGATTCTCACGATGCGCTGCTTCCTTGAGCGGTATTATAGTTAAGCGTTGCCATTTAAAGTACCGTGGTTGTTGTAAGGGAACACCCATTGAAATGAATGGCTTAGTTCACAATTCCGAGTTAGTGTCTCAAACTCTATGAGCTCAAATCGACATCCTTGCAATAACTATCCTTGCTTCAACTCAAAAGGTGTGCGAGAGATTTTTGTAGCAATAACAGCAAGTCTCTCTCTTTTTAAAAAAAAAATTAAAAAAATACAAAAGTTGAGACTAAATACAACTGAGAGGTCAGTCTAGCCTGCTTTGTTGGCCAATTCTTAACTTCTCTGCAGAAGGGCCCATCCTTCACTTTGTAACATGCTGGATTATTGGGATTGCCCTCTCTCCATGTAGAAGTGTCCGTTTTGTGCAAGAAGCAGCCTTCAGGTCTTGCTCACAGAATGTTCACAGTCTTTCTGTGTATACTTCAAAGCACATAGTAGTCGGAGTTGCAATTGTGATCATTCTCTGTTCTCACTCTGCTGCTTTAGACACTACAGGGTGTATTAAACAGTTGCTACCTTTCCTGAGCCTTTCTCTTTCAGCCTTATCAGGATTTGACTAGCCCATTTCCCATCTCTCTGTGTCGTTTGTCTGTGTCCTGCTAAGCGTTGGTCAGGAATTTTCCAACTAACCTAAGAGTCACTTCCTGAATGCCAAGTAAGTCTCCTCTCCCTCCCAACCTTTGCCAGAGGCTGCCTCGTTCAGAAGTGAGGGAGAACCAGCCTGCTTCTATGGGACCATGACATTTCTTGAGACTTTTGCAGCCACTGCTAAATTGTGTGTGAATATTCTGCATATTGGTGTTTCGAGTTAAGGACAAAACACAAAAGCTGGAATGAGACTTTTTTCATGAGATGGGAAATTTACATTCCAGGCAGCCTTGTTTCTGTGGAGCTAGCAATGATACCGTCACCTGCCGCCCCCACAAAATGCAAACATTTTAGTCTTGAACGTTTTCAGCTCGCTTGTAAGAGCTTGTAGGCTGCTGTATCCTGATCCCATTTGCTGTAAAGATTGCTGCATCATTAGATAAAGGTCAGTTCATTTATCATCATCTTGTCATTCTCTGTATGCCATGGGATTCCATCTGACCCTCATTCAAAGTAAAACGGATAGAATTCCTTTTGATTTTTAATTTTTTTTAAAAACAAAACCAGTATGCCTATTTTTCATTTTTTGTTTTGTTTAAAAATAATTAGTGTCCTGTGCTGCTCTAAACAGTTTCATGTGATCTTACTCCGACTATGTGCGTACTTGACATACTGAAGAGGAGACCCGTGATGCACATCTCACCACGCTAAAAGCTGCTTTCACAAAACAAGGGTATTCCAACAGAGATGTAGACCCTATAATAGAACGAGCTACACAAATCCTTCAAGAGAATCTACTACAATACAGAAAGAAAGAACACCTCTAATTGGACGCCTGTTGTCACCTACTACCCCACACTGGAACCTATATGTGGCATCGTCAAACAGCTACAACCTATACTTGATGGGGACAAGACGGACTCTAAGAGAAATCTTTCCTGAACCACCTCTTCTGGCCTTCAAACAACCCCCCAGCCTTTCACAACTGATCATCAGGAGCAAGCTCCCTCCCACCCAGGACAGTCCAGCCTCGACAGGAACAAGACCCTGCCAGAAGAACAAGTGCAAAACTTGACAGTGGTTGTGGTAGATGTGTGTTGGCAACACTCCCCACAGAAAACCATTAAAAATACAAGGGAGCTACACCTGCAAATCCCAAAATGTTGTGTACTTTATTCAGTGCATGAAATTGCCCCCATGGAAATGATGCTGGTGAAACCCAACAACCCTTACATCAACGTATGAATTCACATAGAAATAGGATTGTGAGTACAAACCAGGACTCAACAGTGGGCTGTCACTTCTTCCAGAACGGCCATTCCATCTCTGAACTCGGTCCTCATACCAGGGGCGGTTTCTCTTCCTGAGCCCTAGCAGAGGCAACAGTTAGTCTTCACCACTCCCACCCATGTTGCTCCATACCGTGCCTCCTCCTATCTACTTGTCTTGCATTTGCTTAGTTTATAGATTCTGACTGGCTACACTACGTGCCTGACAGGGCCAGCCTTACCCTAAGCGGGGAAGGGTACTTAGGGTGGGGAAGAAATGCGGGGTCCCATATCTTCCGCCGGCTCAGGGGGTGCTCCCTGGGCCTGGGCTCAGGGATGGGCGGAGGGGCACTCCCCTCCGCCCATCCCCAAGCCTGAGTGACCATTCGGATTCCAACCGGATCACTTACCTGATCCGCTGCCGGTGCCGCCACCACCATCGCCGCCGCGGTGTCCGCTGCCTGGCACAGTCTCTCGGCCAGGGGAAATGAGTGAGAGAGAGGCAGAGGTCCAGCCTCTCCCTCATTTTCCCTGGCTGAAACAGCCAGGCGCGCAGTGGAGGGGGCCAGTAGCATGAGGGAGAGGCGGGGCCTCTGCCTTCCTCTCCTTCACTTACAGCAGAGAAATGCCTCTCCCTCACTCTGTGAGTGCCCCCCCACCTGTCAGTCTCTCAGCCAGGGGAAATGAGGGAGAGGCAGGGCCTCTGCCTCTCTCTCCCTCATTTCCCCTGACTGAGGCTGTGCCAGGCAGCGGAGGGGGAGGCACAGAGTGTGGGAGAGGCAGGGCCTCTGCCTCTCTCTCACTCCTGCTGCCCCACGCCCCGATTTAAAAATAAAAAATAAAAGTTATTACACCCCCAAACCCATGAGGGCCAGCCAAGCGCGGTGCCCTGGGCAGCCGCCCCTAGCTGCCCTGTGGTAAGGCCGGCCCTAATGCCTGAGGAAAGGCCCTGTGTGGCCCAGAAGTTGTGTATTCTCACCAACAGAAGTTGGTCCAATAAAAGAGATCATTTGAACTACTTTGTCTCCATCTCTTGACAGTACCTGCATCCTTTACAGTTGCCTTGCAAAGATGAAAGTTGCTGTAAGCTGTCACGTGAATGAATACGTTGTGTCTCCAAAGGATTTTTATGGGCCTAATCCTGTAAGTTGCTGGGTGCTCTCTTTAGAGACGTTGCAACTCCAGTGGGAAGTTAGGGCTCTCCTTGAATCATCCCTTCTAAATTAATCGTAAATATTTTTGAAAGCCCATTACTGTAGTGTTGGAGTGCTTCACGATAATTTTTGCAGTGTTGCCTGTGGAAAAATTAAGTGGTGCTGTTCCCATTTTATTATTATTTATTATTATTATTATATACATTTATATAGCGCCAGCCATGCACCTGGTGCTGTACAGAACATAGAAATAGACGCGGTCCCTGCCTGTGGCTTGCAATCTAAAAGACAAGGAGGGGGAGACAGGACAGTGGGAGAGAGAGGGGAGAAGACAAACAAACATTCAAGTGGATGAGAAGTCTCAAGTCCGTGTGCTTGGCTTGGTTACAATCAGGTTGGTTGCAGCAGTCTGCAGAGGCGGGCAGACAGTAAGTATATGGGGAATGACTAGCAGGCATTGGGAAAGGTGGCGAGGAAAAAATGGGTCTTGAGGAGGGATTTTAAGGAGCGGAGGGAGGGGGCAAGGCAGATGTGGGTAGGGAGGGAGTTCCAGGAATGTGGGGTAGCGAGGGAGAAGGGTCGAAGGCGGTTAGGTGAGCAGGAGAAATGAGGGAGAGTGAGGGAGGGGACAGAGGAAGAGTGGAGAGCGCTTGCAGGAGTGCATAGGGAGATTAGGTCCGAGAGGTAAGTGGGAGCTTGGTTGTGGAGTGTTTTGAATGTGAGTACCAGGAGTTTAAACAGGATACGTTCAGGAATGGGGAGCCAGTGTAGAGAGAAGAGGAGAGGCTGCACATGGTTGAAGCGACAGGCAGAGTGAATGACCTTGGC
>QEPC01002388.1:10221488-10244612 GCA_003113815.1 Sphenodon punctatus | reverse complement strand
AAAAGAGAGGTGCGTGTCAAAGATGAAGCCCAAGCTACGGGCTTGGAGAACAGGATGGATGGTGACTCCATCAATGCAGATGGGCAGGTTAGAGGGAGAGGAAGAGGAGGGAGGAAAAATGAGGAGTTCGGTCTTGGCCATGTTGAGCTTGAGTTGACGTTGGGACATCAAGGCGGAGATATCAGAGAGGCAGTTGACGAGGCGTGAGTGGACAGAAGAGGAGAGAAAGGGAGTAGAAAGATAGAGTTGGGTGTCATCAACGTAGAGATTTTACAGATAGTCTGTAAATAATACTAGAACTAGTGTCCCCTAGTTCTTGTATTATTTGTGAGGGTTAATAACAGCTCCCTATTTACTAGTTCCATGCCACTCAGGATTTTATAAACTTCTACCATATCCCCTCCGTCATCTCTTCTTCAAGTTGAACAGCCCTAACTTATTGAGCCTCTCCTCGTACAGGTATGAAGCTGTTCCATACCTGCTGTGATCATTTTTGTTGCCTTTTGTTGCACTTTTCCATTTCTGCTCTATCAGGAGTGGGCAAACTGCGGTTTGGGAGCTCCATGTGGTACTCGGGCAGTTCAAGTGTGACTCTTGGCCAGGGCTAATCCTGCGCTGCCTTACTGGTCCTGTGTCATTTTAGTTTGCTATATCTGAGTCCCGGAGCTGAATCTCAGCAGCCAGAACCACAGAGCACTGTCTGCACCAGTTAATCACAAAGCAGGAGGGGCTCAGCCTGGAAGATCAGGGAGCATGTGCATGTTTTGTGGCTCTCAGCCATATGAAGAGTTTGGTATGCGGATCTTGAGCTTGGGAACTTTGCCCACGCCTGTACTATATATTTTTTGAGATGGGGACAATCAGAGTAATATTCAAGGTGTGGAAACACTATAGATTTATATTTTCTGTTTACTGAAAACTTCAGATGTGGTTTTCGTGTTTTCACACTTCAGCGTTCCTTACTAGCGATGTGTGATTTGACGAGTTTTCTGCTGGGTTCGTGGAAGGCAATCCCCTAGCTTGCCTTCTCTTTTACGTCCTTTCCATCCTAGTGCAAGATTCTTTTTGGTGTCTCATTCTTAATCTGGTTTGTGCTCAAACCCTTGTGCACATTGATTTATAATGATCCTCTCTAGGCTATAATTTGCTGTGTTCTCAGAAAAGCAGGCAATGCTTTCATGGGTGAGAATCTTACCTTGCTTGAGCTGATTTTTACTCACCTGTCTACTCAATTGGTATTGACTCCAGTGCTGCTTATCTTCTTCCATAAGCAGCTGATGGCTGAGATGCAGTCTTCAGTTCTTTTCTCCCCCCCTCCCACCTTGTCAGTCTTCAATCTTTCCTTGTCAATCTGCTGCTCTTCTGAATGGCTTATGGCCACCAAGTAGTGTCTTGCTGCCTTTTGAAAACCGATCTGAAGTATTTCAGCATTTGTAGAGGTAATAACTGATCCGCCAGTCCAATCTCTAGTAGTCAGAATGCTGCATGGGCAAATCCACCACTGCCATTAGTGGGATGGAGAATGAACTAAACCAGGGGTGGGAGCTTGGGGGCCAGCTGCAAGTTGGGGAACAGGGGTGCTGAAGGCGTGTACACAAAAGAAGGACTCAGATCATGGATCTGTGCTGTGGATCTGCCCTTCTCCTTGTGTGCATGCCCTCATCTTTGCTCCCTCACCCAGAGCTGGTTTTCAGTGGATGGAAGTAGGAACAGGACCCAGAGGCCAGATCCAGTAATTGGAAAGGAGCCACATAAAAACTTACCATGAGTCGCGTTTGGCCCCCGGGCCTGACGTTCCGCACCCTTGAACTAAAGTCTCCTCTCCAGGAATTCAATCAGCACAGGACTGGTAGGCAGGGAGAGCAAAATCAGTGCATACTGTCTTTTTCTGGAGAAGAGAAAAGCTTCTCTATCCCTGGCATTAATTTGACACAGTTTTTTACCACTGTTGTAATTTTAGAAGAGTTTTGAATTGCTCCGACGAAACCGATGCTTTCCCTTTGCTTTTCGCCAGCAGGTTGATGTTTATACTGTCGATCTATTTGCATGATTTTTCTAATCTCCAGTGCGTAGAGAGAGGTTGCTCTTTAGAGCCTGTCTCCTCTTTGATGCAGATTAGTACATGCATAGAAAATTTGGCCCTTTTTTCTGTGTGTTTGTTTTTCTTTTCTGACTTCTGTCCAAGATGCAGTTGATTTTTTTATTTTTATTTCATTTTTTTGGTTTTATGTTTGGCCATCTGGAGAATGAACATTTGTATGTTCCCTTTTGAAATCAAATGCTGCTGCACAGTTATGACACCCAGAAAAACAATGCAGGGTTCTCTTCTTGAAAGCTGGCCTCCTAACCAAATCGATATTTCAAAACCTTTTACTTTCATGTACTTAGTGTTTTCGAAAGACTTGTACAAGTAATAAAATAATATTATCATTGTTGCCTTGAGCTATGACAGGGGCGGGGAACCATTTCCCTCACAGGGGCCACTTTGAAAATTAGTACAAACTCTGAGGGCCACACAGATGTTGGGGGTGGCGGGTGCTTAAGGGTCCAGATCATGGATATGACCCTTCCTTCCTCTGAACTCATTCTTCAGTGCTTGGGGATAGCAACTGGCTCCACGGGCTGCATCCAGGAACTAGGAAGGGCCCACATAAAAACTAGCTGAAGGCTGCATTTGACCTCTGGGCCTAAGGTTCCCCACCCCTGAGGTACGACAATATCTTGTCTTGCCATTATTACATCAATCTGACTTGTATCTTCTGCTGCTTCTTACAGGTGGAGATTAAGGTGGTTCTACTTCTTATAGGGACTAACTGAATTAGTAATAATCAGTGGAACACAATGTATGTTTGTGTGTAAATAATAGCATACTTTTTAATTATAAAGGGGGGCTAGTAGGGTCCCCTGTAGTTAGTTTTCCAGCCACTTCACATTATAAAGGACTCCGCTACATAATTTTAGTTAAAGTTGTACATTTTGTGGTTTGGCCACCTACTTTAAAAGTAAATAAACACAAAATGCAACCATTCTGAGGATTTGTCTCTGTATCTTGTTTGTTTGCAGTATCAGAGTGGTGTCCCAACTGACACACTGGGAGACACGGTTTTCTTGAGATAAATTCCATCCTGCCGCCTTGAATAGCTTGCATTGCCTCTCTGCCTCAGTTATTCCATCTGTGAAATAGGAACAGTGCCTCTCTGAAATCGTTCTAGAGGACAGGTCCATAAATGGCTATTAGTCAAATTGGTCATGGCATGTAACCTCTGACTGTTCAGAGCTGGAAGTAAATCGCAGGGAAGGGATTATTCCATTGCAACGTGTTGTGTACTTCTGTGAAGCAACCACTGGTGGCCACTGTCGGAGACAGGATGCTGTTTTTTATGGTCCATTGATCTGACCCAGTCTGGCACTTATGTTCTTATGTGGATTTTTATCTAGCTTAAATGTTTTGAAAATCTTTTGAGAAGAAAATGCATGCCATAAATTTCAAGTATTAAAAATATGAGATGGGTATAAGAACTGAAAATGTTGATGTCCATGTCAAAAGATCTAGTATTTTTGTAGGGTAGGTTTGTAGATAATATCCTGCATTTTAAGGTCCATTTCATAGTTCAGAACATCCACTGCCCCACAGAGTTCCATACAGCAAAAACCTCACAGCTTACTAGTACTCCATATAACAGAAGGCCCGCAACATCATGGTGTCCTTTTATAACTGGTTTGTGTGGTGGTGTTTTTTTTTAAAGTTTTGATCCAGCAACCTTAGTTGGTCGTATAAAAGAGTTTGAAACTTCCTCATGATGAAATGATTTATGGCTTATGTGCAGCTCAGGTGTTCAGCACAGTTCTGCAAGACAGAATGACTTATGGGGGACCGAGTATGGTTCTCTTCTCTCCTAACACTGAAAATGATTTGATAGGCTTGCACAATTGATTGTCCCTTCCCTTAAATATTATGAAGCTGTACAAAAGAGCTCAGTTTAATATCAAGGTTTTGCTTTAAATAAATGTGGTGGATATAATATTGATACAAATTGAGCTTGTATAGATAGGCTCTTTGCTGCTTGTTCTCTCTCATGCGTCTGCTGCTGGTGGCAAGCAGCCCCCTTTGAATCCATTTTACATTGACAGTGAAAGCAGCAAAGAGTAACGATCGTGATGCAGTAGCTTTTACAATCACAGCCCCCTTTTTCCAGAGCCGGAATGACTCTTCTGCTGCTGCTCTCATGATATCTCATTTATAGCATGCATCTGGTTTCATGATGAAAAGCAAGCGGGGAGGTTCTTGTGGTCTGCAGGATGCTTTGATGAACGGAACCGAAAGCAAATGCTCCTTGCTCAGTCCAGTCTTTGCAATTGGCGTGCAAAGGGACTAGCATCTTAAACCACATTTCTGCTTGTCTTTTTTCTTTTTTGAGAGCACATCAACAGATGCTTTGTGTCTTCGACCATTGTCTGTTTTTGTCTCCAAGTAGCCTCTCTACACTAGTCTGCCTCGTCACTGTGCCTCAGCAAAAGGGGACAAATCATCATTACACAATCTCTTCAGTTTCCTAAAAGGAGTACAGTGAACTCAGTGATGTTTTCATGGACCATATAGTAAATATGGTCTCTGCACCATGCAAAACAAACTAAATTGCCAAAGCTGTAACCCATGACAAAATTGTCATCTTGGAAGCAGTTTACGTTTTTAATGAGCTTTTCAGTCTTTCCTGTGTGTTCAAGTTGATCTGGGAATGTTTATTCTGCCCAGTCGCTATTCCCAGTTTGATGATGAAGATGACTTGAGCACAGAGATGCTGGTCTGGGGTAACGCGGGAAGTCTGTGACCAGTCAGGAAATACGATTCTAGTCTTGAATCCTAACCACAAGGCCATGAAGAATTAAACTTTTCAATCTGTGGATTTCCCCGGGGTGGGAAGAGCTAACTTGAGGCTTCCGGTGTGTCTAGTTTTTTCTTTCATATAGCCCCATTACTGTTNGAAGGTAATTGTCATGGTTTTGGTGGACCAACACCCCACTTTCCTGGGTTGAGTGACTCAATTTCCCTCACTTGCAGGCCACCTGAACCAGTTCTCTCTCTGGCTGGTCCAGTTCTTCAAAGGGGAAAATATTTTTGCCACCCAAAGTCCAGAAAGTTTTCCGTTACTCTCACACACTCTCTCTCTCTCTCTCTCTCTCTGGGTTCGCAAGAGCTTGCAAGCTCAAGTTACTCACTTGTGTTCCCAATGTTAGACCACAGACACTTCTTAATAAAGATAAGAAGAAAGTTTATTGATTGCATAGGCCAATATAGTTTGATAGAATGGCTAATAAAATCAAAAGTAATATAAAGCATTCCTATTCTATACTGGGTGAATCCCTATATTAATCTTACCCTATAGAAAGTCCATAAACTTGAGGTTATTCTCAGCCAGGTGTAATGGCTGGGCGCTTTGTCTCTTAGCTGGTAGAAAGCAAAGTTCTTCTTTCTCAGTCCATAGTTCCAGCAGTCTCGCTGGCAGGCGAGCTGCTGCCTCCAAGACTCAGCTCAGTCAGGGGTTGAATTGAATTCCAGCTCCCCTTGATAGCCAAGATGTTCCCCTAAGTACTTTTGCCATCTCTTTGTTTGATTTTCCTGCCTAGAGAAACTCCGTGGTTCCAAGCACGTCCGCAGAAAGGTAAACAGGAAGATCCATTTGCATCTCCATAGGATTCTGTCTGGCTCTCTGGAGTGAATCCTCATTCTTTTCTCTCTTTCCATTTCCTGGAGTTTCGAGTTCTCAGTTTTACATTACATGATTACATGTAGCGAGTTTGCCCGTGTCAGTTTATATTACATGAATCGAGTTTGCAGTTCTCAACTTTAACGTTACATATATGTGTAAGTTTCAGTTTTACATATTTGCTAGACCTATAGTTGTGGCCTTATGTTCCTTCATGACAGTTACTGAACAGGTAGTGGCCCAGCAGCTGCAGGGGCATCTGGACTGCATCGGTTTCATTGATCCCTCCCAGTTGGGATTTTGTCCGGGATATGGCACGGAGACTGCACTTGTGGCCTTGGTGGACAACCTGCGCCAATAGTTAGACTGCGGTCGGTCGACCCTGTTGGTGGTGGTAGATCTTTCGGCTGCTTTTTATACCATTGACCATGAGATGTTGGTGACGCGCCTGCGGGACTCTGCAGGAGTGGGCGGGACTGTTCTTGAATTATTCCACTCATTCCTAGCAGGAAGAACTCAGCGAGTGGCACTCAGAGAATGTTTTTCATCGTACCGAGACCTCTCGCGTGGTGTCCTTCAGGGTTCTGTCTTGTCCCCTCTCCTGTTCAACGTGTCTATGCAGCCGCTTGGTGAGGTGATTAGGAGGTTCGGGGTGCGGTGTCATCAATATGCAGATGACACCCAGCTGTACCTCTCTTTTACAACAGACCCAGGCCCTGCAGTCTCGGTGCTTACCCGGTGTCTGACGGCTGTGAGGGACTGGCTGAGGGCCAACCAACTGAGGTTAAATCCTGACAAGACGGAGGTGATGCTGGTGGGTAAGGCGACGGGGGTAACGGCCCCTGTTGTGGACGGGGTCTGTCCTGTGTTGGTTCCCCAGGTGCAGAGTCTGGGGGTGCTCCTTGACGCGCAGCTCCACCTGGACATCCAGGTTGAGGCTGTGGTGAGGAGTGCCTTTCACCAATTACATCTGGTGCGGCGGCTTCGGCCGTATGTTTCAGACTCTGACCTGGCCACCCTCAGCCATGCTTTCATCATCTCTAGACTAGACTATGGGAACGCGCTCTACGTGGGGCTACCCATGACAGTGGCTCGGAGGCTGCAGCTAGTGCAGAATGCGGTGGCCCGTCTCTTGGTGGGATTGGGCCGCCGGCAGCACATAACACTAGTGCTCCGTGCTCTGCGCTGGCTGCTAATCGCATTCTGGGCCCTCTTCAGGGTGTTGGTTTTGACCTATAAAGCCCTAAACAGTCTAGGCCTACCTGCAGGACCGCCTTGCCCCCCGGGTGCTGGATCGACCCTTGCGGTCGTCCGGCGGGGGGGCACGCAGGAGAGGGCATTCTCGGTGGTCGCTCCACGGCTGTGGAATTCCCTTCCGGTGGGGGTACGGCTGGCCCCGGACCTCCCCTCTTTTCTGAAAAGTTGTAAGACCTGGCTGTTCCGCCAGGTGTTTGGTGGGGGAGAGGGGTGAAAGGATGGGGGTGGGGTGGTGATGGTGGTGCTAAATGTCACCCGCCATTGTGTAGTTTTAAAAATGTTTTATATTGAATTTTATTTGTGTTTTTTATATTGTAAGCTGCCCCGGGCTGCCTGATGGCAGGAGGGGTGGGGTATTAAATTGAAAAATAAATAAATAAATAAACCATAAAAATCCCTTTTCCCAAGCCCCTATCCCTCTTTGCCAAATGCCTGGTCAAATAACAAAGTCTTGCTTGGCCTCTGGAAGATGAGCAGGTTCGGGCTCAGATGAACCTCCAGGGAGAGGGAGTTCCATAACTGTGGGGCATTTTGTACATCTAGTACTCTGATAGTGGCCAGCCTCTGTTGCTTGTTGCACAGCAGGTCATGAAGGAGCAGTCTTATTTCCTCCTATTCACTCCCAGCCCTCACCAGTCAGAGGTTTCTTTCCCTGGCCCACTAAACTGAGTGCCTCAAACATCAGTGGATGATGTTAGTCTTGAGTCACCTCAAGACTAGACTACTGCAACGTGCTCTACGTGGAGCTACCGTTGGTGACGGTTCGAGACAGCAGCTGGTGCAGAATGTGGTGGCCCATCTCCTTATGGGGATGGGTCGCCGTGAGTACGTTATACCATATATATATATATATATATATATATATATATACACACACCGCCTCGAGCCATTTTGAATGGAAGAGTGTGGGATATAAATTTAAAATGGAATGGAATGGAAATACCACTGCTCCATTCTCTGCACTGGCTGCCTATAGTCTTCCGGGTCCAATTCAGGGTGTTGGTTTTGACCTAGAAAGTTCTAAGTGGCCTGGGCCCCACCTATCTGCAGGACCGCCTCCTCCTCCAGGTCTTGGATTGACTCTTGCAGTCGGTCAGGAGCACCCTCCTCAAAGTTCACCACGTATCCCGGGTGGCAATGATGAGGAGAGTGTTCTCGGTGGCTGCATCATGGCTGTGAAACTCCCTCCCGACAGAGGTCCATCTAACTCCAGACCTCTCCTCCTTCCGAAGACAATGTAAGATCTGGCTGTACTGCCGGGCGTTTGGTGAGGGAGACAGGTGATGGGTGGCAGGGGGGGAGGGGGGAGTGGGTTTTAGCTCTGCCTTGAAGGGATGCGCGAACACGGTTCGGAAGTTCGGACCGAACTCTGTCTGTTCGGACGACTGAACCGAACTTTTGAACCGACCAAACCGAACTCGAAATGAGTTCTTTTACCCCGGATGAGTTCGGGGTAAAAGATTGGACGGGGCCAATTCAGTTGGTAACACATATAACTTTTTAATAACTTTTTAAAAAACAAACATTAAGAATATAACAAGGCATGAAGACATAAAAATAACGAACTTAAGTGTCTTGGGTCCAAACGATACCGATACCGAAAATAAAGTCTTCAGTATTGTAAGCCGCCCCGGGCTACTTTGCAGGAGGGGCGGGGTATAAATCCTCGAAATAAATAAATAAATAAAACCGGTATTGATATCGGTACGATAACAGTATCGATATCGATTTTCCAAATGTTTGGCCAAACTGAACTCCGTTAAACCGAACAACCGAACCCAGACTCGGTTCCCGAACCGAACGACCGAATCGAACTCAGTTTCCGGGCCAAACATCCGAACCTTGTTTTGTTCGCACATCCCTACTGCCTTGGGTTTTATTGTTGTTTTTTATGCTGTTATTTATTTTATTGTTTTGTTTTTATAAATTTTAAAATATATATTTAAAGTAGTTGTAAGCCGCCCCAAGCTGCTGTAGCAGGAGGGGGCAGCAAATAAGCTGAACTGAGTAAATAAATAAATAAATGTTGGATGGGAATTGCCAGGCAACTTTGGGTCCCTGCTGTCAGACCGAGCCACTGTGCTGGCTTCTTTTATTTGTGTGCAGAGATACAGTCGCGTCTGTACTAATGGCTTCCTGTACTATTGGCCAGTAAAAAATCTCAGCCCTCCCAAGATTCTCCATATTAATAGTACCGTTATGTGACCATCTGTTGTAGCAGCCTGAAAAATAGCAGTCCCTCCGGTGATGTTATTAGCAGCGCTTCACCTTCTCTGTCTTCATATTTGAACTATCTTACCATACAGACATCCCTCTGACTGTCCTCTTGATTCTTTTATTCTACTTATGGGAGAGCTTTCGTCGGGCAGGGTTACACAGAAACACCTAGTGTTGGGGAAACTGTCCGGATGAAGCAGTGCACCTTAGGAAAAGTCGTACTGAAAAGAGATTTTTACCACGGCTGCCCTTGTGTCTTTTTTTATTTTATTTTTAAAACATGGTTAAGCAAGGATCTTACTCCAAAGTGGCTTTTTATCAATTGGCCCAGATTTTGAAGTACCCGTGTTAAGCTTCATATTCTGATCTTATTCTGAGTGATCCTGTAGCCTTCCTTTGCTGAGTGTGCTAGTGCTGCCTCTGTGTGTGCAGAAATATTTTAATGATGCTAATCAAATTGAAATAATTGTGTGTCGTGCATGAAGGATGCGCATTATGGCACAAAAGGCATATGGGGACCCCAGCTGTGGGCACCATAGTTACTGGTGACATCATTCATTTGATATTAAGAGTCACGATTTGTGTGCAATGCAGAAGCTTGACCGAAGATGGCCTAAAATAAATCCATTGGCTTGCTGATGCAGCCCCATTGCCATGGAAACAGATGCCGCAGTTTAAAGCTGCCTAAATCTATAACATGTTGCTTGTTGGATAAACAAACACACGGTCTTGATGATGTCCACAAGCCTTTGTCGTCTTACGGGGACGGGTCGCCGGGAGCACATTACACCGGTGCTCCGAGCTCTGCGCTGGCTGCCGATAGTGTGCCGGGCCAAGTTCAAGGTCCTAGTGATGATCTATAAAGCCCTATACGGCCTTGGCCCCTCATACCTTAGGGACCGCCTCGCCCTTCGCGCCCCGGAGCGGCTCCTGCGGTCTGCCGGGGGTGCCCTCCTGGAGGTCCCCCGTGTTAAGCGGGGGGCCACGATGGAGCGAGCATTCTCGGTGGTAGGGCCGCGGCTGTGGAACTCCCTTCCGGAGGAAGCTCGCCTGGCCCCAAGCCTTTTGACATTTCGGCGGAACTGTAAGACCTGGCTGTTTGCCCAGGCCTTTGGGAGGGAGGGTGGGGGGGGATGATTTTAGTCCCCCGCCCATTTATTTATTTGTTATTTTTCTAGCCGTTTTATATGATACATTTTATATTTAATATTTTAAAAGGAATTTTAATGTTTTATTGTTTATTGTTGGAAGCCGCCCCGAGCTGCATTGCAGGAGGGGGCGGGGTATAAATTTGAAAAATAAATAATAATAATAATAATAATAATAATATAAGCCTTAAAAGGACATGAGTTATGATTACTAGAGAAAGTGGGAAATCCCTTTAACAATCCCTTTTTAATTTCCTTTCAAATTTGGTGTGTACCAGTTATAACTGCCCAGGAACACATGGAGACTCTTTTGGGAAATGAGGATAAGATGAGTTTTAAAATGTAGAGCAGGGGTGAGGAACCTTTTTCTGCGCAGGAGCCACTTTGAAAATTAGTACAAGCTCCAAGGGCTCTATAGAAGCTGGGGGTGGGGCTGCTCAGGAAGAGGAGGGTCCAAATCATGGATCTGTATATCCTTGAGTACATTTCCTCCTCTCTGCTCACTTACCCTGAACTCCGATTTCCGTGTTTGTGGGTAGAAACTGGATCCAGGGGCCAGATCCATTAACTGGAAAGGGGTCACATAAAAACTTGCCATAAACCGCATTTGGCCCCTGGGCTTGAGGTTCCCAGTAGTAGTGAGCCTTTTTGTAGAAAGACCTGAAACAAATAATATAAAAACAGCTATATTCATCAAATTTACCCCAGACCTGAGGTTCCCCCAGCCCCTACCGTAGCATCTATAAAACTGACTTCAAATCATGTTTATTCTAAAGACTATGAATGTTTTTACAGGGCAGGGGACGTTGGCAAGGCAATACTAGAGCAGGCTCATGAAGTACAGGTTTTCTGATGGAGGTGTGGGGGGGGCATATTAGAAAATCAAGAATAAACTCTCCATATTATTGGAGAAGGAGGTGAAGGTGCTAGAATTTGTTTTCCTTTCATTCTCCTTGCTACGTTTGCTCCTTCTGTAAGGATAGGCGTAACAATAGCAGGGCTTGTAGCCAGGTTGGAATGATTCTGTAAGGATAGGCGTAACAATAGCAGGGCTTGTAGCCAGGTGGGAATGGTTCTGGAAGGATAGGCGTAACAATAGCAGGGCTTGTAGCCAGGTTGGAATGGTTCTGGAAGGATAGGCGTAACAATAGCAGGGCTTGTAGCCAGGTTGGAATGGTTCTGGAAGGATAGGCGTAACAATAGCAGGGCTTGTAGCCAGGTTGGAATGGTTCTGGAAGGATAGGCGTAACAATAGCAGGGCTTGTAGCCAGGTTGGAATGGTTCTGGAAGGATAGGCGTAACAATAGCAGGGCTTGTAGCCAGGTTGGAATGGTTCTGTAAGGATAGGCGTAACAATAGCAGGGCTTGTAGCCAGGTTGGAATGGTTCTGGAAGGATAGGCGTAACAATAGCAGGGCTTGTAGCCAGGTTGGAATGGTTCTGGAAGGATAGGCGTAACAATAGCAGGGCTTGTAGCCAGGTTGGAATGGTTCTGGAAGGATAGGCGTAACAATAGCAGGGCTTGTAGCCAGGTTGGAATGGTTCTGGAAGGATAGGCGTAACAATAGCAGGGCTTGTAGCCAGGTTGGAATGGTTCTGGAAGGATAGGCATAACAATAGCAGGGCTTGTAGCCAGGTTGGAATGGTTCTGGAAGGATAGGCATAACAATAGCAGGGCTTGTAGCCAGGTTGGAATGGTTCTGGAAGGATAGGCATAACAATAGCAGGGCTTGTAGCCAGGTTGGAATGGTTCTGGAAGGATAGGCATAACAATAGCGGGGCTCGTAGCCAGGTTGGAATGGTTCTAGAAGGCTAGGCATAACAATAGCGGGGCTCGTAGCCAGGTTGGAATGGTTCTAGAAGGCTAGGCATAACAATAGCAGGGCTTGTAGCCAGGTGGGAATGGTTCTGGAAGGCTAGGCATAACAATAGCAGGGCTCGTAGCCAGGTTGGAATGGTTCTGGAAGGATAGGCGTAACAATAGCGGGGCCTGTAGCCAGGTTGGAATGGTTCTAGAAGGCTAGGCATAACAATAGCGGGGCCTGTAGCCAGGTCGGAATGGACCTTGATGCAGGAGATGGAAGGAGGCCCTCTTCCCGGTGGCAAAGATCTCAGCCCAGTGGGAGAGTGAACCCTGACTACCTGGCACTGTTATAGCTGTCCCCTTGAACAATGCAGCCTGACAGGGCAGGTTTGCTGTGGCTAAATTCACCAAGGTTTGAGAAGTGCTTAGCTACTCTGCCAATGGGTACCAGAAGAAAGCCACTCAGTAAAGGAACAAATAATTTTAAATATCATTAAATACCACTGCATGTTATCGATTTCACATATGTACACTGGCATAGAAAATGGTCAACCTCTCATGGATTGTGATTTGGTCTTTGTGTTGTGCATTTCAGCGTCCAAGAGACCACCACTGTGTGTGGATCAAAGTGCAAGCCTGGTTTTGATTTTCAATTACAATTTGATTTCTGCTTTATTAAGGAAGATTTCCCCATCTGTCCTGTAGAGAAGGATGGAATGGCTAATACTCGTTCCTCCCTTCTCTTGACTTGAAAAATGACTTTGTTCCCTTGCAACGGGATCTGGGCTTACTGCATTTTCCCACGCAGTGAACACAGGTCCCTGCCCTTCAGCATCAGCCTAATTGGGCTGTTTATAATTTAGTGGGGATTGTGGATTCTTGATGGTATTCTGGATTGCCTTGTTTTAAAAATTGAGTTTAGGATACATTTAAAATTCTCTCTCCCCTCCCCCCAGGTAGTTTTTTTTGTTGCTGTGTTTTGTTTTGGTTTTTTTTTTTTGGGGGGGGGGTTAGTGGTTGTTGTTTTTTTTAAAGGTTTTTAAAGCAAAACCCTATCTTGTTCTCCTGGCCAGTCTAATGATTTTGGGGCATGTGCATTCCATAAATGCCACCCATGAATACCTGGTTTAATGGCTATCTGCATCCAGCAGACAGGAGGCTGCTAGCAGCAAAAGCAGATTGCTTGTAATGAACTAGATGTCAGATTGCATGATCAAAAAGGAGTAGTTAACAATCTGCAGGGCTGACTCATCCCGCAGCAAGTGACAGCTGGGGATAAAGAAGGCTCCTGTGTGAGCACACCTAACAGCAGGGCATGTTGTTGGTAACCCAAAAACCTTACACTGGAAAAATGTATTAAAAATAATCTGCCCATTAATTTTAGGAGCGTCATGTATTTTTCCAGTAACTTCAGCAAGATTCTGTTTTTAGGCCCCATTTAATTGTGGCTCCCAGCAAACCCTGCTGAAAACCTTGTGTCAGTCATCATCCTATTTTATTTGCGGCACCTGGATGCTAGACTGTATAGATGTACGGTCACGACAGGTCCAGATGATGCCTGGATGAGACTGACTGGCTCTGCTCCCTATTGCTGGTTCCAGCATTTCGGGCAATGGCTATTAAGAGAGTGACTGTCCATCGAAGAGGAGGGAAGCGGCAATTTTAAGCTATAATGGGGGAGGAGGAGAGGAGAGCTAATTTAAAGCCATGCTGCTGTTGGTGTCCTTCAGCTTGTTGGGGGTTTGGCATCAGTAACAATGTTGAAAGTCAGTCTGTAACTGCAAAACCATCAAAAGCATGGGAAAGCAGACAAGTGGTGTGTGTCATAAACCACTAAGATCTCCAACGAAGCCAGTCAGCACCTTTCTGCTTCACTGCAGGGTTAGGACAAAGCTAGCCAATGACAAGTTTAATTAAATCTGGATGAACCATTCCTCTGAGTATGATGCAGTAAGAGAGCTCTTCTGCTTGAGGTGAAAGCTGGTGTGCATTTCTGGCCAGTAGGACCCCTGGCTCTTGGCACGGCTACTGCAAGACTCCAAAGCTTGTGTTGCTAATCTCACGCAGGTGTAGGTCACCTGGACAGCCAGCAGGGCACCGCATAACACCATCAGCTCTACCTGCTTCCCCCCATCTCCCTCCTCTCCCCACTTGGACACTGCCTGGCTCCTCCACTCTGCACACTCTGTAGATGACCTGGATTGCAAAAGGGTGGGAGATGGCAAGTACGTCTTAACATGGAACCTTCAAATCCTTTAATCGGGTCCAAGGGTACTTCCGGGGGACAGAGAGCTGCTTCACACTGCTGCTTTCTGATGGGCCTATGCCCCTTTCCTGAGCATCCTGACGGGGTGGAGGGAGTCTCCCCTTCCTGATGTGACCATGGCCCTCTCCTGAGCATCACGAGGATGTCACAACACTTGGAAGGATGGGGTGCAACTGCACTCCCTTGCATCCTCCTCCTGGCATCCATTATCAGGTCCTGGGTTTTTCATTAGTGAACTTAAGTGATTCCTATTCAGCTATCAAGGAAGATGCAAGTTTTCATTAGGGTGACTTGCATTTTGTCAAACAGCCGTATAAGTCTGTAAGGAATGCACTTGTGGTGATTGTCAGTCCTAGCAAGTTGTGTCAGTGCAGTGCTGCGTCAGAATGTGGGAGACAGCAGTTCTGTAAAAACCTAGGAGTGGGTCTGACCATCCATCCCTTCAGTGTTTTCATTCATGGATGTACCAAAGTATTGTATGAAATTGTGCTGAAACTAATAATCTGGAAAACTCATCCGTTCATACTTACCTGGTTTAAATCTATCCAGATGAGGCAGACATCAATAGCTGTTTCTGTTTTATTTGTTGGGTTTGGATATTTATTTTAATTATTTTGGTAGTTATTTGTTTGAATAACCAGCTAGCCAAACTGAAATAATTGATATATCCAATCCCAAAATAGTTGAAAAACCAAATAAATGAATTCAGTTTCAGTTGCCAATATTTATTCAGCTATCTGAATAGGTGAATAATATTTTTTTTATTTATTTATTTATTTACATTTTTACCCCACACTTCCCCTTAGGCTCAGTGTGTTTTATGACATTAAAAATGCAACACATTAAAATATCATTAAAAACCCATCCACCCCAACTCCTGTCCCTGCCTGCCAAATGCTTTGCCAAAAAGCAAGTTTTCGCTCTGCCTCTGGAATATGCTTGGGCACTGATGGACTTCAGAGAAAGGGAGTTCTATAATACTGGGGTAGCAACTGATAACGCCTCGTATGAACAAGATTGGCAGGTGGTACCCGCAAGAAAGCACTCCCATCTGACTGCAGTATTAATATTAAATAAGATATAATATTTATTAATAATATTTAATATATAAATATTAAAATTGGGTATTTGTTTCAACTCTGGTATGGAATGGTGGATGATGTAAAAAAGGTTAAATACAGTTAGCTTTATATTTTTTGGTTGTCACAATGGCCTGCTGAGGGATGGGGGGTAAGACAGCAGATGGGCAAAAGAATGTATTACGAGAGGCACAAGCATTGGAGGAAGGAAGACATAAATGGTAGAAATTAAACTCCAAGGACTTTGGTGGAAGGAATCCTGGCTCTACTTGGCCATTGTTTTAGCTCAGCTGGAGACTTTTTAAAAATACTATTGTTTTGTCTCTTACAAGGAGACTGTCAAGTTCTCTAAGACACAAAAATTGTCCTATTATAGACCGTAATCTCTTGTACCCTGCTAAGCGTTTCACCTACACTGTAATTACTCTATGACAAAACACAGTTATGATGTATATACATATTTAGGAGGATAAGGAACTAGGCTAACAGAGTGATTATGTGAGAGTAGGAACTCTTAATTTGGCAACAGCATTAGCAAAGAGGAAAAATTGTGTGCTCTAGGATGCATGCATCTTGCTGTGAATTATTGCAGAAGTCCAGGAAAGTAATGGTTAGTCATTGTAAGACTCTTGAGGGATGCCATTGCGATCTATTCTAGGAGTAGCCAAAGTTTCCAACACCAAGAGCCTCATGCCACAATATTCATAGGGCCAGAGCCAAAAGACAGACAGATGCACACTAACCTCTTCTGCTTCATGGTTGGCTGGTGGAGCCAATGAGCTTTGCTCCTGGCTGTAAGATTGAGGAGCAGCTGTGATTTAGTTGTTGAGACTCTGGTGTAATGAAATTAGATGGGACTATTAAGGCCGAGTGTGACCCATGTCTAGCCTCGGCCAAGAGCCATGCTTGAACTATCCAAGAGCTGTATGCAGCTCCCACATGACAATTTCCCCATTCATGGTCTATTGGGTGGGCATGAAGTACTATTTATTTATTTATTTATTACATTTGTTAGTCGCCCCCCATGTCAATGGCATCCCGGGGTGATGTACAATTCAATAAAACAACATTAGAATAAAAAACATTTTTTTAAAAATCAAGCAATATAAAAACCAAAACCGGGTTGGGGTAAACAAATAAAAATAAAAAGGTAAGAGGACAGATAGAAACCCTAACCCCCCCCACTCCTCCCCAAAGGCCTGGGCGAACAGCCAGATTTTACAAGGCTGCCGGAATGTCAAAAGACTTGGGGCCAGGCGAGCTTGGAGAATGCCTTCTCCATTGTGGCTCCCCGCTTAACACGGGGGACCTCCAAGAAGGCACCCCCGGTGGACCGAAGGAGCCGCTCTGGGGCGCGGAGGGCAAGGCAGTCCCTGAAGTACGAGGGGCCCAGACCGTGAAGGGCTTTATAGACCAATACCAATACTTTGAACCTGGCTCGGCATGCTGTTTGCAGCCAGTGCAGAGTCCGGAGCACAGGTGTTATCTGCTCCCAACAGCCCGTCCCCAACAGGAGCCAGGCTGCCGCATTCTGCACTAGCTGCAGCTTCCCAACCAAGAACAAAGGCAGCCCCACGGTAGTCTTGTAAAAGCGTCCATCTGAAATCAGGTCCTCCATTATGTTAGGCACTGTAGGACAAAAAGCCCCATATGGTGGTTATTTATGCATGTTACCCTTGGTGGTTATTTATGCATGTTGCAGGGCTGTATTTGTGCCCTATGCAGCCCTGCAACATGCATAAATAACCACCAAGGGTGGTTAAAGGGTGGTTAGTGTCATGTCTGTTTTCACCCATTGTTAGGGGAAACAGAATCAGAGAGCAGTGAAGTCACTTAGCCAAGGTCACACTGGATCTCAGTGACTGGCCCAAGGAGAAAACCCAGTTGTTTCACCTCAGGGAAGAGGGAAAGCAGCAAGGCACATTTGGAGTCTGGAAAAGAAGGTCTTTTTAGCTTTGTGAAAAGTTGAGCACATAGCAGTGTTTAATTTGAACTGTGGCATGTGACTCAGGAGAACATTACTTTGGATCCCAGGGAGAGGGTATTGCATACCGTTTGTAATTTTACACACGTCAATTTGGAGAGGTTGTGAGTTTCCAGGAAATCCAGCATCATGCCATGGCTGAGTGTTACCTCCTTCTCTGTGTATACAGCCCCAAGGGGCTGGTACCTAGAAGATGGAAAGGGATGGGTGGAGAGCAGCTGTTGATCTTCATGTTGGAAAGAGAGAGCACTCCCCTTGCATTTGAGTGCATCAAACTACCTATTGTCCAAGCTAGTATGTAGCCTTAGGACTGTGCTCACCTTCTCACTGTGCTAGGGCACACATGTTTTGGCATTAAGTAAGAGTGGTCAGTGTGCTCTTCAGCTAGCCATAAGGGTTTCTTCCTTTTGGCTTAGAGATGGGATTGGCCAAAAATCATGATTCTACTAGTTTGTGTTTGGTTCATTTTTTAACTTTTATTCTTTTCCCCACATAGCTATGCTTGTGATAAGCAGTTGTTAGACTGTGATTTTTAATGGGGACTTGCAAAACTGTTCAAATCCAGCTGTTCACTAGAAACTGGTAGTGGCCATTGTTCAGTGGGTTAGATGACATGAATCTGGTCTCAGTCTAGTTTCCAGTGGATAGGTGCCAACATAATGGAAACTGCCTCCATACTGGACACTAACCAGCCCCCTGACTGCTAACCTAAGCAAAAGGGAAAAAAAAGAGTAAACAATGAAGAACAAGTGTTGTCCCGGCTCCTGTGGGCGAAAATTGAAGAGTGTGTTGGCAGGTCACTCTAGGGAGTCCTGCCCTGCCGCTACCAGTTCTGTAGATAAATAGATGTCATCACTCTCAATACCTGTCACTCTTGCACCACTGAGCAGCATCCAATTCACACACAATTTTCTCAGCAGAATAAAGCATTCCAACTGTTAGCTCAAAGGACTTTTCAACAAGTGATGCTAAATATGAACAGCTACAGATCTACATGGAACGAAAGAGAATAGTCTTTGTTGTTTGAGAGCAATAGTCTTATCAAGCAGCAAAGCGTATCAATCTTTGCATCGTGCATGACCCCAGCTCAAACCCTACTAAATCTCTCATCTGACTAGTGTATCATAGTAATGCATGAAGAAACTTCACTGAGAAGCAAGAGTATACCATCTAGTTTGTAAATGCTGTCTAATTTATTTCATCCTTATTGAAGGGTAGATCTGTGAACCATAATCCGTAGCAAACAAGAGAAGATTATTTATCGACTGTTTTGAAAATCTTAAACAGTGCTTGGCTCAGCTACTATTGGCTTAAAGCTTACCCTGCTCTTGTGGCTCCTTGGAGCACAACAGCATCACCAGAAGTGGCAAATTACATTAAAAGAAAATGTGAAGTGAAATAATAAAACATTGGGAGAGCTGTCCCGTTATTCACAGCTCCATTGTAAACAAATTTGCAGTTTGAGTCAAGTGAGTCTCCATGCTTGGATAAGGAAGCACAATCACCCTCATCAGTATTCTCTCATGAGGAACACTGAAATCTAACTGGAGGTACATGTACTATTACTGTGTTTTTTTTTTTACTGCAAATAAATTGCCAAGTTATCTGTTTGCACAGCCTACTGCTGGAAGCTCTAATTAAGAAAATCATTTATGTAAATTGAATGACCTAAAATAGATCTTTGTGAAGGCCTCTTGAGATCAGAAGTCATGTTAGCATCGGTGCATCAGGCCAACATGAGCAGTTTGCGGTCACGTAAACAAGATTGGAGCAGAGATGACTGAGTTCTGCTCTGTCACTTAAGTGAACAAGTAAGGAGTAAAGGATGAGAACAAGCATCTGGTGGTCGGTAAAGTTTTGTAGGGCTTGTGGTTCTGGAAATCTGGATTCTCTCACAGGTATAACTAGGCTGGAATTGGACCATGGTGCAGAAGATGGATTGGGACCCTGTCCCTCCTCCCTCCCATCAGCAGAGGATGCAGCCAGGTACATGGACCCTCTAGGCTCTTGGGACCCGGAGCAGCTGCCCCACCTGTCCCTGTTGCAGCTACACTCTTGGGGTGGTGATAAACAAAATGATAGCCACCCACAAATGGGTGGCAATAATCCATTTAGTAGGTGGATACAGAGTGGGAACATGTGTTCCCTATCTCTGTCCTCTGCATGGCGGCGTTATCAAAATTGAGGAGGACGCTTTGCGGTCTACGGCACGAACATGTCGGCCCCCAGGTCAACACACATTCCTGACTTCGAATCGAGGATTGCTGTGGGGGAGCATAGCAATGCGCCCCCCTCCAGCGATCCCCCATCTGGGTGCCAGTCTGTTTCAAGCAAGGGAAACGTATCCTCTGCTTGAAACTGAGCAGCATTGGTCTATTGCCGTAGGGATGTTCCTTGCTGGGGAGAGCGGTGTGGGGGGTGCAGCCAGTGGGAAGGGGACCAGACAGGGCCCCATGTGTGGGCTGTGAATGTAGATGACACTCACCTTAATCCCATCTCTTAGGTTGTGTACACCTACCAGATGTGTGTGAGTGGCACATGGCACTCACAGCCCGCACATGGGGCGATTGTTTCATTTGTTATTACCCATAGGAAGACAATACTGTATTCGTTCTCTGAGATGTTGCAAGGCACAATGCATTTGTGTATGCTGAGCCATTTGAAATCCTGGGATGGACACTGCTCCAGAACCACACGTCATTGTCAACAAGTTTTTTGTAGTGTGATTGTGGCAGAGCGGGGTTTCCTTCCTTTGCAGTGAGAGCTGGCAACGTCCTTTTGGGGAACTCGAGCTTACTGGCCCCAATCCTGAGGTAAGTAACTTAGCCCAAGACTCTTAGGTGAAGAACCCGAACCAGCTGGAGTCCCAGGGACTGGCCTGTTTAGGTTTGAAAGGTCTGCCCTTCAAGCTCCCCTTTCTAGACAGCCTGCACCGCCACAGGTATTGAGCTTGGAGAGAGTTCCCTCTAGTAGAAACCAAGCAGTCGCACCTCTGCCTCAGGTTTTGTGGTCTGTAGTCCTTGGTTTTATCTTCTGGGACTCTCTGTGCCTTCCACTATAACTCCAAGTTAGGAATGATTTCATAGGGGCTAAATGGATTATGGCAAGAGACTTTAATGCAAGACTAGAAGTTATTGCCTCTGCATAGGAGCGCTCTTGTCAGGATGAGGGTAGAACAAACCCGAACAGCAATGGTAGAAGGGCAAGGTGGCTGGGTATCAGAAAGAGTGAAAGATTATGCCTTATATGTAAAAAATAAATACGTTTAAAAATGGAAGCTCTTATGCACTATGTATTGGAATGTCCCTTGTATAACAAATCTCAGGGGAAAATATTTAGTCTATGCCAACTTATACAGACTTTTTTACTAAGAAAGAGAAATTAATTTGGATTTTTGATTGAGGCCTTGTTTGGTTTTTTGTTGTTTTTTTGAAGTTTTGTCTATTATTTTAATTGTAAATGTGGAATGTGAATTGTTTTGTGTGGATCATGGCAATTGCTAGTATTCAAAATAAAGTACTACTACTATAACTCCAAAGGTTGTCCTCTTCCAGAGTTTCCAGGTTTCACTCCTCACTGCACACAGTTCCCCCTCTGAATGAGGGCTGCACTCCTTATGTCGCCTAGAGTCCTTAGGGCTTCCTCAGCTGTTATGTGTTAGGTGCTGGCCTCCATTTGGCTTAGTGCCTGCACCTTCTTTTGCACCGCACCAGGTGTAATCATTTAGAGCGCAATCCAGCTCCCATTGTCTTCAGTGGGAGCTGAGCCATTGACTTTAATTGGATCTGGATTACACCCTTAGCCTATATCAGCACCTGTCTATACACTGGTGCTAAATCACACCATGCTACAAGTGATTAGCTCTCATAAAGACCCAGGAGAGTATTTGATAAGGTCCATGTATGATTTTTAACCAGACTCTAAACTCTTGAAAACAATGGCAATGTTCATTGAAAGATGGAACAGCCTAGGTGCTTTAAGACAGATGCTCTGCAGAATAAAGCACTTTCTAAATTTGGAGAGCGTTCCACTTTCAAGAGTGAGAGAACTCCTGTTTCTGAACAACAGCCCTAGAGAAACATAATTGATCTCCTGCTGCCTGTACCATTAATCATTACTTCTCCATTTCTGTACCACAGAGGTAAGTTTCCGAAGAAGATTGGGCTGCTGCTTTAGTACAAGAACAACAAACCCTGAAAGCTGCACAGCAAAGCACAGAGCAACCAATCTAGATGAGAACTTCCAGGATTTATTACATCCTGATTATTTGATCTCTCAGTGTTAGCTAAAAAAGGATCGCCTTCTCCTATGATGCATGACTAGAAGGAGAAAATAATGTAGGCTGGTGTATCATAGTGCTCAGCATTTCTCCTGAATTAATGTAAGGAGATTGGGCCAGAGCGTCTTTGACCTAGGTGAATATTATGGAATGGGGCCGAGAGGGGAGGTGTCAGGTTCAGGAGCAGGGCTGGGTCTAAGCAGGGGACTGTGGGGCTGGACAGCAGGCTGGGAAGCCGGGAGTAGATGCAGAAGACAAAGCTGAGAGGAGCAGGACTGGTAGGCAACAAGGAAGGGGCCCAGGGAGTGGAAGCAAAAACATGGCTGGGAGTTCAAGCAGGGACAGGAAGCAGATTGGAGGTGTTTGTCCAGTTTCTGCCGCTGGGTATATATCAGGAGTCGTAGAGGGTGTGGTCTAGCCAGGACGGGGTAATTTCAGATGTGACGGGCCTTTTGGCCCGCCACACTGAACCCTGGACGGATCCCGGTCCGTGATCAAACCGGCCATCCTTTAGACATGCTGGCCTGATCGCAGAGGGGAATCGGGGAGGGGGCGGGGCTGCACGGTGCAGCATGCGGCCGCTCAGCCCCGCCCCCCGCATTCCACCAGCCACCCGCCCTCGGGGAGACAGGCGGGCGCAGCGGCCAATGAGGCCGCTGCGCCCGATCCCGTACTGCGGCCTGGACCACTGTCAGGAACGGTCAAATGTTACTTTCGCCTCATTCCTGATCGTGGTTCAGCTAACCACGATTCTGGAGGTGAGGTTCAAAGCTAATTGTGGTTAGCTTTGAACCCCGCCAGGAATTCACTATGGTGAACATCTGGCGGGGCTCAAACAGATGTTCACGCAATCATAGCCACCACCATGAATCCACTGTGATTCAGGGTGGTTGACTGTGATCCCGTAATGTCTGAAATTACCCAGGGAAGGCCACATGCCAACTTCAAGGCTCAAGCTAAAGCGTAGTGGGACCATTGCCGAGATGGCCACTGTCCTGGAACCCTGGGGTCGGGCGTTTTGAGGCTCATTTCCTGACCATTACTGTTCTTGGAGTCCATGGAGATCCTACATATAGACAGGAGCCCAAGTTCACAGCATTTACCCCATTACTGCCAATTGGGGAAATGCAGTGAACTCAGGCCCCCTGCATATAGACCAGTTACATCCACCTGTGATTGGTGTAAGTTGCTACAAGGAAAACCTTGTAACTCTTAGTAATTTTAAGATAGGAGTTGGACATTTAAATTAAAAAGCAGGAGAGTTGCAGCCCTGATCCTGGCTGTGATGTGGCCCCCCGTGTGGCCTTGGGCGAGTTAACTTCTCTCTACCTCAATTTCCCCATCTGATCAACTTTATCCACTCCATAAACAGGTTAGTGATCAGTT
>QEPC01002388.1:10154527-10216074 GCA_003113815.1 Sphenodon punctatus | reverse complement strand
GGGGGTGGGCAAGGAGGCTGTGTTGCGTGGGTAAGCTGGCTGGGAAACCCACCGGGTCTGTCTGATGTGAACCCCAGTTGGGCTGGGAATGGGAGGATGTGGGGGTGCGTTCCTGCTCCAGGGGTGGGCAGCCCACTTCCAGTTGTGTAGACCAAGGGTTGGGAACGTTTTCCCTCCCACGAGCTACTTTGAAAATCAGTAAAGCTCTGAGGGCTGCTTAGAAGTTGGGTGGGGAGGGGGTGCTTAGGGATGCGGTCGGAGCAGGGTCCAGATCATGGATCTGTCCCCTGTCCTTGTGTGCATGCCCTCATCTCTGCAGTGCATCGGAGTAGGAACTGGATCCAGGGGCTCGATTGAGGAAGTGGAAAGAGGCCACACACAAAACTAGCCATGTGCTGCATTTGGCTCCTGGGCCTGAGTTTCCCTAATTCTCATCTAGACCCTACAAAATACTAGCAACCACTAGCAGAACAGCAAAAGCCAGTGATACTCTGCTTAGACTTAACAGGGTTGCAGCCATGAAATAAAGTGTATAAAGAGCAAAGCTCTAAAGAGTATCTGCTTTTTCATTTACCACTGGTCTTTGATGTGGCTATAAAAACAGACTAAATCATCTGGTTTTTTTCAGTGTAGTGTACTGGTTTGGAATTCACACAGTGGGATGAACTGACAATGTACAGTATGAGTCTTAGGTTTTTACAGCATTTCTAGTACATAGCAGTAGTTCTTAACCCAGTTAATACAAGATTTCACTGCACATGATTTGGCATTCAATATTATCAATATTTCTCCTGAGCCAGATTTCCATGTACTTCTGCCATATAATAAAATCTTAGAGCACCATACTTTTAATCAACTGTTCAGAGCAGATGCCCTCCTGTTGCTGTGCCTGACACTATCACCCTAAATGGCTTTTCTTACACCTTCTAGAAGTTATGCATTTGCTCAGTTGTAAAGTCATCAAGATTATTTAATGCTGTTGTCTAACAGCCCAATCTACAGCCCGCATGTGTTCATGTGCACAGCCAGCACACACAATGTGGGGGCATGCATATAATTATAATAATCTTTATTTTTATGTAGCGCCCCCCCCCCCTGCCATCGCATTCAGAGCGCTTTACATGTAACACAACTTTTAATCCTCACAACAACCTTGTGAGGTAGGTTAGACTGACAGAATAATGTGACTGGCCCAAGGTCCCCCAGTGAGTTTTTCTGGTGAAGGTGAGATTAGAACCAGGGTCCCCCACCCCCCTTATCTCCCAGTCCAAGTACTGCACACTTAGCGATTTTACACCACACTGGCTCTCTTATGTTGAGGGGGGTGTAGGATTGGGCCACTAATTATTTGTACAGGGCTTGGTCATTGTTTAAATAAGAACAGAAAGTTGCTATTTCTTATTATTTATCATTTATATAGCACTTTCAGAATTCAGTGTGCTTTATAATCCTTCTCCAGTTTCTAATTTTATAATCCTTCTCCTAACAGCTAAGTTGTTGTTAGTCCCATTTTACAGATGAGGAACTGAGGCTGAGAGATAATGACTTGCCCAAGGCCACCCAATGAGTTCATGACTGAGATGGGATTTGAACCCTTGGATAAAAACAGATGTGTCAGTGTCCTGCTTAGGCCTGCGAGCCACTGGCACATCTGTTTTTACACCACCAGATGTTGGCCCAGGATTGACCCAGGCTGTGTTGGAGGCTAGCCCGGGCTCGGACTTCAAGAAACCCCTGAAGTCACAGCCTGGGCTAAGGCCTGCCCAACTGGGGCACAGTGGGCCTAGCAAATCTGTTGTGGCCCAGTCCAGATTGAATCAGGACCTGCCATGACTGCCCATCACGTTGGGACACGGGGAGCAGTGCGGAGGCAGGGCCGGCCACCCGCACGCCGCGCCTCTGTTGCAGCCCTCGGGGCAGTGGCCCAGTCGTGGGCAGATATGGCTGGTGCCCTGACACAGCTGTTCACTGTGGCTTTCTGCCTGGGGCCCGCCATCACGGGTGTTTTTACCCCTTATCTCCTAAGTCCAAGTCTACCACCTTCTCCACTAGGCTGCATTGGCTCGCAGTGAATTTATGACCTACAAGCCAAATGGCTTATATAAACTTGTGTTCCACTAAACTGCCCAGTCACAATTTACAAAAAAATAGCATTTTATATTTAGATATTTTTTGGGTCAGCTAGTTACATCTGAGGAACTTTTAAACGCTTGAAGAGCTTGTTTGAAAATAAATAGTTTTTTTTAAAAATAAATAAATAGCTGTTTTGCTTGTCATCTTTTCCTCGAAGAGATTCTGATCTCTTGCATCTTATTAATCTTTTTTTGCTGACCCCATGTTTCTTTTCATCTTGTTTGCCTGCCAGAAATAAAAGGTCATTACTGAAGTATTATCCAGCTCCCGCTAGAGGCTGAATATAGGATCACTTCACTTCCCATTGTAAACACTGAAACTTTCCAATGTTCCTACGAATAAATGGGTTGAGCTGTGTGTCTGAAAGTTTCTCTGTGTTCTCTTAGGGGATAGGGTGATGAATGCAAAATTTCAAGTAGGTCCATTAAGACAATCCAAAGTTATAATGCTTTTAAGGTTAATTTGTTCATGTCTTTTTTGCCGAGGCTTACCATTTTTTGCAAAGCGATATCTTTCTCATTTGAGTGAGTTCTGCCTCACAAATTAATATGTATTTAGACAGCACAGTCCATCCATCGCTTCGGGTGGACTGATAATCTTTGGTGAAGTATTAAGAACGATTTAAGTTTGAAAAATCAGTTCTTCCAAGCTGTGCGGAATGGGCAGGGAGAGCTCTCCAGAGGATTTGCAGCTGGAAGTGCAAGAGCATGCAACACCCTGAAACCCCATCCATTGTCTGTGAGTTGATTGATTTAATCTGTAAAACAAAGGGTTTGGGGCAACAGGACATTTAGTGCAATTATATGCTAATGGAAGTCAATGGCTCAGCTCTCATAGACTTTGGTGGGAGAGGGCTGCTCTCTTAGTCTCAGAATCTTTATTCTTTGGGGGAATAAATTGCAGGTTTGAGAATATAACTCTGAGAATAGAGGGTGTAAAAAACAAACAACCAACACCCCCCCACCCCAAATCATTCAGCATTAGAATCACGAGGGCCATTGAGTCCAGCCCCACATCCCTCCAGCACCTTCCATGCACCCAAAGCATATATAGAGACATGCTAAAACGAATCAGAATTGCCCATTGGAAACAATGAATGCCAATTGAAAATAATGGAGCTCTGTGAATGCCACTAGCCCTTCCTGGGCAGTAGAGCAATACAAGGGCAGTATCTTTGATTGGACCAACTCCAGTTGGTGGAGTTCTGCAAGCTTTTCGACCTCCCAGGGTCCTTCATCAGGCAAGTCACCTCCCATCAACCTTTGCAGCCAGGTAGCTTAGCTCCCTGCCTTCTAAGTCCACGTTCTAAAACCAGTCTTTGATGCATTATGTCCTATCCTGACCCAATGTATAAACGTGTACTGCATGATACAGTGAATCATTGGATGGCCCAATGTATTGATTACAGGCTGGGATTTGGTTGAGTCCAGCTACACCTCCAGATAGCCCAGCCCTTCTTCCTCGTGGGTCATCTGGCTTCAGAAGCAAGTTTTCCCCTCAGCCAGGCAGATGGCAGCATCGTGGTCTTGGTCTCAGGAGCAGCTGCTTAGCATTATGCAGGCTCCCTTCTGGGGGAGGGGGCAGGAAAGTTGTATATTAAAAATTAACGTTCTGTTCCTCTCATCTAAAAAAGCTTGGAAATTTTCTTAACAAAACTTTCTGTTTAGATAAACGTTAAATGCAGGATCGTTTCTAAAAAAAACAACCACCTTACATTTTAAAAAAATACATTATTAACACAACTATTTAACAGTATGCACTATGACAAAATTTACACTCCAAAAAGTATGGAAATTAAATTTTGTTTATGGAAATTAATCCAGTAACTATTTATTTACTTTTTCAATCATTAATATAACTTACATTTATATTTAAATGTACTTCTCTACATTGTTCCAATAAAGACTTAGTACATGATCCAGCTTGGCCCTGTCACCAGCGCAAGGGGCCTTGCGCTGGTGGAGGGCTGAGAAATAACAGGCGGCCGGGAGTGGGGATGTGCAGGTGCCAGTGGAAGCAGTGTTCTGCCGGCCAGATGGCCACACCCCCTCCAACGGAGTGAAGGCCACGCCCCTGCACCTGCGGTAGAGAAGGGGAAGCAGCCCTCGGAAGGGGTTCCTGGGGCTGAGGGCACCCCACCAGGATACCCCACAGTGGGAAGGCCCACCATCTCCCCCCTGCCCTCCCCCTGCACAGCAAACGGTTCTCCCCCAAAGGCTTACAGAACCAGAAAGGTTCCAGATAGCTCTAGGGGATGGCTGCTCACTTGATGGCCTTGTGTCCATGTGGAATTCCGTGTTGATGGAGGCTATCGACCATGTGGCCCCCAGGCGTCTGCTCCTGAAGCGCCGACAACGCAGCTCCCCATGGTACACGGAGGAGCTGCAGCGGATGAAGCGTGAAGGGCGGCGGTTAGAGCGACAGTGGCGTCACTCACATACTGAAGTTGACCAATCGTGGCATAGAGTCTGGTTACGTACCTATGCTGTTGCGGTGCAGACAGCAAAGAAGGCTTTGCTTTGTTGCCCTCATTGCATCCACTAAGTCTCGCCCAGCTGAGCTGTTCCAGGTGGTGAGGGGGCTGGTCAGTCTGGTCTCCCTCCGCCTGGACTTAGAATCATCAAATGCTCACTGTGATTTGTTTGTGGACTTTTTTGCGGATAAAATAGCTCAAATTCACCACAGTTTTGATGCAACTTGTTTAGCTGAGAACGGGTCAGAGGCAGTAGAAGCCCCTTCTTGTCCTGTTTTATGGGATGAGTTTCAGGCGGTGTCGCCCTCAGATGTGGGGGATGCTCTTGGGACTGTTCGATCCACCTATTGTGAATTAGATCCATACCCGTCCTGGCTGGTTAAGGCTAGCCAGGAGACATTGAGGCCATTGCTGGCAGGGATAGTCAGTGCCTCCCTTGGGGAGGGCAGGGTGCCTGGCTGTCTCAAGGAAGCAGTGGTGTGGCCCCTGCACAAGAAGCCATCTTTTGACACTGGTGCCCTAGCCAGCTATCGACCAGTCTCTAACCTTCCCTTTTTAGGGTGGTGGCTCGGCAGCTTCAGAGGCATTTGGATCGGGTCAGTTTTCTTGATCCCTCGCAGTCGGACTTTCGCCCAGGTTATGGCACGGAGACTGCGCTTGTGGCCTTGGCCGACAACCTCTCCCGTGAGTTGGACCGGAGTCGCTTGACCCTGTTGATCCTGTTAGATCTCTCGGCTACATTTGATACTGTTGATCATGAGCTGCTGGTGACTCAGCTGCGGGACCGGGCAGGGATTAGCAGGACTGTTCTTGAATGGTTCCGCTCTTTCCTGGCTGGGAGAACCCAGCGCGTGGTGCTGGGGGAGTTTCCATCTTCCCCCCAGGGCCTCACATGTGGGGTTCCGCAGGGTTCCATCTTATCCTCTCTCTTGTTCAATGTGTACATGCAGCCTTTGCGGGAGGTTGTCAGGGAGTTTGGGGTGAGGTGTCATCAATATGCTGATGACACCCAGCTATATCTCTCATTTCCCTCCGACTCAGGCCTGGCAGTCTCTGTGCTTACCCGGTGTCTGTCAACTGTGGGGGATTGGATGAGGGCGAGCCACCTGAGACTAAATCCTGACAAGACAGAGGTGATGGTTGTGGGGAAGGCCAAAGGGATAATGGCTGGTCCGTCCTCCCCTGGTTTCACAGGTCCGGAGTCTGGGGGTGCTTATGGATCCGCAGCTCTGCCTGGATGCCCAGGTGGCAACTGTAGCAAAGGGGGCATTCTGCCAGTTACGTCTGGTGCATCAGCTTAGTCCGTATGTCTCGAACTCGGATCTGGCCACAATCATCCATGCTTTTATTACCTCGAGACTGGATTACTGCAACGTGCTCTACGTGGGGCTACCCTTGGGGCTGGTTTGGAAGCTGCAGCTAGTGCAGAATGCGACGGCCCATCTCTTGCCTGGTAGAGGCCGACGCGAGCATATTACACCAATGCTCCGCTCTCTGCACTGAGAGTTTTCTGGGCCCAATTCAAGGTGTTGACCTTTAAAGCCCTAAACGCCTTGGGCCCCACCTACCTGCGGGACCGCCTCACCCTCCAGGTCCTGGATCAGCCCCTGCAGTCGGCCGGGGATGTCGTCCTCGGGGTCCCCCGGGTTTCCTGGGTGTCCACCATGAGTAGGGCGTTCTCTGTGGCTGCATCATGGCTGTGGAACTCCCTCCCACTTGATTACTGACCTCCCCTCTTTCCGCAGACATTGTAAGACTGGGCTGTTCCACCAAGCCTTTCCCGAAGGAGGTGGGGTGGGTGGGTGGGGAATGGTTTTCTATTGTTTGAATTGTTGTTTATTATTGTATATTTTAATATGTTTTAAATTGTTGTGAGCTGCCTCGAGATGCCTGAGGCAGGAGGGGGCAGCATATACGTTTTTCAAAATAAAATAAATAAACATCCGCCAGCACAGGCTTACTCCTGCTCAGTGCAGGAGTAAGGCCTGCGCAGCCGTGAGGAGACAGGCACCGACTGACAGGAGACCCAGGAGCTGCTGCGCCCCCGATCCCCACAGCGCATGCTGCGGATCCTAGGGCATGAGAGCCCTGGAAGTTTCCCTGTGCAACGCATCCCCCTTCCCAGCACCACGTCACCAGAGCGATACAGGAGGGGCAGGGTCTCGCGGGGAACTGTCCAGGACTCTCACGCCCTAGGGTGCCATGCTGTGAGGTTCGAGGGCTACCTGGGCAGGGGTTCAGTGGTTCAGGAGGATCAGGGCACCCATACCCTACCTCTTCCATCTGCCCCCGCACGGTGCAGGGACTGAAGGTGGATGCGGCGCTGTGACTGCCGGCGCCCCAGAGATAGCCGCCAACGCAGGTTTCCCCTGCGCTGAAGCTTAGCTGGATCATGCTCTTAGTCTTTCAATGATTAGTTATTTATTCTTTCCATAATTACTTATATTTAGACTTACCAACTTGCCACCTCAACATCACAATTAATACACTGCATTAAACTCTGTCTTTCTATGTGGGACAGTTTCAATTTAATTTAATTAATATAAATGTATGTAATTAATAAATTGGACTTGTAATTTTTTAAGTAGTTATATAATCTCAAGTTCTGATATGTGCTTGAAAAGACAGAGTCTTTAATGCTAATATGTTTGGTGTACAAGTAATAATGGTGGTGTACTTTTTCTCATTTCAGAAAAAAAGTAGAGAGGAGACGTGTGGAGAAGGCAGTGGAGTGGAGATCTTGGAGAACAGGCCTTACACAGATGGTCCTGGTGGCAATGGGCAGTATACCCATAAAGTATACCATATTGGTATGCACATACCCAGCTGGTTTCGGTCTATCCTGCCAAAGGCAGCGTTAAGAGTTGAAGAGGAGTCATGGAATGCGTATCCTTATACAAGGACCAGGTACACTCTACAAATCTCCTTGCATTTTTAAATGACTTGGTGAAATCATTGAATGTCACTTCATTTGCAGTGGTTTATGGATGCACAAGCCAAATCTTTAAATCCTTATTCAGTCCTTAATTTTGGAGTGAGCAGAGGATGATTAAGGAATTTGGAAGTTGGCCCATTGACATTAATGTAAGTCACATTACCTAGAAACAATTACCCACAAAAACAAGTATACCGGTCGAAATTATGGTAGTCAATTGCCTCAGGAGGATTGGGCATTAAACGGTACCCATTTAGTGAGTTATCCAAATTACCAAAATACCATTACCAAATTTCTGGTTTTCCATTACCAATTGGTTAGGTAAATTCAGAAAGACACTAAAACAGTCGCATAGTAAGTCAAATAGATCTGCAAAACAGGAAATTGGTAACTCAGTAATAGTACCTGGTATTTTATTTTTTAATAATGGGGTATACATTTTTGGGCACCTGAAAGGCTACCTGAAATTTTGGGTATTGCCTTCAGGTACAAAATTAGCTCCTCGTTTCAACTCTGCTCCACTACTTTGTGGGAAGCTCTGTGTGTGCTTGACCTGGAGTTTTGCATTCCTCTGTGCGCATTCCATATAATGCTGCAAGCACCAATTTATTGTAAGGAAAGATGGCAAGCTCATTTTGTTCAGTGCTGTGTGGTGAAGGTAAAATTGGTGGTTCTTTGAGTGGATCCTAGTGGAGCCACACTTATGGGTGTTCCCCTGGCCACGGAGACACTTGGGAATCTTCTAGCCGTATCCTGCAGAGCGCTGCATGCACACTTCAGAGAGCCACACATGCACAGCTGCTACTTTATAAAAAGCACACCCGTCTGCCCTTCCCCCTTCAGTGTTTTCCTTTACAGCATTGGAAATGCAAAGGAATCCATAGCGTATCTTTTTCTAGCCCTCACAAGCAAGAAATTTCTTAGCTTTGCTCTTCACTTTTACTTTTCACTTTATTTGTTTCACAGTTCAGTTTACCAATTTAGTTTAGTTTTCCTCTTGAGAATCAAAATGTAACACAGCCCAGGCCTTAAAAGATGTGCAGGCTGTCACAATCCTATGCCATATTCCAATGGGCATCATTTGTGTGTTCTATGCTTAAGGGAAGAGTCCCCAGTAGCTCCAGTTGGATTTCTGCCTGTGACCTAGCAGGACGCAGGATCCTTTGGCTCCTCTTGAAAGCCCTTCTTGGTTGGCCTAGCCATGTCATGTGCAGCAGCAATTCTCATTGACAGAATCGCGGAGGACTTTCTTCCCCTCCCGCAACTGAGTTGAATGCTCAGTTACTGCCTGATTGTGCCACTATATCGCCACACCTTCCTGTGGGCAAACATTCAGATGCCAGATCAGACTCTCTTTCCCCTCTTCCTTTCAGTCTGGGGTTTTTGTCCGACGACTCTGTGTCTAATCCTGACAATAACGGGATAGATTTCACCACCACAGCACCATCTGGAGATCACTTATCACTTGCCATGGTGACCCAACATTGCACAGGTGGAGTCCAAGTGATCCCTTTAGGGGATGACCCACTTCCCAAATGACCTGCATTATACCCCATAAATAATGAGTGTTGGAAAGCAGCCACTTTTACTACCTCGGCTGTAGCTAGTGCAACATCCTCACCCATGGTGCAGCAGCCTCGGGCGCGGAGTCATATGTGCATATCAAGTTTACACTCTAGCCCTTACAATATTCTGAAGTTCAGATGTCCTAATGTTCGGCTGTGTAGGTACCTAAACCTCCCTGCATGTGTGGATACCTGTACTTGTTACTTAGCTTTTCAACTCGTGAGGGTAACTTCTAGGGTATAATGCTGCAGTGTACCCACCAACCTGCTGCTAACTAATCATCCATAAGAATGGTTCCTTGAGAAAAAATGAAGGTTACTTACCTGTAACTGAGTTCTTCGAGATGGGTCCTTGTAGAGCCACACACCGCCCTCCCACCTTCTCCTCTTACTGCTTATCGTTGTCAGTGTGGTAAGGGGATTCAGAACTGAAGGGGGAAGGCAGACCAGCATGCCTTTTACACAGCAGCTGTGTGCACAGGCAGGGCTCTCTGAAGTGTGCATGCGCCACTCCGCAGGATACTGCTACAGGACTCCCGAGTGCCTCTGCAGGCAGAGGAACATCCTTAAGAGTGGCTTCCACGAGGATCCATCTCGAAGAACTTGGTTACACGTAAGTAACCTTCATATTAATATCCTGGCACTGCTGTTCGTGGGGAGAAAGGACTGTTGAGGAACAGTTTACTATTTTTCATTTGTAACCTTCGTGGGGATTCTCGGATATGATAGGGCTGGAGTCCAGTAACTGTCTAGGTGATGATACAATATTGCTCCACAAGTCAGCTGTTTGTAGTTTGGTAAGCTTGCTCGACTTTGCCAAGCTTGCAAGTTTGATATGAACATTGTGTGTTTATATTAGAATCTGGGTCTTAATGAATCCTGAGCATCAACATAAATCCCTGAACCTTTTAGCTGTGGTCTGAGTTTATTGTAAACATCAGCATTGTTTAGCGTTTAAATTTATAACATGGTGTGTATTGCAAACTGCAAAGCTATCTTAGATTTTTCCCAACAATAAAACCCTGTGCTTCCTGTTGCTGTCCATTCTTTCTGAAGTGCCATGGGCTTGAAAAGCATAGAAAACCATTACAAGCTTCAGAAAATCTAGCCCTGTAAAGAATTGTTCCAGATCTCTCTTGTATACGCAAACACAGATTCCATGCAAGAAGGAACCAGTATCACAGCATCTGGGTGTTTTTAGATGTGCACCTCCCCACCCATTACTGACCCATCACCCAGCTATCATGCATGTTGTCGAGATGCATTGGCACCCTGTGCAGCCCTGCAACATGCATGATGTTGAGTAATGGGTGGGGAGTCGCTTCTCTAAAAACCTCCTCTATGTAACATCGAAAGCAAACAGAATGTTGGGAATTATGAGGAAAGGGATAGAAATTATGGGGAAAGGGATAGAAATTAAAACAGACTATCATGATACATCCACTCATTGAATATGGTGTGCAGTGTGTTCCCTGGGGGGGAGGGAGGAATGCAAAGAATGGCAACAAACACAATCAAGAGCATGGAGCAGTTTCTGTCCGGGGAGAGGCTTGACAGGTTAGAGAAGAGATAGCTGAGGGGGGATATGATAGAAGTTTACAGAGTGGTGCAGAGCAAGTAAATAAGGAGCTGTTATGTTTACTTTCTCCTAGTACTAGAACTCGGGGACACTCTCTGAAATTATCTGGTAGCAGATTTAAGGCAAATCAAAAGAAGCTTAATTCCCCACCTCCTTAACACAGTTAACTTGTGGAACCTCTTGCCTCAGGATGTTGTGAAGGCCAGTAACATAACTGGAAACATTTTTTGAGGATAGGTCCACAAATGACTACTAGTCAAGTTGGTCAGATGATGAGGCCTCTGACTGTTGGAGGGCTGGAAGTGAATCGCAAGGGATGGATCCCTCCATGCTGACCTGTTGTGTACTGCTCTAAAACCACTGACGTTAGTCACTGCCGGAGGCAGGAGCTGGGCTGGATGGACCATTGATCCAAGTTGGCACTTCTTACGTTCTTAGTCTAGGGCAAACTGCAGTATGGAGCTCAAACTGTCCTTTCAGAATCTCTCTCCATTTCCAGTGTGGCCCTAGATTAGTAGGTCGGTCTCGTCTACATAATTAAGGATAACCTTTCTGCCATCATTTCCTATGTGCAGAAACCTTACCGTTCGTTCCAGAGCAGACTGCAGTCTCCTACAGTGCCCATGAACTGTGCAGCCTTTTTATGTTTGTGCTTAAACAGTGGAGAACAGCTGGGCTTGGCACTCTTCCTTCTTTATAATCCATCTTCCCACAGTTTTTACAGGCCTCTTCCCGTCAGCCTGAAGGGCTAGAAGGGCCCACGTAAAGGGTTTACGTTATGCCACAAGTGTGATGAGTTTGGGGCTCAGCCTAGTTCCTGCTGGCAGAGAATTCTACAGCTAAGGTTCCCCTCCCCCCCATGTCTGGGTGTGCATAGCCCAGAGTGGGCACAGTTCCCAATTCCCAACAGCTGTGCACCAAAATCTCCGTACGGCGGAGAGCCACAAGATACACAGACAGATACACACCCTTTGAAGCAGCGCCCAGGCTGAGCCTCGCCCTTCCTCTCCTGCTTTGTGATTGGCTGGCCGAGCCAGTGCTCAGCAGCCCCAGCTGCTGAGACTGAAGAGCAGCTGGGACTGAGCTGCTGAGGCTTGGGTTCAGTGAAGGAAGACATAGGATCATTAAGGCAGCGCATTTCCTGTACCAAGAGCCGCACATGAACTGCCCACGGGTGAACAGACAAGCCGTTAGCCTGCTGGATCTCCCTCGCCCCAGGCCCACCTGTCAGCTGGGCAGCCCCGTTAGTGATCTCCCTTCCCTCTGGGCCCTCCTGTTAGTTGGGCAGCCCCACTAGTGATCTCCCTTTACTGGGCCAAGAGACAACTCTTGCTTGCTTTCCCCTTAAGAACATAAAAAGTGCCATACTGGGTCAGACCCATGGTCCATTGAGCCCAGCATCCCATCTCTGACCGTGGTCAGTTACAGTAGCTCGAGAGAAGTCAAGTGCAGGCCCTGGAGGTGTGACCCATCTCCTGCTAGCCACTCCTAGTTAGCTAGGAGCCTAACTCTCTGCCACCACTAACCACAAGCAGGAGGTGGCCAGGCATGCTAAGCGTGACTCTATGGTGCTGGCAGACCGGCAAGAGCAGGTGAACCTAACGGATGGGCCGCAGACACATGGGCACCCGTTAGCCCCAATTAACCGGCACAGTGGGCCTGCAGTCTCCAAAAACCCCCACTGAGAGTGTTCGGTGAGTGTTGACCATGTAGCAGGTGCTGGCTAACCTCTGGCTGCCACCTAATAAACGAGTGGGTGAACGTGGTAGTTGCAGGCTAATGTGGGCTAACGTCTCATTTTTGCTGCAAGGGCCGCATGTGGCTCCAAAGCCCCTCTTTGCAATCGCACCCCAGTGTGCCACGGCTGGAGTAATTCCAGATTGCCGAATGCTTATTTACAGTACCCAGGCACCACGCAGCATTTTTATGTTTGTGCTTATACCGTGGACACGAGGAGGGAGACCTGCTCTGGAATAAACGGTAAGGTTTCTGCGCATAGAAAGGCATGTCTCGTGCTCTGCCATTCACTTGGAGTTCTTCTACATAAGAAGCCTTTAGCTGGAATAGCAATAACCCACGGAGCTCATTTTTGTGGAGAGGAACAAATGAAGTAACATTAATGCAGACTGTGGGCGGCTGTTGCTTCTGATGGAAAATGGGATTATTTATTTCTTAAATACTCACTCCTGCTATGGTTCATTTGTTAGTGTCTGGTTAGCGTGTTGGGTGCAGGGCTGAGTGTCACTTCTTGGTTCGCTGTTCAGGCAGGTTGGTTCCCTCTTACATGGAATGTGTCACTTTATTCACTCCCAGTCTAATAGCCAAGATCCTATCTCTGCTCTTTGAATCTTTGTGTTTGCAGAATATTCCCGTGTAAGCCATGTCACCATGTCATGCTCTTGTCTTGAGAACATAATGCTGGCAAAGCTAAATCGCTGGCTTCAATTTGTGTGTGCTTAGATAGTATCTCAAATGGCATCAAAAGCCAAACAAATCTTGCCCCGTAGGAGAGGGTTGGCGTGGATTTATAGCTGTTTTTTTTTTTTTTTTTAAAGGTGCCCTTTATTGCAAGTTCTTTGTTGCTGCTCAAGTTGAGTGGGTTGTACATAATCTAAGCTGCTTTGTTCCTCCTTCTCTTTTCAGGTACACGTGTCCTTTTGTGGAGAAGTTCTCGATTGATATTGAAACGTTTTATAAAGCTGATGCAGGAGACCAGGTCAATGTGTTCAGCCTTTCCCCTGCAGAGAAGAGACAGACAACTCTTGGTGAATATCATCTCTCCTCTCCTCCCACTTCGTTTTCCCTTATTCTGCCTATCTGTTGCCATTTTTGGTTCTCTATTCTTGGGGGTGGAGGTGCTGCCAGAACTGATAATAGGTCAAACTGGGTACTGTCTTTAGCCCAGTTATAGACTGTTGCCTTGTTACAAAAAATACTTGTGCACAGTCCCATTGAAATTGCTAGGACTACTTGCATATAGCCATTTTCAGCATCAGGGCCGCTTGTGAACGATGATGGTGCATCCCTCAGGGATAACCAAAGTAGAGCTCCTGTTGGAGTGGGTAGGACTATTGAATGTAAGGGACGGGGCTTTTGTGTGTGATGAAAAGTGCATACCTCCCAACAGTCCCTACTTAAGAGGGACAATCTCTCTTTGGGAGTCTTTAGACACAACAGAAATGGGTGTCTGGATGTGTGTTGACACCATTGTTTAGCCACGCATAATCGCATATGTCCCCATCTTTACTGCATTGCAGTACTTCCACAATTACATCTGCCGGTGCTTACTTAAACTCTGGAAGTCAGCACTGATGCACAGCCCTCTACAGCTTCCCTGGATGATATCCCATGATGCACTACTCCCTCCCCTCACTCTTCAGTGCTGTCACTTCCCAATCCCCTCCCTTCGGTAATGGTGAATCTTCTTAAAAAAAAAAAAAAGAGAGAGAGAGAGAAGGTTGCTTCCTTTGTAACCAAGGCTCTGCAAGATGGCTCCATACATACTGGAGTGGATCCAGAGAAAGAGTACATTGACAGGGGACAGGGTGAAATGATGGGGAGTGAGGAACTCGAAGTGAGTTCACACAGAGGCAGAACCATGCAGAATGAACGCCTCCCCCCCTTCTGTCCTCGATACTTCCTGGCAGCAAATACAGGCTTAACGGAGGGCTAAAAACATGACAATGCTTCAACACAACGCACAGCCATGTGGCAAATGCCGTAAGCACCCATTCCTCGTTGCGTCTAAAGGCGCCCTTTGGGTGCTGAACCCCACTGCACTCCTTCAGGGGTTAAAGTCCAGAGAGAGAGAGAGAGAGAGACACTTATTCAGGCCTCAAGCACCTCTTTCTTGGTTGCTTCCCATGAATAGCACTTGACAGGACAATGCGGAGATGTAGGAATGAGAAGAAACTAAGTGGAATGGTAAGCAGGAGAGCTTCGACTGTACATGTGCGTATGTCTATGAGAGGGAGGAACTTATTGGCTGAAGGGGCAGGGCTTGTACCTCTTTGGCAGCTGGAGAAGTCACTAAATACCAAGCCTCGCTGATCAACCTTTGTTTAGTAAATTGTCTCATTTGTACATAGATATGATTCATGTTCCCTCATGCAGAACTTACAGACGGATCAGTTAATTCTGGGAAATTAGCTGAGATGCTGCACCTTCAACCAGAGGTTTAGATGGTGTCAAGTAGTTTTCTCATATGCTGGCATATTTTACAAACCTTTTTAGATGCTTGTTCTTTAGTTCTGCAGCATTCTTTCCCCGTTCCCTCCCCTCCTTTGATGCTTAAGTGATTTATTAAATGGTTTTTAGACTTAAAAGGCAGAAAATTGAAATGGCGTCATATCTGTTGCATAGCATCAGCAAATGAAAAATTCACCACTAATCTCATTGTGATGTCTCTGTTCCATGATATTATTAGAAAAGGACAGCTTTATTATAAACCCCTAAACTTAGCTAGAGCTGTAGCATTGTGGGTGGCAATAGAGGAGTTGACAGGTGGAACGTACCAAAGCTTTTTTTAGAGCTGAAAAGAAGTCACAGTCAGATCTGGCAGAGCCTCCCAAACTTCTAGTCTTTCTTTGGGCAGAAATAGCGGATAGGAGTAAAACTTCTATTTGCTAAGACTGTCTACCACCATCTGAATTCTCCTGGTAAACTCAAAGTCACTGCCTAGGAGAATTGTAGAAACACTTTAAATACCAGTTGAGTTTAAATGGAAAGAAGCTAAATTGCTGTAATGTTTCTGGAGTAATCCCAGCAAAACTAAAACTTTAGCAACAAATTATTTTGAGTTTGTTCAAGTAGGAAATGTGTATATATTTTTTTAATGTACATGCTTTTCGCCCCTTTCCTTTAGATCCCATTGATATTGTTAAAGATCCTATCCCTCCTCATGAATACAAGTCAGAAGAGGATCCAAAGCTTTATAAATCTGTGAAGACTAAAAGAGGACCTCTGTCAGAAGACTGGATTGAGGAGTACAAGAACAATCCTGGAAAATATCCAGTCATCATGTGCGCATACAAGCTATGTAAAGTGGAATTCAGATACTGGGGGATGCAGTCCAAAATCGAGCGCTTCATCCATGACGTTGGTGATCATTCATCATCGTGCTTCATTGGTTGTCAGTGCCACCACAGATGTGCATACCAAATCTACAAACCTGGGTGTGGCATTGAAACAGATATTCGCAAAAGCAGGTTATATCCATCGAAATTGTAGTACCCAAATCATTTGAGTTGGTTACTGTTACTGGTAACAATAAATCACCATTAATAGTTTTCCATTAATGAGTTACTGTTGTGCAGAGCTACTACTTCTCAGATGCACCAGGGCACAAGCTCTGTGGTTTGTCTCCTAGGGGAAGATTCGCAAGACTCCTCCCTCCGCTCCTTCAAATCCCTCCTCAAGACCCACCTTTTCCTTGCTGCCTTTCCCAATGCCTGCTAGTCTTTCCCCGTACACCCTTTGTCTTTTAGATTGTAAGCCACAGGCAGGGACCGCGTCTAGTTCTGTGTTCTGTACAGCACCAGGCCACGACTGGCGCTATATAAATGTCTAATAATAATAATAATAATAATAATAATAATAATAATAACAAAGGAGCATTGTGGGACTATTCCTAGATGCAGTATCCAGCACTGCAGGACCAGTCTCCTGCCGTAGGTTTGACCATCCTACCCTAACCACATTTGACCATAACTGTATTCCAGAAACTATTCTTTATATCGTCCCTTTGCTTCCTTTCAAAATGGAAAGGAGGATTGGCCAGGGGATGCACATAGTTCCAGACCTCTCCAGTCTTCCACTCTGTAGCATTTAGGGTCCTCTATTCTGTTGTGCTTTATAGCTGGGTGTGTGGAACAATGATAGTTCTCAGCTATAGTAAATGTGCCATCCTGATCAGTGTGTGCATTCAATGGGTCAGTGCTTCTAAAGTAGAGAGGATCACGTTTGTGTAAGAGAAGCATCCAGGTGATTGCTGCATACGTCAGGTCAGTGGTAGCTGCAGTGGTAATAACTTGTGTTTTATCTTTGCAGAAAATCCATAATGTAATCAAGGCAATTTCTGGGCATCACAGCCATAGGCAGGATGTGCACCTGCTCTGGAAATAAATGGTATATTTACTTAAAAGAGTAAAAGCAACTGCGTGCTCCTCTCAAGGGTCCCCATCACTTTTTAAAATGGGGATGTTATTGTTTAAATAATGCCTCCCAATTGCCACAGATTCACAGCACAGCGCAGAGTTGTAGCATCAGAATGAAAGTCTCCTGTGTGAGTAAGGGTCAGCACAGCTTTAAAACCTCCCCTGTGCTACAGAACCATTCTCACTCAATTTTCCCGAGTCATTCCATCCGCTCACCTTTCCTTTTACAGCTTTAGTTTTTGATTGATGTTATTTTCCTGGTGCTGACCTGGGTTTCCTGCTGATAAGAAGCCCTGTCTTATGCTCCATAAGCAGTAGGTGGAATAAGGTGACCTGCTCATAAAATATATCTCATGTTTAGAGGTCAAACGTTAGACTCCTCATTAATTTCTCAGCAGGAGATGCTCTTGAAAATGTTAGATTTGACAGCAGAGAGAGATCAGCCTCCAACATCTTGGATGATTTTGTTCAGTTTGGGTAAACTGTACTTCAGATGTTTAGCCAAACCATCCGAGTCCAAAAACATCTCTGCAGAAGCATTGTGAGAACAGTCTTGCAAAGACTTACGTCTCTTTCAGAATCCAAAGTAGAATAATACCTAAAGGTTTGGAAACTGATCACCTTCTCTTTTCTTTCCCTGAAGTTCAGATGTTAGGCTTGTGTTTGGTCTGAATCTGGAGCTTTAGAGTCAGGATGGAGTCTCTTGCTAACCCAAGAGACTGAGATCAGGCTATCCATCATGGGTTTTATGAGTCCAGGGAATGCCTGCTACTCTATGGAAGCGGTGGAGGTGGTGTGTGGATGGACATACAGAGCAACCTTGGTAAATGACGTTTGCAGGTGAATATCTCCCCGGGAAGTCAGGTCGTGTTGTACTTTCATTGAAGAAGATCCCAGTCACCTGGAACAAAACAGGACTCCTCCTTGGTTCTTGAATTACATTAAAAAAATAATAATGTAAAACAGTCTCTAAACCCTTGGTTTCCAGAAGCTAGAATAATAGAGAGTATGGCTGAAAGTAGAATAATAGAGTCCATGCTAACAGACCTCTCAAGAAATGAAATTACTGGGTGTTCTGGAGATAGGAAAAAAACTATAAGCCAAGTTGATTGTAATTGGATTCAGACAAAATCATTAAAATGGGATCGGAGAAACAAAACGGAATGTCCTAATTTGGATGTGTCTGTGGCTTCCATCCATGATGCATTTCCCTAAGCTGCCTTCCGAGTAGTTTCTCCTTGCAAGAGCTTCTTTTGAATTGGCACAGCTTTGCATTTTCCACATTTAGTTATCTCCCAAGCATTGCCAATGCAAGGTGTGCCCTCCCCTTCAGGTATTGAGTGTTCTCCCAGCACTTCTTTGGGTTTATCTATCTGTAACTATAAGCTCCCAGGCATATTACAGACTGTACTATTTATGGCGGCTCTTAAATTACAATCTGCGAACATGGGTTAATTTCATACTTGCCATCAAATATGAGAAGACTAAAATAAGCTCATTGTAGCTGGAAAATGAATGGAAGCTGTGCTACATAATGTTTCCTATTATCCATAACAGATTTCAGCACAGGTTAAGTTGTTGTCTTTCAGATCGATGGCTCTTGTATATATTCTAAAAGGCTTTGTTTTATTGATCCAACTGTTGCAGTAAGGCATGTCAGCTGATTGTCTGCTGGTCATGATCCTTACTGCCACATCTTTATATTAATGGAAATACTGCATCTTGGATTGACTGAAGTAGCTTTAAGATGCATAAAGTAAGAGATATAGGGCAAGGGGATATAGGGCAAGTGAATCAATAATAGGACTTTGGATATGCATGGAAAGTAGGGATTCACACTAAACAGGACTGGACACTCTTTGTGGATCAGTATAGCTATGATTTCCCTTTTGTTGATAGCTTTCCACAGTAGTATCGGTAGTAGTTCAAATTGTTATCCCAGTCACTAGGGAAGTTGTGATGTTTCAGTGAGGGAGGCAGAAGTAAACTTCTAGTTCATGAATTGCAGTGAATGTTTTGTGCATGTCTTTGTGTCTTTCACGTGTTAGACTAGTACATAGAACATTTGCAGCTTGCCCTTACTTTGTATCCGTTGGTTTTGATCTGTGATCTTTAGTAAATGGTCACATGTGACAGAACAAGTATCTCTGGAACACCTGTTCAGATGGACCTAAAAACAGCTGCTATGGAACAAGAACAAGTAGGTCTGGAAGGCACATGCTTGTAGATGGTTTGCTCTGGAGTAGGTTGCCACTCAATAATCAACATTTTGCGTAGCCATGGCCCAAGGCGCTCTCAAAGCCTTTTATAAACAGCTACGTTTCCTAGCATCTCTGTGTTGCATGATCCCTTGCTTTACAGATAGGAAAACTGTCCTATGGAGAGAGTGGTGATTTGTTAATAAGTCAGTGGCAGAACCCAGCACAGAAAAGAGGAGGTTAGGCTCCTAATCCTATCCTCTAACGGCATAGTGAGTGTTCCTTTCGCAAGGTAGAATAGAAATTTGTGAAAGGAGGGTTGAAAGAGAAGACCTTATTTTAGTTGAAAAATAGACTTGTAATGTGGGATAGAGGGTGCTGAACTGGGAGGTAATGCAAAGAACTACATCTGGGGGAGGGTGTTTAATTTTATCTGTCTCTAATCAAGTATAGCAGGCATTTTTTTGATAACTTAATGGACAGTCTTACTGTGCATTGATGGTCTGCAATTTTCACTTCCAGTATGAACTATTGGTTGAATCTTCTGGTACGTGCTTTGGAGGGTAGCTTTAGAGGAAGAGTTGCACAAATTTAGGAGTTTTTTGCCATTTATGCTATGCAGGTGTTTTTTTCTTACACAAATCACTATTGATTGCATCTGAAGTTTATATTCTATGTCACTATTCTATGCTGACAACTTTGGAGTCTTCTAGATAACCCAAAGTATTTTAGGTTGAATGCATGTGAACTATTGCACTTTAACAAAACAAATCCCCCCCTACCTTCTAAAAATTTGAGGAGGTTTGTTTGGGGAGGGGGGGGGCAGTCCTCAGAAACTTTACATCGCAAAACACCTATGTTTAAAATCATCTGCCCAGCAGAGATTGTAGCTTCTGGTTGAAATACACCATTTGTTTGGCAGCCGGTCTCGATTAAAAGACTTCACGCAATTAGGAATCCATGGTATCCTTTTGGGAAACTAAATCTAAATAGAAGTGCGTGACCCATCCAAAGGTATGCAGCAGCATAGTTAAGAAAACTGATATTAAAATTTTTGTCTCCCAGTTCTGTCTGGATTACTAGCAGCCCACGTACCACTCTCTGGTGGTTGTTACCTAAAATATTATTAACTCCTTAGTTTTCACATCTGCCACCAGATCATCTCTGGGATTTGACTCTGAGACTTTTGGCACCACACCTGAGCTTCATATCACTAGGCGTACAAACATAGGGCCAGATGAGGGCTACAAAATTGATCTTTCAAAAGGAGTCTCTCTCTTCATCAGAAATTGGAGATTGTGGCATATTGCTTTAAAGCAGAGGTTTCCAAATTGTGGNTAGCTTCTGGTTGAAATACACCATTTGTTTGGCAGCCGGTCTCGATTAAAAGACTTCACGCAATTAGGAATCCATGGTATCCTTTTGGGAAACTAAATCTAAATAGAAGTGCGTGACCCATCCAAAGGTATGCAGCAGCATAGTTAAGAAAACTGATATTAAAATTTTTGTCTCCCAGTTCTGTCTGGATTACTAGCAGCCCACGTACCACTCTCTGGTGGTTGTTACCTAAAATATTATTAACTCCTTAGTTTTCACATCTGCCACCAGATCATCTCTGGGATTTGACTCTGAGACTTTTGGCACCACACCTGAGCTTCATATCACTAGGCGTACAAACATAGGGCCAGATGAGGGCTACAAAATTGATCTTTCAAAAGGAGTCTCTCTCTTCATCAGAAATTGGAGATTGTGGCATATTGCTTTAAAGCAGAGGTTTCCAAATTGTGGACTAGGATGCCAGATAGGGTTGCAATCTGGTAGATATTTGCTGTACTTTGCATTGTATTTATTGCTGTCTTGGGGGGTCACTTTAACCTGGTATTTGGCACAGTATGGCCCTCATTACCACTCAGCCACAAACCCCCACTTACTTACCTACCTATTTCTGGGGTCGTTGGATTATATTTCAGTCTCCAAATCGGCTTTTGCTGATGAAAAGTTTCGGAACCACTGCTCCAAAGGGATAGTTTTGCCATTGGTGCATTTATTTTATAGCAGTACCCTTAAGGGTGTTAACAAATGAGAGGTTAGCCCACAACAACTCACACCAGGTAGGTGTCCATCTGCCCGTTTATTACCTATATCACCCCGACCGTACATGTGGCCTCTGCCCACCCACCGGACCTGCAGCCCCCACGCATGGCAGGGTCTTGGAGAATGTGGAGCCTGCCGTTCGGGGGGGGAATGCTAGCTACTGCAGGCTAAAGTGTGCCCAACCATGTATCTGCGTCCTGCCAGTTTGCAGGCAGCACTTCCACACATCCAGGTTCTCCAGCACCATAGTCATGGGCAGAAATCCTAGTGTCCAAGGAGTGACCACTTCCTGCCCCTCTGCTCCCGGTCTCACTGCCAGTGGGGACTATCCGCAAGCACATTAAATACACGGAGGGGGCTGCCTGTTCATTAGGCTGGACATGCTAAATGTGTGTGGGAGCTGCACAGACCAAACTTGGGCCCCAGCTGTTTGTCATCTCGTTTGTTTTCCCCCTTAGTATCATTCACACACACACACCCGTGTCCACACAAGGCACTTGGTGAAGTTTCAGGCACAAGGAGTAAGACTGGCAGAGAATCTTTCTTTTTCAGCTGACCCAGGCCTTGCAGTCGCGGTGCTTCCTCGGTGTCTGGCGGCTGTGGGGGACTGCATGAGGGTGAGCTGTCTGAAGTTGAATCTCGACAAGATGGAGGTGGTGCTGGTGGGAGGGATTGAGGGGTTGGTGGCCCCCATCGTGGATGGAGTTTGCCCCCCCATTGGTCCCTCAGGTTCATAGTCTGGGGGGTGCTCCTCGATTCGCAGCTCCACCTGGATGCTCAGGTGGGGGCTGTGGTTCGGCCAGTTACATCTGGTACGGCGGCTTCGGCCATATATCTCAGACTTCAACCTTGCCACTATCATCCATGCCTTCATCACCTCGCACCTCAAGACTGTACTACTGCAATGCACTCTACGTGGGGTTACAGCTGCTGCAGAACATGGTTACCCTTCTCCTTACGGGGACGGGTCGTCGTGAGCGCATTACACCGGTGCTCCACTCGTTGCACTGGCTGCCTAGAGCCTTCCGGGCCCAATTCAGGGTGCTGGTTCTTACCTATAAAGCCCTATAGGGCTTGGACCCTACTTATCTGCGGGACCTTCTCACCCCCTGGATTCTGAACCGACCCCCTGGAGCCTGCGGTTGACTAGGAGCGCCCTTCTTGTCTCCCGGGTTTCTTGGGTGGCAACTGTGGAGATGGCATTCTTGGTGGCTGCACCGAGACTGTGGAACTCCCTCCCGACGGAGGTCCTTCTGGCCCTGGACCACCCCTCCTTCTGATGAAAGACCTGGCTGTTCCACCAGGCTTTTTTTGCGGGGGCGTGGGGGTGTTGGGCAGTGATGGTTTTGCAGTGCCCATTGGAGTCTGTGGGAATAATTACATTGACATCAGTGGTCCGTGGATCTTGGTCCTTAAACATTTGTATGTAGTGACTGCACAGACGCTTTTCTGAAACTGCAGCTGGATGATGCTGGACACAGCTAAGTAGCTTGGTTTTATGAGGGGAATAACTTCAGGCTTACATTTTATCAGAAGTCAGTAATTATACATAAGGGGTAAAGCCATACGAGACGGGAAGCTTCCATGCCTTACAACGAGTAGGGCAGTATATAAGCACTGATAAATAAATAAAATAAAATAAATAAATTTACCCCACTCTGGGCAGCAGCGGCTGGCACCCGCAGATGTTCCCCCACCACTCAGGGCTAGGGGAGCAGCTGCCTGCTACGCAACACGTCCTCTGAAAAATTCCAGAGCCGCCTTCTCCAACGTGGGGTAAGGCTACCCGAATTGGGGCAACTCGTGTGCCTGGGCTGCTCTTGCCCCCCATGCGGGGCACACCACTGCGGGTTCTTGAGCGGCAGGTGCTGTCGTCCATCCCACGCAGCAGTATCACTGCTGGGGGCGGGACCTCGGTGAGGCCGGGAGAGGGAAGGAGGCGGGGCAGCGGCAGGCACCCGTTTATGCGATCGGCACTGCGGCCCACCCCAGCCATGGCAGCACTGGCTGGCACACCCGGCTTCCCCAGAACCATCTGCCCGGCTCCCCACACCGGCCCCACGGTGTGGCAGCGGTGATTGCCCACCACGAGGCCGCCCAGGGATCAGGCTGCTGCAGCTCATATGGCTGCACCCAAGGTGTTGAACTTGGACATAGGAGGTTCAAACCCTGTCTTAGCCACACACTTATCGGTGGTGTTGGGCAAGTTACTATTAGCCTCAGTTCCCCATCTGTGGAATGGGAATAATAATGATGATCTACCTCACAGGGTTGTTGTGAGGGGGAGCTGCCTGGATATGGATTGTAAAGCACTTTGAACAATGAAAGTGCTATAGAAATAAGTGAATAAGGTGTTGGACTTGGACCTGAGAAGCCAGGATTCGAATCCTGCTCTAGCCATGAACTCACTGGGTGGCCTTAGGCAAGTCACAACCTCTCAGCCTCCGTTCCCCATCTGTAACAAATGGGAATGTGCTTGTCTGTTTCTCCCTTCAGTACTGTCTGTCTCTAGTACTGCACAAGGGGAATCAACGTATTTTATCTGCTGCCAGGAAAGAATGCATTATAAAATTATCTTTGTTCACAAATGACTGTGTCCAGCTATGCTTAGATTCTGTGGTATTTGGGCGCTAGTGGTTTTACTTTCAATAGCAAAATCAATGCCCGAACCATGGAAGGGAGAGAATTAGCCATCCAGGGTGTCCACGCTGGCTAAACACTGGACATGTTTTTATTATCCGATTATAACAGGCTTGCCTGGGAGAGGAAGTTGAAAGGCAAGCAAGTCGATATCTGCAGGCAGCTGGCTATTTTACCGACTGGTCTTTACTAATAGTCCAGCAGAAAATATGTACTCTAAGGCAACTGAATGATACTAGCTACTGATTCTTAGCTCAAAAATCCTACAATATTTTCACAGAATTAGCCAAACTGTTTCACTCCCTGAAACGTTAATCTGGACCACGTTCAACCCTCACTGATATTATTGTGTAGGAGATCCCATTGACAAGGAGTCTGATCCTGCAGGTTCCTCCCCACCCCCATCGCTGAAACTGTTGTTGCCTTCAGCAGTGGTTTTGCCTACATTTGGACTACGACGGAGTATTGCAAGTAGTTCCTGATTTTGGCCATTTTCACACAGACACTTTTAACACTGATAAAATGGGTGTTACATTTTATTATACATGTTGCAGGGCTGCTGGTATGCTCTATGGGTGCCCTGCAACATGTATGTAAAATGTAACACCCGTTTTATCAGCGTTAGAGTGTCTGTGTGAAAAAGGCCTTTGTGTGGAAGTGAAATAATTAACATAGTTGGTAAGTAATATATTGGTTTAAAAAATACATTATTATTGCTTAGAAGCTAGGCTGCCTCTCTAGGTCTGTAGAGCTCCCTGTGGAAAGGGAGCCGTTTCTGCTGTTGCTCACTGGCAGTTGGTGGGTGGCCGTTGGAGGTGACCGTTGGCCCTGAGGGGAAGGTGTTAAACAAGCTGTCCATATAAAGGAGGCCCACACAAGCTGCAGGGAGCACTGTCCTAGAGCATACAGGCCACAGGGATGACAGAGAGACAGACCCAGGACCAAGAGTCCAGGCAGTGTTTTCTCTTGGGGACCTGCAAGCCTTCAGTGCCTGAGGAAAAGGCTGAGGAGTTAACAGCTTGAACTCCATGGACTAGTGGGAAATAAGCCTAATGACCTGAAAGTTAGTAAAGTTATAGGAGGCAGTAGTTTTAACCCTTGGCTTTTTATAATTCTGCCTCATCCCAGGTTTCCTTGTTTTCTCTTGCCTTAATGGTTGGTTCTATTGTTATAGGTAAATAAATACAGTCTTTTGTTGTTTCAATCTGGTCATTAGAGAGCAAAAATCCCTCTTCCTCTCTAAGTATCTGAGGTATGTAACACCACCTCAAGAACCTTGAGTAATAAGGGCTAAATCTCCATCGCTCTGCCACAGAGACTGTGGAGAGAGTCTGGTCCTGTTGAACCAGTGGGAGTTATGTCATTAACATACCGACGGAACTAAGATTTTAACTTTTAGAGGTTCTTCACAAATTCCATCAATGAGAGTGCAAATGAGCCCAAGACACACTTAGTTTGGTGACAGGTTGGTCTTTGTATGTTTTTCAGTTTTAATTCTCCCTTACTACTCATGTCTTTTAAAATTAGCAAAAAAGTACATGGAATTCATACAATCTCAGGCATGGGGTAGATAATAGAAGAGGGATTAATTCGCGACAGAAGACAAGAGTTAAAGGTGACTGACCTATTATCCCAAGTGGCTTTCATTGGTCTTAATAAAGTCTAAAGCTCTGAGGTGAGAGCTATCTAAGCTTTTACCAAGAGAATTGCTGAGAGGCAGGGCAACTGATGCATTAATATATGAGGACCTCACCTAGAATTGCGAGCAGAGGTTATCCTGCTAACAAGCCTCCTGAGTTCAGGAACCAGCTCAGGCAGATAAAACAGCCTTCTTGCATCAGGACCAGGGCAGAAGAGTTGAAATGCTCAGACAATCTGGCCATCCTCTCTCAAAATGCTTAAGACTGAAAATGATGTGTGGCCTTCCTAAAAGCTGACCCTTCTGAACTGTAATAAATCACAAGGAGAGCTGTTCAGGAGCCCACAGCTCGAAGATGAGGAAGGAAGCAGCTTTTGCTATAGAGTCAAAAACACGCATGTGTAGCTGGGAGCTCAGTCCTTGCATCTAATTGCTGAAAGTTCAGTTGTTTTAGGAAAGGACTTGGAAGGAAGGGACCAGTGTGGAAAAATATTCAGTGGCAGGATCACAGCAAATATTCTGTTTTAAAATCAAATGAAATGTCTGGACTGTTGGGATTTCAACAGAATTGAGATACTAATCCTTGCCGCTCAGCCTTGAAAAGTTGTAACTTCTTGGCCAGGACTTACATACGTTGCATGGAATCAGCTCTCAGAAATGGGAAGGGATGTTTGGCACACGCAACATTTTATTTTAATCAGACAAGCAGAACTGGAGTCTTCCGTGAGCACAGACGCATGTGCTAGCTGTAGGTCTCAAGTCCCCAGTACATTGGAAATAATCAAGTTTGTAATACTTGACAGATTCATTGAAGCACCGTTATATGATGGCGCTTTCAGACTAATACAATTCTAGGCATTAAAGTAACCACAAAGGCAGTGTCGGATAATATAAAGGGCAATATACATCTAAGGGGAGCAGATGGAAAGGGAAGAGGAGGGAGTTTGGGAGTTGATACAAAGGAGCCTATAATTAAGCAAAAGGCATAGGTAGGCTGAAAATCAGGAAAACCTTTTATGCTAGTGAGATCTCTGAGAAACGCATTCACAGGACAGCAGTAACATTGTTTGAGACAAACTCTGAACAAACCTGTCCTGGTGTGTGCTGGAGCAGATAGTAGGTATGGGGTCCAGGCTTTGTCCTAACCCTTAACTTGTTTTTGAAATTGTTGATGAAACTAAAGTGATCCTGGTGCAGTTAATCAATGTCTTGTGGTTCATTATATTGGAATGGAGAGTACTGTAGCAGTCAGTGTTCCTTGCTAGATGTCCTTGGAATGGATGGGCTCTACATAAAAGGCTTTTTCCAATTTTCCCCTGTGTGATGGCATTTCCATTGAGAATTTGGGAGTTATTCGAGCCAGAATTTGTGGGCTGAGAGCCAGTGTAGCCTAATGGATAAGGTATTGAACTTGAGCCTAGGAGAGCAGGGTTCAAGTCGCCTCTTAACCATGAACTCACTGAGTGGTCTTGAGCAAGTCACTCAAGACCTCAGTTCCCATGTGTAAGGGTTTATGTGGGGGTGGACTAGATAAGGATTGTAAGGCACTCTGAACACTGAAAGTACTATAAAAATGATAGATGATAATAATGCTACAATATTTGAAGCACCAGTAACTCCTGACTTCTAATCCCATCTCTGAGACTGAGTGATTTCTGCTTGCTGTGGCTTTGGGCTTTAACTCCTTTCTGACTTAGTTTCCCAATGTGGAACATGTAGATAAATATTACTGATCTGTTTCACAGGAGGGTTGTGAGGATTACTTTGTCCAAAGTCCTTTATGATACTTAATTTACAACTTGTTTTGTGTGTGTATTAGGTGCTAGCATTATCCCTCTGCATCAATAAACTTTGGAAAACTTGGGCTATGAAGTACCAAGGGTTTTGAAGAAGAAATCCTCAGTTACATTTCCCTACTTTAAAGTTAGTGGTGTCCAAAGGATTGGGTAGAAAGTGTCTGGAATATGCTAGTAAATATTGTACATGTTTATGGGTGTTTGGAAAGATTTTCAGAAATGAGTGGGTACTGGGGTTAAATGTAGTTGGCATCAATATCCACGAGACGCTTCTAAATTACAGCAGTAAAAGATGTACATGGTGACCTAAAGAGTTATTTGTCTCTCTCCTCCCTACACTGCTAATTTAGAAGCTCCAATTCCTTTACCTGTCTTTAATTATTTGTATCCGGTTTTGCCACAGCTGTGTTCAGTAGTTGTGGCAAAACCTGATGGGAATAATCAGAGAACCTCCTGGAAGCAAAACTAGACAAAGCTTAGACCAGAAACATAGCAGAGCTACAGAATTGGGGGCCCTGGGATTTTGGTTTAATTTTTTCACAGAAAGAAGGGCCAGTCATAAAACTCAGCAGTAGGTTTTGATTCTGAGGTCATCCATCTACAGTTCAAGTCCATGACAAACCACTGCTGCCTTTGGTACCTCCAGGATCAGTTCTATTGTGTGTCAGTTCAAGTGTCAGCCTCAGGGCTGTGAGTGAGTGTAAAGGAAGCAGCGCCAAGAACTGTGAATTGACCAGTGGGTGTACAGATTTCCAAAGGCTGGCAACAGATGGCATAACAAAGGCCCCTTCTTTTCAAACTGGTCAGCTCTGTAATTTAGTGCTGCTAAAACAAGTGAAGTGATAGTTGTGCTGGTGGGATCTCTTCAGAATGAATAATGGTTCCTCATACATGCTCTTGCTTTGCAGGCCTGCGGAAGGTGATGGTCAGAGCCCACCGGCAGGCTTGGTGCTGGCAGGATGAGTGGTACGGGCTCACGATCGAGGATATTCGGCAGCTTGAGAAAGAGGCACAGCTGATGCTGGCTCAGAAGATGGCCCAGTATAGCTGCAATGAAAATGAATCTGAGCAGCATGGACCCAAAGACTTATCATGCGAGAATGATACAGAAATAAAGGCCACATCTTCCACTGATGAGACGGATGCAGCTAGCAATGCTGGCGAAGCCTTGTCAGGGCGAGTGCTAACCAAGCAGTGGTCTACGTCTTCCAAGTCCTCGCGGTCTTCAAAAAGAGGAGGTGAGACATTTTAAATAGGTTTTTATTATTATTAGCAAACGTTTATATAGCACCAGCAATGTACCTGGCACTTTACAAAGTAATTGAATAGACACGGTCCCTGCCCTAGGATTTACAATCTGAGAGATGGGGGTGGGGGGGTGAGACGAAGGGAGGGGAACAGAGGGAGAGACAAGGTGTGTAACATTCACAAGGATGCGAGGTCCCAGGTGCACGCGCTTGGCTTGGTTACATCAAGAATGATGGCTGGTTGGTCCATGTGGTGAGGATATGAGTACACAGACCTCACGTAACAGATTGTACTGGATGGAGGGGATCAGCAGGAGTTAGGTGAGGGGAGTGAGGAGTCGGGGAGGGCAAAGCGGAAGAGGTGGGTCTTGAGGAGGGATTTGAAGGTACAAAGGGAGGGGGCAAGGCGGATGTGGGCAGGGAAGGGAGTTCCAGGCGTGGGGGGCAGCTAGGGAGAAGGGACGAAGGCGGTTAGGGGAGCAGGGGAGGCATGGGTTTCATTTGTAATAAATATTTGTAATAAATATCTGTCCATCTTGTCTTGGTTTCAGCAGTAGCTGTGCTGAGGTAACGTGGACAAAGTGTGATTTCGACTGCTTTCTCCGGCCATTAGCTAAGGGAGTTATGCCTTTCGCTAAAATCGGAAGCGGGGAACCTTTCACCTCCTAAGAGCCACTTTGAAGATTAGTACAAGCTCCAAAGGCTGCATAGGAGTTGGGGATGGGTTTGCTTAAGTGATGCACTTGGAAAGAGAAGGGTCCAGATCATGGATCTGTCCCTTATCCTTGAGTGCATGCCCTCTTCTCTGATCCCTTACCCTGGGCTCAGCAACTGGAAAGGAGCCAAATAAAAACTAGCCACAGGCTACATTTTGTCCCCAGGCCTGAGATTCCCCACCCCTGCTTAAATGATAGAGGACTTCTCTTTTGGCATGAAGGACTCTGTTCCATCTTGTGACCTGGAGTTAAGCTGAGGTTGGGGACTCCTGAAATGATGGATGGGAGAACTGGTGCCAATGTCAAAGTCAAGGAATATTACAAAATAGGGGGAGAGGAACAGCAGAAGCTGCTGTTAGTGATTATTGTTAGAAAAGCCCACCAAGATTGAGGGGGCTTAGTGCTGTCACTGGAGTAGCATGGAAAGTTCTGTGAGGGGCAATTCCTCAGGCGATGTTCTTTTCCTGGATCCCTGCCTGTCTGATGTGAAATGTTAGATGAAGAAAGAGAGTCACTAAATAGACTTTGATATGATTAACTGTTAGATTCCATGTCTCCTGCTTTGGATATCACTGAAACAGAGTAACAGTGACAGGCATAATCCTTCCTAGTCATTGGTAAATATGGCTGGATACTGTTCATTTCAGAGGAACTGGGGTATGTAAGGGGTGGGGAGCGGAGAGGGAGCTTCCAAGCTTGTCTCAGTAGGGTTTAGCACAACTGAGCACCATTACTGGCCTGTTGGGAAGGTAATGCTGTTTGCTGCTGTCAAGTAGGGAGGTGAATGAGGGCTGTTACATTTCACTCTTGTTGACAAGCTGTAACTGCTTTGGGGTGGAAGCGTCTGTGCCTGAGGAGGTAATGCCACTGTGGATCATATTTATAGTTCCTTTTAAATATTGTGCTGCTAACTTTAATAGGCAAAAAATGAGGCTCTAGTGAGCATCCCTGAAGTACTCGGTTCAGAGCTGTGGTTCTCTCTCTCTCTGATCCTTTTGACATCAAAAATGTTGTTATTTTTAACCCATTCTTTTGAACAGAAGAGGCTGAATCCTGACATCCTCAATCAGTGTTTCCTATTGTCCTGGTTCAGGCAAAGATCACACTGGAGAAGCTCTGGCACTCCTCTCAGGATTACACTTTCCCCTGTTTGCAAAGCTTGACTTTTAGACTGCTGCTTGACATGACTTTTACTGGGGCAGCGAATTAATTGCAATGAGTTGGGGAAATACGTCATGCAGATATTTTAATCCTCTTTCATGCTAGCTTTAGGAAACGGCTGCATATTCACATACATAAATGCAGGGTGATGCTTGGGTTTGCTGCTGCTGCTTTTGACGAGAAAGCAACTCCCCTTCTCTCTGTATGTAGGGCTCAATCCATTTTACGTGGTAAAAGTGAGACCCCTGGGGTAAAGAGGGACCCTTCTCGTCATCCCATATATTATTACACGCTCTATTTTTAGCCTCTATTATGCGAGTGGATTTGACGTCATCCCAGTGTGATTTAGCTCGGCTGTGCCAATCACACCTCTCTTCCCCAAGGGGTGGGTGGGGTATTCAGGGGCTAGAGAACAAAAGCTAAGCTGTAATTAGCTGCCTCGGCTCAGGGTCACGGTGGTTTTTCCACATGACAATTAGGCAATAAAATTAGAATCTGATCATCTCTAGCCCTGTTACAGGGATGAAATAAATAGTTTTCATGCAGCCACTACAATAACATGAGACTGCTGGTGTCTCCTGCATGCTAAATGTGAATTTAACAGGCTCCAGTCTTTAGCTGTGTTTTAGATTAGCTCAGCTGCTGTTACAGGTATTTTGTCCATGCTCTCTGTTCCGTAACCCAGCTGGACGCCCCAACAGTCAGTGAGTGGAGTGAAGAGAGAGGGCCATTCTCTGTCACTGCTTGAACACAATTTTCACTTAAGTTGACTTTGTTCCCTGTGAACAGGTTCAGGGCAGCTAGTTTCTAAATTATATTTAGAGGTGAACGCCATGAAAGGTTTACTTAGCACAGTCAACTTTGAAGTGGAAAATAAAAGGGAAGGAAGTAGATGAGAGATACGAAGGGCAAAGAGGCAGTTGAGGAATTCTCATGTACTTCTCTCACTGCCTGGATGTAAATCTGATCTGTTTAGCCAGTTATTACTCTCCATAGAGCACCGAGAGTTGCTATAAAAATAGTTTGATGGTATTTTGCTTAAATCATCCAGTAAAAGTTTAAATAGATCTCTAATCCAATTTCTGTAGAAGCATTTTCCTTCTAGAAAACCGATTTCTCTCCATACTGCTCCACTTAGCTGAAAGTTAGTGAAAAGGAAAGCCGTGTTTTGCATGCTGATCAGCACCAGGGAGAAAGCTTACCATCAGTCTGCTGCTTTTCTAATTGCAAACATTTTTTTTTTAAAAACGATTTTACACATCCTACTGATGGTTATAAATAACTGCCATTCGCAATAGCACCAGAGTGATACAAACAGCCTGCTGTAATGTGGGTAGCTTACAGGCAGGTTAGAACAACAATAAACAAACAGGTCTTGTGAAGTGGCACATTGACATCACACCAGCATCACTTCGATATTGTGCCTTAATGCAGTAGTGACCGATTTTCACAAGGGACACACAAGTATGCTTCTGTAACAAAGACCATGTCAGCAATTCTCTTCCTCATTTGGGTATCTTATCGCATCAGACTTCTTTGCTTTTTCCAGCAAGCCCCTCTCGCCACAGCCTCTCGGATTGGAGGATGGAGAGCATTGCCAGAGATTCAGATGATAGCTCAGACGATGAATTCTTTGACGCACACGGTATGTGGAACTCGAAGAGCGATTGCTTGTTTTGTATTCTCAAGATGACTGTGGGTTGGGGAGTGGAGTGAGGTGAGGGGAAACCTTCCTTGTAAAAACAATGTGGCTGGCTAATCCAGAGTGATGGGCAGCATTGGTATAGCTCTTCTAAAATTCCCAGAAGCACCTAGCGAGGTATAAAATGGAGCTCGGCAATATTTGGAGGTTGAATGGAATTAGTCTGAGATTTATTTATTTTAGATGAAATGAGCTTGAGTGCTTTCAGTGTATTTAATGCTGTTTAATGTGAATGCATATAGCTAACGTTTGCAACTCTCTGCATGACCTGTGAGTGCAACTTTGAATTTTTCTGCCTAGATTTGTTTTAGCTATTATTTTTTTTAAAAGCACCAAGAAATAATAAAGATCATAATAATGAAGTCCTATTGGGAGACATCAGTGAAACATGATCATTGGTCATAAATATCTGGCTTGCTGTTATCAAGAAATGCAGAGGGAGCTGAAGGGGTGAGGGCACACTTGTAGATCACAGAAGACCATCAACATGTGATGGTTTAGCTGTAAGGATTACCGAAGTGGTCCTAGCTTCACAGTCAGCATCTCTCAGCTGTCTACCTGACTGACTAACACAAACACAAACACTTTTCTGAGCAGTCTTGCTACAATAGTCTATCCTTGTTGAATAGCCTTCAATGCTGAAGCTGATAAGGGTTAGAGTAACGTATGTTGCTGAAAGTTTAGTCAAGTTGTATTTCCAGCATGATTGGTGCTCCCATGCTGAACACGATTCACTTCACACAATGATCCATCCCAGCCCAGTTTTGTTGTCCAGTTTGTGATCATGTATGTAATTTTGGTGATTTTCCTGCCCAAATCCCCTTGTGGGCAACAGTGCATGAGTGACTCCTGGTGACCTGTGAGACTGAAGATTTGTCCTCTCACCACTTCAAGTGGGTGCTTTGGGTACAAATTAGATCAAGGTCAAGATCCCAAGTTTCACGTCTCCAGAAGTAGAGCCAGTTTGCTGTGCGTGCCTTCGTTTATATAGCACCTATAACCATCTTATTGGAGGGGTTTTATAGTGTTTGTTTATTTATTTTCATATCAAAATTTATAACCCACACCCTCCTGCCCAATGGCAGCTTGGGGCTGCTAGCAATAAACAATACAACATAAATAAGGGGTTGAGTTGTTTTTATTCTATTTTAATTGTATTTGAGATTTGTTTTAATCTGTTTTTAACATGTTGTTAGCTGCCCCGAGATGCTTTTAGCAGGAGGGGGCGGCATACAAATGTTACTATAAATAAATAAATATAAAAATATAATACCATGTAAAATATACAATATAAAAATCTCACAGTAGATGAGGTCGACATAAATAAATAAATAAGCCCTCCACCCACTACCTTCCCCCTCAAACGCCTGGTGAAACAACCAGGTTTTACACTGTCTACGGAAGGAGAGGAGGTCTGGGGAAAGGCGAATCTCTGCCAGGAGAGAGTTCTACAGCCGTGGTGCGGCCATCGAGAATGCCCTCTCGAATGTTGCCCTCTGGGATACCTGGGGGATCTCCAAGAGGGTGCTCCCGGTTGACTGCGGGGCTGATCCAGGACACGAGGGATGAGGCAGTCTCACAGGTAGGTGAGTCTCTGACCGTATAGGGTTTTAAAAGTAATAACCAACACCTTGAATTGGGCCCGGAAGACTCTAGGCAGCCAGTGAAGAGAGCGGAGCACAGGTGTTATGTACTCACAGAGACCCGTCCCCGCCAGGAGACGGGCTGCCGCATTCTGCACCAGCTGCAGTCTCCTAGTCGTCACCAAGGGCAGCCCCATGTAGAGCACGTTGCAGTCGTCCAATCTTGAGGTGATGAATGCATGGATGATGGTTGCAAGATCGGTGCGAGAGATATAAGGCCAAAGACGGCGGACCAGATGTAATTTACAAAACACACTCCTCACCACAGCTGCCGCCTGGGCATCCAGGCAGAGCTGTGAATCGAGGCGAACTCCCAGACTCCAAAGCTGATGGACCAAGGAGGAACGCACTCCATCAATGATGGGGGCTTCCACCCCCTTGTTCCTTCCCACCAACATCACCTCCGTCTTGTCAGGATTCAGCTTCAGGCAGCTTGACCCCACCGCAGCTGGACACCGGGTAAACACCGAGACTTCAGGGCCTGCGTCAGATGAAAACACGAGGTAAAGCTGGGTGTCTGCATACTGATGACGCTGAACCTCAAGTCCTCTCACGACCTCACCCAAAGGCTGCGTGTACACGTTGAACAGGAGAGGGGACAGAATAGATCCCTGTGGAATTCTACACGTGAGATCCTGGGGAGACGAAGAAAAGATCCCCAGTACCACACACTGAATTCTTCTGGCCAGGAAGGAGCAGAACCAGTCAAGGACAATTCCGCCCACCCCTGCACGGTCCTGCAGGCAGGTCAGCATCTCATGGTCATCTGTGTCAAATACCGCTGATAGGTCTAATAGAATCAGGAGAGTGGATCTACCTTGGTCCAACTCAGGGTGCAGATAGGCGACCAAGGCCACAAGTGCAGTCTCTATGCCATAACCTGGATGAAAGCCGGACTGTGAGGGATCAAGGAAACTAATGTGGTCACCTATGCTTAGGGAACAGACTCCTGGGAGCCGTCCGATCAATGGCCTCAGCAAGGTGTTCCAAAGAGCAATGAGGTCATTGAGCGGGCGGCCATCGAAGTTAGAAGGAATATCTCCCAGAACATTCCAGAACCGCTCCGGTTCCATAAGCCTCCAAGGGCGAACCAGATGAACATGTTCCACACCTTGCCAGGGACAGACATGCACCAGGAGACTGGCTCGTAGGAGGTAATGGTCTGTCCATGACAAGGACATAACGTATGTCCTGGTCATGAACCAACATATCTCCACCTCAAGGCCAGTGCAAAAAACCAAATCCAGAGTATGCCCCCCCCTGCCCCCGAATGAGTTGGGCCACATACTACCTGAGACAGGCCCATGGTTACCATGGCAGCCATGAATTCTTGCTCTGCCCCATAAGACTGATGTCAGTGTATGGAAGTCCCCTAAGACCAACAGCCTCGGGGACTACAATATCACCTCTGACATAGATCAGCTAGAGCAAGTAAAGATGCTGCCGTACAGGAAGGTGCACGGTATACAAGCAGCAGCTCCAGTCTGTCTCCAGCCAAATCAACCACAAAGTGAAGGCCCTCTATTCTTGATGGAGTTTGCACTGGATATCTCTGAACGGACCAGGTATCCCTGAAAACAATGGCTACACCGCCCCCCTCCCCATCCCTTTGACTGCGGTTGATGCTGCACAATGAACCCGGTTGGGGCAAGGTCAGCCAGGATTGGCCCCAACTCGGTGTCCAGCCAGGTCTCCGTGATATTCACCAGGTCAACTGCCTGGTCCAGGATCAGGTCGCGGACCATAAAGGTCTTATCTGCGACTGACCTGGTGTTTAACAGCAGCAAGACAGGGCAAGGTACCCTTCCATCCTCAGCCACCTCGCCACCTGACCTGGGGGCTACAAGGGATTGTGTAATGTGAACCTCGGCTGATGTGAATTGTGGGAAGGTCTCCCTCTCTCCAGTGAGAGTGGGGTTGAGAGGGAGGATGTCCCCTGGCAGCAGGAGACAGCTTGAGTGTGAAGTAGGTGTTGAGAGTTTTTTGGATATGTGTTGGGCTAGGAATGTTAGACTTGGTAACAGCTGAGGGGGATAGGAGGTGATCAGGATAAACTTGTGTTACTGGTAAGGGGGGGAGGGATGTGTTGTGTTTTGCAGTACTGGATTCCCTGTGTGGGATATGGACCCCAGTGCTGCTGTTATTTTGTACTGATTTGATTGTTTGGGGGGCTCCTGTGTGGGATAAACCCATTTATTGTATTTATTTATGATTGTGAGCCGCCTTGAGCTGCGTTCGGGCCGGGAAAGTGCAGGATATAAATTAAATATGAAATGAAGGGGGACAGGCACGAAGCACCTTGACCCCCTCCAAGATCATACATGCCCACCCACCCCCCGGGACCATATTTCCCCCGCCCTGGCCCATCACAAGCCCTATGGCCACAGGCCCTCCCCCAGCCCACCCTCGTGACTGTGTAGCCATATAAGTGTAGGAAAGTTGGTAGGTTGGGGCTCTTCAGTTTGGAGAAGAGTCGACTGAGAAGAGATATGATAGAGGTCTATAAAATCATGAGTGGTGTGGAACTAATAAACAAGGAGCAGTTACCCTCTCAGCTAGTACTAGAACTAGGGGACACTCCATGAAACTCATGGGTGGCAAGTTTAAAACAAATAAAAGAAAATATTTGTGTATAATTGGGTTGTGGAATCTACTGCCAGAGGCTGTGGTAAGGGCCAGTATTATAGCTGAGTTTAAAAGAGGTTTGGACAAGTTTCTGGAAGATAGGTCCATTAGCAGCTATTAGCCAGACAGGATCAGAGAACATGACAGGAGCTGGGGGAAAACAACAGGGAATGGATCCCCCATTGTGACCTGTTGGGTGCGTCTCCCAAGCCACCATGATTGGCCACTGTCAGAGACAGGATGCTGGGCTGTATGGACCATTGGTCTGACCCAGTCTGGCACTTCTTATATTCTTAAAGTCATCCTAATGAATTCAAATTTGTCTGCCAATCTCACATGTGATTTATCTTTAATCCCAGAATAATAGAATGGAGAAAAGCGTCATTCAGTCCATCTTATTGCCATTGAATTTTCCCCTGGCCCTCCACCGCTCACTGATTTTGTTTCTCTCCGGTTGAGTCTGATATGTGTGTTCAGTTTGTACTGGTCATCCTTTTGGTTTACAAATCAGTGTTCTCCACTTGGGTATTCAGGAAACTCCTCCTTCTTGAGTTGCATCTGCCCCATGCCAAGATGATAAGCTAAATCTCTCATTAAATAACAAGCACACTGGATTTGTGACTATGGACTGGCTAGTGTTTACAGTCAATATATGCCAGGTCAGTACCATGGAAATGAAAGCCTTGAACCACAAATAGAATGGGGTGTGATGCGTTGATGATAAATACAGCCTCTCCTAAGTGCTTCCTGTAGGCATGTCGATTTCCTTGCAGTACGGGGAGGTAATCTGGGCCTGTAACCGTTTTATCTTGTTAGACTTCCCACGCATTCTCCTTCACTGGCATATCCTAGCAAACAGTACTACAAATATAGTAATAGCTAATATCTATACTATAATAAATGCTAATAGGAGCAGCAACCCGTTCTGTGATCACTTAAGCAGTAGCAGCAAGACCTATAATTAAAGCTCTGAAGGAAATGAGTTCAATATTTAGATTAAGGTACTGGAGAAACTTCGAAATTTAATCTCCCTTTTTTGTTGTTCTCTGCTGCTTTGACAACCTACAGTTTCTCCCTTGTGTGCTGTTCGGAAGAGCTATCAAGCAGCGGAGTCCGTTTTGCGCACTCCTGTGCAGGGGAAACTCAAGTTTTATCATGATAATAAGGAAGACAGGGGCACGTTCACATGACAGTCTCCAAGCTGCTGTCTTCAGAGGTGTTATTAGAAGCATCTAAAAATAAACAGACCTTATATTACAGTGTATCCACCCTCTTTGTATAACTCTCTTAGCAGTTTATCAGATTACCTAAAAAAGAATAGTATTTCCCAAATATTTTTGTTCCTGCTCCAAAGAACTTTCTGACCAATTATCTTAGTTTACTGTTCAAAAAAAAAAAGAAAGAACCTTAGCCTGGGACACTGAAGAGTATAGCTTTTATATCTCTGAGATGTCTGTGATTGTAGTCATTATGTTTGCAGCGCTTAAATTTACCAATCTTCAGCGAGGAAAAGTGTTACATATGGAATGATGAATAGTACATTTTAGAAACAATTCAAAGCAGGATTACATGAAAACAGAACAAAAGCAGTCTTTTATGGGGAGATTTCCAGACATTGTTATTGGGCTTGTCTTCAAAGTCAGATAAAAAGAGTTCTCTAAAGTCAAAGAGAGGGCCTGCTGAAGAATTAGCCTTTAAACATCCAATGGGTCACCTGCATATAGATATGCAGTATTCTGCAATAAGGCTGTGGACAGAACTCTTACCTAAGGATCACAGTGAGCTTAAATCTCCTGAGTTTCATACCCAGTACCTGAACCTCAAACCCATCTATAAAGGTTTAATTATTTCATTGTGTTTCTCTGCATTGGATTTCCCCTGGGAAGATATCCACTGGGACTGAACAGGGCTTATCCAGCAGAACAAAACCTATCAGTGTCTCATAGCATCTTCTGAGGGAGAACTCTACACTTGAAATTGTGCAACCTAACAGGCCCAGTTGCTCTCTGTTATAATAGGATGCCATAGCTGTAATTCACAAGTGGGTTCCCACTTTTGAATCTTGTGCAGAGAGCAGCCAACCAGAGCTGCATTTAGCGAGATGGGAAAGAGTTTTTGATTAAAAAATCGAACGTTCTATGCCACCTTTAAAAGTAAGTAATCCAACTAGGACGTTAGAGATTGTGCCATACGTTGGCTGGAGAGAACATGCCTATGTGATGTCTGCCTGCTTTCTCTACCATTTAAAACTTTTTGGTTAACAATGAAGTTTTAATTTTCCCTTTAATTGTAAAGAAATTTTATTTATTTGTTCATTATATTTTTTATCCCGCTACATTTGCCCACAGGCAACTCAGAACGGCTCACAGTAGATCAAAACATATAAAACAATAAAACCAACAATACAAAATACCCACTAAAACATCTTAAAACCATAAAATACCAAACGTAATGAGGTTAGGTGTGTAGTTGTGACTTTGGAGAGCTTGCAGAATGGGTCCATCATGAAAATATCAGTGCAAACGTCCTGCTTGCTGTGCCCTGTCAGTGCTCTTGGAAAAGAGCACCTCCTCCTGTATTTTCTATTCTAGCTTTGGCCTTTCCTGACACTTACCACATGGGTGCCAATTAGTGGCAGGGACGATGACCGCAAAAGCTATGTTGATGCTAGGGAAATTATTGAGGCCACTATTTGCTTCCTGTAAATCACCAACCAACAAATGTCATTGAATGAATGGCCACTACTGGTTTATGGCTGAATGAGATCTTGTATTGATTTGTAATCTAAGCAAGTTCCTATTCCCGCTGGGCCCAGTCCTTTGAGATTTCACTTATGATGAGCTTGTGTGTAAGTCAAGCAGTAGAGGAGGGTGCCTGCTAACATGGAATGTCAGGATAGAAAAATAAATTAGTGATAAGAAAGAAACTCTTCTTGGGGCATCGATTGCATGAGTAATAATCCTACAGGCTAGTTGGTCAGGTTCTCATGCTTTCCAAAGTCAAATTTGCATTGATATATCTCTGGAGCCTAGACTGGAAATACTAATGAAGTCACTTAATAACTGTGTTTAATTAAACCAATCCCTGCAGATAGTTCTGCTTGATTGAATCATGGTACTGGTTCACAGGGAGGTAAACAGCACATAGCAAATCCAATAGCCTCTGTCTTCCAGACGTTGCATTGGGACACTATAATTTATTTATTTTTTATTTTATTTTTAGTTTATGCAGAGCAAATTGCTGATGGGATTTAATAAGCTGAACTCACCAGTGTAGGAGAAACAAATATTTAATATGCTGCAGCTGCCAAGTCCCAAACTCAGAAATGAAATCACTTAACTGTTTTGTGGCTAAGCATCCCGCAACTAGGCAAGTAGGATCCAAATGTAATGTTTGTTATTTATGCACCTTGTGAGCCGCCCCGAGCTGCTCTGTGAGCATGAGTGGGCGGGGTAGAAAAATGGTCAAATAAATTAAATAAATAAATGAAGTAAAACTTGGCAATTTAAAGATGATTTGAGAGGACCATCTTGCTGAGATCTGAGCCCCAGGTTCCGTCTTTCTTTTCAACAGACAACAATATCGTTATTAATATTGCAAGCATTTCTTATACGAGTCCATCACCATGTTATCAGTTTGGTTTCTCCCATGCTCTCGTGTCCAGAAGAGAGAAGCAATTAGACCGTTCCTTTCTTCAGTCTGTGGCAGAAAAGCCAGATGACAAGAGTGAAACCTGGCCCATTAGCTGAATGCCCAGGATTTCTAGGCCACAGTTAGCATTAAGTGCAAAGCCTGAGCAAAGTGATATATCTTGCGGCCCTTTCTAAATGTGGCCAGGTTCAGGCTTAGATTATTTAAAATGTTCTAATGCCTAAAATAGCCCAGGGGACTACAATCCCTTTATAACTTAGTCTATTTTCCACATGCTTGTGGTGTTACTAGTAATAATACTTAGCACTCTTTAATCCAAAGGTCTCCACGAGCTAGACAAAATAAAGTAACCTTTCATTGCCTTTGTGATGCAAGCAAGGCTGATGTATGGATAGTTCCATCTGCTCTGGAAATGCAGCAGTCCCTAGGGAACACATGGTTGCTTTTTGACAGTGCATAACAAAGTTATGCAGTAATTTAGGGTATCAAATGAAATTACCACGTGACAAGAAAAATGCGAGATCTTGAACTGAGATTTAACAGGTAACTACAGCTTAAATCTATTTGTTAAAATAAGCTATAAAATGTGTGACCATAAGCTGTTCGTTTTGTTTTACTTTAAAGAATTTTTTGATTTCACTGTTGGTTGGTACAGTTTGTGTAAATTGCCTTCAACTGTAATGAGATTGCGCGGATGTTCCCTTGTGCACATGTGTTCCATCTGAGTGCGTGGAAAATAATTTTACTCTCTTTAAAGAGGACCTGTCCGACACCGAAGAAGTGTTCCCAAAAGAAATCACCAAATGGAGTTCAAACGATCTCATGGATAAAATTGAAACCCCCGAATCTGATGAAACTCAGGGTAATTTTATTTTTTTAACTTAGCACTGCTGGTAACATTTTACTCCATCACTAAATTAGCCTAGACAATAGTCCCCTGAGTGCAGCATGCATTCTTAGCCCTAACTTCCCCATTTGTAAAATGAGGCAATGGTTTGCTCAAGGCTTTGGAAAGAGGCAGTGTTGAAGATGGGGTTAGGATATTGGGGCTCTTGTCTCAGTATCCATTTCAGTCTGATTAACTAAGAACTACCTAAAACAATAAGAATTTCTGACAGAGACCTCAAGCCAATGAATATAATTTTCCACAGATTTTTTTTAAAAGACTTATTTCTACTTGTCCCTCCACTCACAACTTTCATTGTCACCTGTATTCTTCTCTGTTTGTAACTGTTCCCTCTGTTAGTTTGTTTGAGATTCTGAAAGAAAACTGATCCCATCAGCTTAATGAGTCGGTGGCCTGTTAATACAGGGTGATGAGGATGACGCTCTTGCTCTTTTGTGAGGGGGTAAATCTAGGTACATGTAAACACCCCCCCACACCCCCCCAAATGCTAATCTGTTCAGAGTTCAGGCATTCGGTTGCACAATCTCATCCAGCTGTTGTGCAAGAGAACTGTGCTGGGAAGGTGTCTGGTAACCCAGGATGTACTATTACCTCCTGGATATAGAGACATCTCATCAAATCCAGGCCATTGTTTAGCAATTTGCAATTCCATTTTCTTCAGTAAAGTTACTCCTGCTTGCATTAATTGTGAACTGGTCCATTTATTTATCTTTTCCTAAAGCCCTAAATGGCTTGGACCAACATACGTTAGGGATCACTTTCTTCCCCATGTCTCATCACAGTCAGGAGCCGCTTCCTAGCCTCGCTCTCCATGCACTAAGTACATATGGCAAGAGTGTGGCCACTCCCTGGCTTTGAAACTCCCTTCCTCTTGAGTTCTGCCAGAGCTTGAGTCCACATAACTTCTGGAAACAGTATGAAACATTTTTGTTTAGGAAGGTTTTGACAGCGGAGGTGAGTAGATATATTTTAATTGATTTTATTGGGTTTCTATTTAATGTATGTACTATGATTATAGCTGTTTCTTGCCCTAAGGAGATCTGAGGCCAGTTATGCTGAATGCTGCTCATGGGTTCTCAAAGTGGAGGTTACAAAAGAGGCAGTGGAGTTAGTCCACAGGGGGGGGGCAGGAACAGCTCCTCCCTTACTAATTCTTCACTTAAATAGGGGATATGCATCAGAAGCACACCTCCTCCTGATTTTGCAGTGCATAGGATAGTTTTCTCAATTTTGTGGGGTTGTGGAGTGTCAAAATTTAAGAGAAAACTATCACGTGCAACAGTTCCCTCCCAATTTTACAGCCAGGGTCCTAGGGTCACAACTAATCTGGCTTTCCTCATACTGTTAAATGAGAATTGAATTCTTACTAGATGAGAAGAGATCCCATGTTACGGCTGCTGGCATAACTCATGTCATTTTCATGAGTTATAAATGTGTTAAACTGGCTGTGTTCATGTGACAAACCTCTTTCATTCCAGATGATCTCTATCATGAACCATCGACAAAGCACCACGTAGGCTCCAGCGTGGAACAGTTAAGCATAATCGAGGTATGTGCTTAGATTGTATCCAGACAAACTCCCCTGTCGGGTTAGAGAGTCTTACTGGCATAGTAATGGTGTAAGTATTGTGCTTAGAGTTACCATTATGCCTTCAGACAGTAGGCAATCAGGCCTTTGTGGCGGACCCCTCAGTGTAGAACCTGATGTGTCTCCAGTTGTTTGTCTCAGTTCTTCCTTCCTTTCCTTTAAAAAGCACCTGAAGACTTTTTAAACATTCTCCAGGTGCTTTTAAAGGCTCCACTGCTGGTTCCCCTGAATTTATTTTTCCACTCCTTTTCCTTCCCCTTTTAAAATTGTTTTTAACTTGAATTATAAATGTACTTTAGGTTGTTTTATTGTATTTTATAGTATCTTGTGAAACGCCCAGTGCGCCATTTGCAGATGGGGGTGCTATATAAATGAGGTTATTATTGACTTCTTTAAACAAACCGTAAAAACTTATGGAAGTAGTAAGCATTTCTAAATATCGTTATGCCACAGAGCAAAGAATGTCTTCTTTCAGGCAGAGTGACTTTGCTAAGTCAACGTACTACAGTAGTACGTCTACTTGGCAAAGTCACTCTGCCTGAAAGAAGACATTCTTTGCTCTGTGGTATAACGATATTTAGAAATGCTGGAAATTCATTGTTATATGAAAACCCCTGCTTTTCCAGAGTTTTGGTTCAAAGCCCTCTATAGAACTCTGCTTCAAAATGGCTTTGACCTTTGGGGGAAAGCTGCAAGCTAGGTCCAGAGCCTGTAAATTGGTTTCACCTTCTGTTGTAGCACAAAGTGTGCAAGGACGTCTTTCCTCTTTCAGAAGACTGTCCAGGCTCAAGTTGTGTCCTGCCAGCTCTGCCTGTGACCTCGCCGGTTTCTTTCCAAACTAGCATGCACACAAAAGGAAGTGGAAAAATTCAGCCCTCTTATTTTTTCATGCTCTTCGCAAATAGTGCAAGAGTGTTATAGAGGAATACTAAAACTTGTGAATGACAAAATATATTGTTCTTTACTGTATAGAACATATTGGTTTGTCTTGCAAGTTTAACCAGCTTTAATTTTCCAAGGATGGTTATTATTCGAAAAGCATGTCTGGAAGTCTCCCCACACCCCCATGACTCAGCTGGTTTAAAATAAAATCTAGCAAGGAACACAAATAGCTACCTGCATCTGTAGGAATCTTACACCTTGTGCAGGGAACAGTCTTACAAAGGATTGTGGACTGGTGCACTTTGAGAACCTGGTGGGGCCCTTCTTAGCATGGAGCCTGAGGACAGCCCTGATTTCCACCCCAAGCTAGTTAGCTGCTCCTTAGTTTTTCCTGCTCTCCCTTTAGGAGCAGAGGTCAAGGAACGCAAGGAGAAACAAGCCTCCGAATGTTTGCTGATAAACACAATCCAGATGAGCTGTACTGAGTGACTCACCTGCATCTGGTATCCTCACACTGCAGGACAAGGAACACACAAACTTATTGAGAATAAATGCCGATCTGATGAAAGAGTGTCGTCTCTGATTCTAGTTATGGGCTTCTGTGAAAGGGACCACTTTTAGACTCTTTGAGCCAAAGTCAGTGGAGACAATAGCAGTATAACTTATGTAGCCTAATATTAAAACTTGGCTCTTAAACAGCATTCCATCCACAGATAAATTCAGAATGTCAGTAGGTGCAGATTTTTAATAGTAAAGGTGATTAACCAGTGGAACAGTTTACCAAAGGATGTGGTGGATTTTCCATCCCCTCAAGACTGGATGTTTTCCAAGAGAGATGTTCTAGCTCAGCCAGGTCTGACAGGCCTAATATGACCAGGAAACAGGGGTACAGTTGTATTGGGGACCCAAGCTGAAGGGTGCTCCCAAAACCTACAAGCTATCATTTGTGTGAATGAAATACTAGTCTCTCCAGAAATCGGCTAGGCAGACCACTAGGTAATGGCAAAGGGCTAATGGGGGAGAGGAATGGGAGATAAGGGTTTCCAGCTACCGGGATGTACTAGGGCCCTAGATTTCTCTCAACAGGCCTGGGTGGTCCTCATGGACAAAATAAGTTTTGCATCTCCACTCCCTTCCCAGCTGTAAGTCCTTTCAAGGAGCCCTGTTTATTGTCCTGGGCAGATGGTCCCTCTTGTTCAATCAGCAGGGCATCCCTGAACTCAGCTAGAAATTACTGGGTTTGACAAGGATTTACTGAGTGAAATTCTGTGACCTTCCATTATTTGAGAGGTCAGACTAGATCACAATGAGCCTTTCTAGCCTTAAAATCTTCTAATCTAGCCCTGGAGGTTTTATTTTCCACTTATAGCAGTAAGGACCCAGGTGGTGACTCTAGGTTGGTGGTCATGACTGTAGGGTTTTTTAGGAGGTTTTGAGATGGAAGTTGTAAACACAGTGCTGTTGGGGCAAGTACCAAAGTGTGTTAACAAAAACAGTAACTCCCTTGCTTGGGTGGTTTCTGTCCCCATTTTAGGACGAAGCTGTACAGCCTCTGATGCAGCCAAGCAAAATCCACGTCCTCCTCTTGGTACTCCATGGAGGGAACATCCTGGATACGGGAAGTGGCGATCAGAGCTCTAAACAAGGAGACGTCAACACCATCACCACCGTGTTTGACACAGTAATGAGAGTACATTACCCAGCTGCTCTTGGACACATTGCAATCAAGCTAGTCCCTTGCCCAGCCATCTGCTCAGAAGCCTTTTCACTGGTATCCAAGTGAGTTAGTGCTACTTTATCCTGGAGAGAGAGAGACATGTAAAGAAAAAAACCAAACTCTTGTTTCAGTGTGTCTGTAATAATAAATAAATAAATAAAATAAAGGCTATGTGGATATATTCTCTCCCTGACAAAAGTGCAGGACATCAATAAGAGCAAACCGTGTGCTTTGAGAGCACATTTTTTTAATCGGCTAGTAAGCCATCCAGTGTCAGTTTCATGCTTGGCTGTATAGTAGCACCACACTCAGAGCTCTGTGATTGATTTTATTCAAACTAATCAGATAAGAACTTGAGCTTGAATTTGCAGAGAAATTGTCCAAGGGTGATGTAGGTATGCTGCCTCTGCAGCTTAGCTTTGAGAGGGAGGGGGAAACCTATCTCCTTGTGCACAAGAACTTCACTTCTTTGCATTTCCAGATTTCCTTTATGACATGAAGAATTGATGGTGGCGGGTGTAAATGGTGCTATAAACTCCCCATGCGAACATCGCGCTCTTACCCAGCTTCTCTCCTCTCTTCAGTCTCAGTCCTTACAGTTACGATGAAGGCTGCCTTTCCAACAGCCAGGATCACATTCCACTCGCTGCGCTTCCTCTGCTAGCAACATCATCCCCGCAGTATCAGGAGGCTGTGGCCATGGTGATTCTGAGAGCCAACCAGGCGTTCAGCGAGTTTATCAAATCACAAGAGGGCATGTCGTTCAATGGCCAGGTGAGCTATGGGACAGCGAAGAGAAATCATTGGCTTTGTCTCTGTTTTGATGGATCTTTTGGAAGTGTTTGGAGAAAGTTTAATGACAGTGGACGTAGATTTTTTTTAAATTGGGGGCAGGATTAAAGATTTTTTTTCTTTTAAAATGTTTACTGATGCAGTAGGAAACTTTTATAGGAAGAAAAACAGAGGTCAGATTAGGGTTAAAATTCATCTGTAAAAAAAGTGTGTTAAATGTGGCCGTTTTTACACGGATGGCCCCACCCACCGCTGGTTGTTTCAGCAGGTGCGCCGTGGGGGTAGGGGGGGTCATCTGTGTAAACTGGCTGGCAGTGGGTAGGGGGTGCGCTGGGGGTGCGCCCATGTAAACACCACGGACGGTGCACACCCATCTCCACCCACGGAACCATCCGGAAAACCATAGGAGGCCCCGTGGCTGGAGGTGGGGGTGTGTCCGTGTAAAAGGACATACACACACTACGCGAGCACACCCATTCCCTCCCACCCAGCCCCCCGGTGTAAAACCGACCTATGATGTACCCCTCCGAATGAGGTGCAACCAGTGTTATGGGATTAGCAGTGTATACCGGAAATGCTTCCTTCCCCTTCTTTGCACAGTCTGGAATGGAATCACTTCAGATCCCTCCCCAAGCCAGACTTCTCCCTTAGCTGGAAATTATTCACAGACAGCTCAAAGCCTGGTGCAAAACCTCTGATCCAGAAACCATCTAGTCACACCCCCCTTACATGGCAATCAGTAATTCCTTAACTCTTTGGTCTAAGCACAGTTGGTATGTAGATGTTTGATTAAGTGGCAAGGGTTAGAAATGCAATAGGGACCCCGAGTTCCCCATTATGGGTTTATTTAAGGCGTTTATTTTAATTACTGTTTTTTTTGCAAATTAAAGTAATTGTGGCTGGCTCCGCCCCCCCCTCCCCTCTTCTGTTTCCTTGTGTAGGTCTGTTTGGTAGGGGATTGTGTGGGTGGAATCCTGGGGTTTGATGCCTTATGCTACAGCAATCAGACTGTGTCCGAAAGCCAAAACAGCAGCCGTCGAGGAAGCGTTGTGAGTGTGCAGGTAAATGCTGAGTGAGCCTTCAAGATGACAAGTATACTATTTCCCACAGAACATTCCTGGTCCTAGAGGGAAGGGGCAGTCTCCCTCTAAAAATTACTAATTCTTTCTCCATTCCTCCCCATAGCATAGGACTTCGTTAGGACTCTGATCATTGTCCCCCAGTAATCAGCAAGAGGCATGGCTGCTGAGCTGCTTTTCAAGGCCATAATGAACAGTTCTATGCACCCAAACTCATAAAAACCAGACTTCCCAAGTGGCACAATGCTCAATGCAAGTCAGATTTTTCAGCTACAAAGGGGCCCTATATTCTCTTCAGATCTCCTTTTTTTGTGAAATGTTGAGTCTGTATTTAGGTGTATAAGCCTCCTCTTCTACTCGGTGTAACTGAAATTGATCTGTGGCAGAGGTGGGCAAAGTTCCCAAACCCATGAGCCACATAACAAAATTTTCATATCATCAAGAGCCATATGAGAAATTACATTGATTGCGGTTTCCCGATCCTGGAGATAGGACAGTGCAGATTCCCCCAGCTCCTCTGCAACCCCTCGCATCAAAGCTCTGGTGAGTTCAGGCAGTGGCCGAGGACATGCTTCTCCCACTCCCAACAGCCTTCAAGAGGCAGCCAGGGTAACAGTGGCAGCTCCGCTTCTCTTGCTCCTGGGGGCTGTGCATGGACATGGCCCTAGGCAACTGCTTCTGTGCAAGAGCCATAGGACGGGGGTCCAAGAGTCACAGGCAGCTCCCAAGCTGCCGTTTGTCCGCCTCTGATCTATGGGATCAGAAGGTATTAGTGAGGAGCACACATGGATACTTGCATACAGAGTAAAACCTTTCCTCCATAGGAAATAAGCTCAAACTGTATTTTAAAGAATAGACCATATCTGTACGGTGCTGCATACGTCTAGTAGCGCTATAGAAATGATACGTAGTAAGTAGTAGTTAAAGAGATCACTTTAAATTGAGGGGGGAAAGCAAGAGTCAACAGTAACGTAGCATAGGAGAGGCAATAAGAAGAGTTGGCGAAGCAGTCATAGAGGGCTTCAAGCAAGGAAATGAGAAGATAACCCTTAGGAAATGCTCTGCCGCTGCTTTGATGGGGGACGCCCCATTCATTTCAAGGAGACTGCCTCTGGCGCATTGCTTTGAGAACTGGGCTGCTAGTGAGAGCAGACAGCATAGGCAGTAGGCTAATTAAAAGATGACATAGTAACGTAATTGCACTTCTCTGGTGTCTGATGCTTAGGCCTGTGTACTTCCAATTCCAGGACACTGACCTCTTGTCTCCTGGAATCATTGTCAACAACACACACTGTTCTGGTGGCTCCAACTTGGAAGCCAGCAGACACCTAAGCAGGAGCAACATCGATATCCCTCGTAGCAATGGAGAGGATCCAAAGAAGCAGTTGCCACGGAAAAGGAGCGATTCATCAACCTATGAACTGGACACAATAAAGCAGCACCAGGCGTTCCTTTCCAGGTAGGACTTCAAAGCGATGGAGAGGCAGCCACGTCTTAGGACAAGAGGCAGACCCCTGGGAAGCTTTCACCATGAGTAGATGGCAGGGTTGAGGAAGGTTAGGAAAGACTATGAATCGCTTCAGGTTCCGTCATAGGGTGTTGGATTTGCAGAGTAACTACCAGCAGTGCAGGATGATATGGAGTGATAGTAGGGACTAAGGCTGCAGTATGGTACTTGCATTATAGGGGTGGAGCAACTGTCTAATGGCTGCATGAAAGTTATGAGAAGTAGGTGGCTGCTCTTGACCTTGTTACTGCTGCTGGGTATGAATAGACCAATGCAAAAGAGTTTGCCCAATGTTGTCTCTATTTTTTAATTTTTAAAAAAAGTTTAATGCATCTATTGAAACTAATTCTGGACAGGTCAACTTACTCCTTAGAAGACATGGACCCAAATCACTGCTGTTGCTCTGAGTATCTCTGAAATCAAAGCCATGTTCAGGTCTGGAGGGGAGCATTAAGCTTAAGCCCATCTTGAGTTTGCTGCCATATCAGACACAAGTTCTGTTCTTCGTATTGGTCTCCTCCTTCCACGCCACTGGGATTAAAGGACACTAGAAGTAGCATTCCCAGTCCACTGAGCAGAGGAGAAGGTTTTTTAGCTTTGTTTAATAGTTCTTCCTCTAGCTGTTAAAGGAGCAGTATTGACTGGCTTTGAAGGGTGGCTCCAGCCCGGCAGTTTGGTCTCTGATATCTAATCTTGTCTGTGACCCATAACTCAGGGTCTCCCATAGTAGGGACGGACCTGAGACCATCATGGTTCTGCCAGAGATACAGTATGACTTTGGGCAAACTAACAGCATCCATCTTGATTGTTACAGATCAAATGCTAGACATTTCCGGTTCACCCATTTTGTGACTCAGCACGTGCAGTATTGTTGCTGCAGCCCTAGATACAACACATTTAGTTTTAAAAGTAGGGCTCTTGTTGCTTCCCTTTTTTCTGATTATATCTTGCTGCCAAGAATGCTTTTTTGCCCTCTGATATTCAGCCTAAATTTTCCCTTTGGGGAAAACTCATTTCCATGCATACAGAGAAACCTGAAGCTTCCTCTTTCCAATGGCTAATTACTATCCAATACTTGGGCAGTAAACCAGTTGGGAATGCCTATTAAGCCATTTCAATTTCCTGTATATGGAAGACATAAAGTTCCAGATTATTAAACTCTGTTTTTCAAAGATTCTTTAAATGAATTAAATCATTATTACAGGAGTCTTCCTACAACCCGACTGGGACTTGGATACAGTTCTCAGACCACTTCTGTGAGCCAGGCTTTCCATCAGCATGTAGAGTAGGAAAGCCCCAGACAATCTTCTCTGACCCTCCCTTTCCAGTGAAGGGCCCTATAGACACCCTCAGGGCTCAGTTACCCCGACCAGATCCAGCATGGAAGCTATTTAGCTGCTTTCTTGTCAAGAACATTTACCAAAGGACAGATACAGTGTGAGAAAATACCAAAGTAAATGTTGTTGGGTCACAGAGCTGCTATGTTGGATAAGACGGTTGGACTGAGGAAAGCCAATATACTCGGTTCATTTCCTGAAGGCAATAAAGGACAATTGATTTATTGCCAAACCTTATCACAACAGCCTCATGCTGGTAGCACCAAGACATTGCTGTCTCCTCCATGTTTGTTCTAAGCAAGGAGGACATACTCGCTGATCAGCAGGAAGGAAGACAGCCTTCCTCAACGTCCAACATGCGGCATCATGGTTCTCTGGCTAAGCGTCCCTACCTTCTTTCTTTCTTTCTTTCTTTCTTTCTTTCTTTCTTTCTTTCTTTCTTTCTTCACTAATGGACAGCAACAGCTTTTGTCTCTGCACATTCAAACTTCTTTCTGAATCTGCCCTGGTGTTGATGGCATTTGAGATTAAGTTCATTTGAATAGTGCAGAGGGAATATGGTGCCAGAAAGCTGATCCAGCATTTGACCCAACCTAGCCGTGCTCCAGCCCTGGGTGGGGCTGTGTCAGAGTGATGACATTATCCTGTCTCTTTATTGAGTAGCCACACCCTTATTTAATCCTGTGAAATAATCACAGAACTCCAAAGAGAGGCAGTCTGACCTGGGTTGGACCCAACAGATAAGTGGAGAGTGCTTTTGACCCCATGCTTTTGCTTGGGTTCTGTTGGGTCACAGGCCTCTTGTAGTATGCAGATTGATTCAATAACATACATTACCAGCAGGGATCTCTATCACTGCATGACTTGAGCACTAATATATTCCACCCCCCCCCCCCAATGAAACTCAACAAGATCTATTGTAACAGGGTGAAAACAAACATGACGCTAACCACCCTTTAACCACCCTTGGTGGTCATTTATGTATGTTTCAGGGCTGCATAGGGCACCAATACAGCCCTGCAACATGCATAAATAACCACCAAGGGTGGTTAAAGGGTGGCTAGTGTCATGTCTGTTTTCACCCATAGTTTAATGCAGATATCTTTCATTTTCCAAACCCAATCTCTCCCCCGCCCTTCCCCCCCCCCACCGTAAAGCTCTATTACTTCCAGTGATGTCATTTTCATATTATAAATTAGTAACTTGCTTCGGAGCATCATTAATCTTGTTTAATGGAGTGGGATCGTGTGGGCTACGTGATGCGATTCTGAATATATATTTTTTCCCTTCTCAGTTCTTTTTTTTTTTATCATTCCTAGGTAGGGCTTTTGAATGTCTGTTAAAATGAGAGAGATGGGGCTAAGTGACTTATTTAAAACGTGTGCTCAGTAACCCCCTTGGGGAGAGTGAAGAAAATAACTTGAAACAGAATAGAAATTGGGATCCATCTAGAAAATCTGTTTCTGCTGTAATGCTCTTGATCCATGTGCGGCCTCTCATTTTTCCTGTGCAGTTTGGTCAAGTTGCTTAGTGCAGGCTTCCTTGACATCAGCAGGGCTTGCTGTGTACGGATTTCGATTAGTTACGTATAGCAGGCCAGCGGGCTGCAGGAGCAACAGCTAAAACCTTTCTGGTTCCACCAAAGGATTGTCCTCTTTGTTGTCTTTGGGAATAGTCTCTGAAAGCACATATTACAGTAGCACAAACTCATGGGGTGTTTTTTTTTTTGTTTGTTTTGAGGTTTTTTGCTTTGTGCAAAGGGAAATGTGCTCATTTTAGCTGTCACTGCTGTAATCTTGCCTTATGTTCGCTGTCTCGATGCCACTGTTTTGACTTTCTCAATGATATGTATGCAATAGTGTAAGTGAGCCTAATAACCTGCTGTGGTTGGGAACTGAGGCACTTGACAGAGGGTAGCATCTCTGTGTGTCAGACACACACACACATGATAGTACAGCGTGGGGTAAAGGTTTGATTAGCATTTATTTGGAATGGTATGCAAGTGGAGGCCACGCCCCTCCTTTCCCTGGCCGCTCTAGGCCCAACTCTTCGCTCTCTCCATTCACAGCTGTTACTTTATCAGACTAACTCTCCCCAGGTGAAGGATGCAGGCAGGGGCAGCTGCTCCAGATCCTAGACAACATTGTATAGATGAGCATATTCCACTGCGGGTGCCAAGGGAGCCGAAGTAGCAGGATTTCACTGCAGAGCCTGGCAGCCACTTCACAATCATGAGGGACTCTTTCAAAGGGCCCATGCAGAGCTGCTGCCCTGCTAGCTCTAATCCTCAGTCAGAATACAGCAACCCGTCCAAAGTTCCAACCCAGAGCAGCCCCACCACCCGCAGCAACAGCGCTACAAGAACAGCAGGCAGACTATTCCAGACCCATGCCAATAAAAACCTCCCTAGCTACCACGTTGTGTATTTTCATTGACAGGAAAGCTCCTTCAGCACCATTAGAGAGCTTTAGAATACTCTATAGGCACTATATTTTAAATACTTCCAGCTGTTAATAACAATACAACCCAGATGTCAGTCCAACTCGGTAAACCCTGCAGGCACAGGAAAATTACAACTCCTAAGATTTAGAAACCTCTTATTATTGTCTACAATAACCGCTCTGTAAACCACACGGTTGTGGAGGTGAACATCGGGGCTTGCACAATCCATCAGCTCTGGAGTGCAAACAAGAGCTGTGTAGGAGGAAATTCCTCGAATCCCTTACTGGCCCTTTGGAGACTCGAGTAATATTTAGTCCTCCAAATCTGCGTCCTGCCAGCACCCTAAGAATTTTGCAGGGAAATTGAACCAGATGCTTTTAGAGAGAGAAAACTGTTGGTGCTATATTATTAATTATTTATTATTATTATTATTATTTTTTTTGTTGTTGTTGTTGTTTTTAATAATAAATAATGGAAATCAGTTGGTGATCAGGATTTTTGTTTTGCTTTTAAACTGCAGCTCTTGGTTGACCCCAAAAAATCTGATCAGAGGGCAAAACTTGTTTTGTTGTAAGCTGCTCCGAGTTGCCCATGTGGGCAAGAGGAAGCGGTTAAGAAATATAATGAAATAAATAAATAAAAACACAAAAGAGGGTGTTGAAAGTACAGTCAAAGATATGGTAGCACGGTCCATCCTAGGGAAATTGCTGTTATGTTATAGAATTATGTATATACTTATCCATATTTTTATTACAATCGCAAGCTATGTGGAAAGAGGGAAGGCAGTGTGCAGAGAAGTAAGAATCCTTTCTGCAGATTGTGACCATTCTTTTTCTCTTCCCCCCCCTCCCTTTTTTCTTTTCTTTTTCCCTTCATTAATCCCCTAACACTTGTCTACCAACTTCTTTGAGGAAGGAATGGGTAAGCACAGCTTGTAGCTTTCCATCATGTTGAAAACAAAAGCAAAATACGTTGCAAAGGATTTTGGTGCCGACAAGGCGAGATATAGTAGTTAATGATGGACGTGGAGTGGGCTGAGTTAAAGCTCCTTGTAATTGCTGCCTTTTGCATGGCACCGTAGTAACTTTAGTTTGCTGCTGTTTCCAAATTATTATTTCAGTGGCACCAGCCAATACCTTATTCACAAGACATGTGGATAAGGGGAGCAGATAGAAATCCCAAAGGGTATCTGGCTTGGACTTTGATTTTATGAACTGAGTCATGCCAGTGAAAGACGGCGTTTGGTTTCAATGGAGTTACTCGTTAAGCTTTAATGGGCCAGTTTTCTTTTATTCATATCATATATACAATTAACCACAGCTTTTTTTCTTTCAGCCTAAGCGCAAAACTTCTACCCTGTTCTTACAGCACTCTTCTTTTTAAGTTTACATTCCAGCGTTCTGAGAAATGACCCCGGATCAAGAAGATCTAGTAGTTCCACTATGTTGGATGGAGGAAACATTGGAAAATTTGAATTTGAGATCACTGATTTCTTCTTGTTTGGATCTCCCTTGGGTCTGGTCCTTGCACTGAGAAAAACCGTCATTCCAGCACTTGACGGTAGGTTCTGGCATGTACTCGAGGTTCCTCTTGAAATACCGTCTGCTCCAAAAGGACGTCAGGGTGGTGAAAGAAAACCCAGCAACCTAGAAAACACAGGCTGTAGAAAAGGGGGGGGTGGGGCAGACTGCCAGGGAGTCAGCCTAGGGCTGAAGTAGGGTGCGGGAGAGTCTGCCATGACCTTGGGCTCCACCACCACCCATAGATTGCAGGGGGTGGCAACAAACGCTGCTCACCGTAGAATGTTCTTTAAAACTAAACTGCATGGGGAGTTTTTTTGCTGATGGAAAAGAAAAAAGTGAGTCTCTGTAAATATTGATTATGCATTCCTTTGTCATAATTAGAGAGAGACAGTTTTGAAAAGATCTAAAAATATGGTTCAAAGGTTGCTTGGAAAAGGATGTTCCAGTAAAAATCAATCGACCTAAATCTGGGCTCCTCTATAAGTAAGCGCATTAAATGTCTTCATCCTTTTAGAAGTAATAAACAACCCATTGTCTAGATCATATGAGCCTCGTAAATAGCCTGGCAATGCATGCCCATCTCTGTCATTGTTTTCCCCTTCTCTGCTTAGTCTTTCAGCTGAGGCCAGCCTGCCAGCAGGTCTACAACCTGTTCCATCCTGCAGACCCTTCTGCCTCACGTCTGGAGCCCCTCTTGGAAAAGAAGTTCCACGTGCTGCCTCCCTTTAATGTACCACGTTACCAGAGGTTCCCTCTAGGCGACGGCAATTCTGCCCTCCTGGGTAAGTCCATTATCCACCGGAAGGCTCTCTATCCATGTTCCTCACGTGGATAGCGGAGATCAGTAAGAGCTCTAGTTGCAGGAGGAGGACAGGATTTTCTTTAGTAGCATTTAATTTCTTTAGCAAGTTTCCAAGACATTGAGTTTTTTTCTCTACCAATGAAATCTATGGCTACTTTATCAGCATTGATTAAATACATCCTACAGGGGTTACTAGACAGCATGCTCCACATGGTGTTCTACTTTTTATGTCCCAGTGAGTGGTATTTATAAAAACATCCACTCTAGTTTGGATTCTGTTGAGCTGGGAGTCAGAATTGTAGGGTGTGGGGCAGTTATGCTTGAGCAAACTAGGGGGAAATAGGCACTGAAGGTCATTGTCCAGGGTAGACATAAAGCAGCTTTCTGTAAGAGACTGTTCCCACCCCAAGACCCGATACATATATATTCCTTTCAGGTGCACCCTTCACTGGGCCTCAATTACATGACCTCTCCTTGCTCTCACCATCTCCACCTGTCTGGAATGTGCATTTCATCACAAGCATTGGGATTTATTGAAACACGGTTCACATTCATATCCAAGACCCATTCCCTTTTTAAGCCCTCAGTTGGGTTGCCAACTCCAAATGTTCCCAAATGATGAGGCAGGCTCCACCAAATACTGAGAATGGGTTTTAAAAGTCTTAATTTTTTAAAAAATATGGCTCTTTAAGAAACAATATACTTACAATTTTAGACTTTCATCTGTTACCATAAGGACTAAGGACCTTATTTTCTTTCAATAAAAATTTAGGTTCTCTTAATTTTTAGCAGTTGAGGCTAGAAGGCAATACCAACATTTCCAAGACTTGTGATAGAATCTCAGGAATTGAGAACCTTGCTTTGGTTCCCAGCAGGATGAAGCTGTTTGTGGGACAGGTAAACAAACAACAGAGAAAACTGCTCATGCCAAGCCCAACAGACTCTGAGACGACAGAGGTTTTTTTCCCCTTACTGGAGCCTGCCTGTCAAAATTGATCAATGCCTTAAAGCACTTAGAGATCATTGCTGAAAAACTGATTTGCAGCCATAAAGCAAGCCACAAGAATTGAGAGCTGCATAAAGACAGGATTCACCCAGTGGGCATTTTTCCAGGCTCTGGTAATTTTTACAGTTATTTTACATTGGACTCATGGAAGGTTATACGGAAATGGAGTTTGCTATGTGGGGGGTAACCTAAATTCTGGTAGCCTTTGATTGCTTTCCCCTCCATCACTTTCAAATTGATAATACCAAGCCATCAGCCAAAGGATTTTTGTGTATTTTAATACTGCTTGCCGTATTTATGTGGCCAGTTTGCTATATGGCCACAAAACAAAACCCAGACCCAGGAGAGCAATTAAAAACTTTTCTTTGGTTCCCCTCTGTGCTTTTCTTCAAATTTTCCTGTGACTGCATTGTGAGATTTCAAAAGTGGACCCGCTCGCCCTCCCCAAATAGCCTTACAAATCAATTTAGAAAACTATAGGAGCCTGAAATAGGCTCTCCCTGCCAGGCCATTTTATGAAATGCTAAAGTATTTCTTACTCTTTAAATGAATTTTTAAATCTTATATTACCTAGCATACATGAGCCAAGCTTTCCACTGAGATCAATGGCAAGGCTGAGATACTGACTGAGAGGAGGAGGAGGAAGAGATAAGCTTTTATTTAGCAAAGATTGTTATTTATTATCCCACCTTAGGTCATTAGTGAGGTGGAACTGACATTAGAGGCAGTGCAGCAATAGGAAGCGAGTACTAGCTTTAGATGCAGGGCTCATGAGTTCAATTCCCATGTCTGCCATTGGTTTTCTGTATGACCTTGAACAAGTCGCAGTGCCTCTCTTTTTCCCTATCAGTATAATGGGGATAATGATACTTAATAGTTTTGCAAAGCACTTAGAGGTTATTAAAAATCCTACTTAAGAGCTAAGTATTGGCATTATAATATTAATAAAGAGAGAAGTAGTTCTCTCTGGTAATTATGCTTTCTGCAGTATTAATAGGGAATTCTAAGCCCCTTTTTCTGGTTTGAGACTTGTTGCAATAATGGACGTTTCTATTCCCCAGTGACTAAAACAAGTGATAAATAAGCCATTCAGATGTTCATTCTTCATGTAAGGGAAGTATTCTCTCTTCCACATAAAACAATGACATGCACACACCAGCCATTCCCTTCCGTTAATGTCAAAATTCCACTGTGATATTTATCTGTGACCATGAATGACTGTTTTAACTGCAATTTGAAAAGCCAGCATTGACATTTTGCTTTTCACTGAAGAGTGTCCTAGAAAAGTTTTGTTTCTGCCATAACTACAGCTCTTGCTGATCACGTAAGTATAGGAGTTTGATTGCAAAGTAACTCTACGCAGTTCATGACTAAAGTAAAAATGCTATTCTTGGAAAGCCCACTTCCAGCTGTTTGTATAGTGCCATGTGTGACACAGCAATGAGAACCACCTTCTGTGTGACAAACGCATACCTAGCAGAACTCCATTTGCAGTAAAGTTAAACCAAGGTCCCTGATTATTTTAGCATGTTGCAAACTCTGACTAAAGTGAATTGCTGCTTGAGTGGGTGCTTCCAGACATCATGCTAAAAACGTTTGGATCCAACGAAAGCACCAAAAAATTACCACGCAGTGGAATTTTTTTGTGAAATCTGGAAATATCCATCATGGAATGTCGAGGGAGGTAACCATTTGGTAAGTCCCCTCAGATGTCACAAAAAACTCCCCCGTGCAGTAATACTGTTGCTGGTGTCCGAAGACTTTCATCTTGATATCCAAGATGGTTGTCATTTTTGTTTGCTGTTCTAGACATGCCATTCCTGTGCTTTCCTCTCATGTTGTTACTGCTTTTAACAAATAAGGCACTGAATTCAGGCTTATTTGGAAGATCATCTGACTATCTGCCTTAGTTTAAGTGCCTGCATTTGAAGAATGCCCTTTATAGAAGACCCTGAACTGTAGCCACAAGTGCTAGATTGTGACTGTTTGTATTTGTTACACTTTGTGGCCATACGTCTGTTGTTCTTGTCCTTTTTGTTTTCTTCCCCATCTGCTTCTAGTTTAGACAGTCCAGAGCAATCCCATCCTCCTTGTAGAAAGCAGCCCACTGGTTGCTCTCCAGCGCCAGGACAACTTCATGGAAACCAGTATCCCTGTTCCTGTTCTGAATTGGCAAGAGGTTTCCAATAAAAATGCCGTCTTTGCTGAGTGTGTGTAATCTACCCTTTTTCTATTGTCTTGTGTTGCGTACTTGGGTTTGCTATTTGGAGATTGTGGTGCCACACCATGGAGCTGAAAGATTTCCCTGTCTGTCAGAGAATGAGATGCCAAGGGCCTGTGTAGCTGTGTGCGCCTGGGTGGAAGCTGCAAGCAAACTGCTTCATTCTGTGAGGTTAACTAACCTAAGATCTTTCTCCTTCCAGCTCTAATGCTGGAAGGGGAAATAGGATTTCCTTCTCCCCTGGTGCTGCTGCTGGAAAAAGACTGAGCCAAACACAGAGAGGGGAGGGTCACTAGACATAGCGGGAAACTTGGGGGAAATCCATCCTGTTTCCAATTCTGGGCTCTGAGGTGGTTGCCCAGACATACACTATTGGGTAGCCGCTGTATGTGACAGCAGTTATCTGACGGGAGGTGGGAAACCAGGGAGTCCCTGCCATCACTTCCCTTGAGCCTGGGAGTGACAGCTGCCGTGGAGCTCCAGGAGTGTTGCTGCTACTCCCAGAGTCCTGCTTCCAAGGCCCAAACAGTTAGGCCCACCACCCTCCTGATGAGCAAGGACTTGCTCAAAGTTCACCTGTAACGTTTGTGGGCAAGCAACCAGAGGCAGTTGCAGTGATGTAGCTAGCTACCATAGGGACAGAAGGGACATTTGTCCCATGGCCCAAGCAGGGGGGAGGGGGAGCGGCACAAATGATTCCTCCTGTCCCTATAGTATCATAGCTATGCCCCTGCCGCAAATAATCCTCCCTGTTCTCTTGCTGCGGTCAGAGACTTGAACATGGACTCGAGCAAGCGGCAGCAGCACAAGTCAGGCAGCGCAGTCTCCGACTCAGCAAGCCGAGCTGTGGGAGGAGTCAGGAGAGGTGATGTCGGAGATGGCCAGAGCGGAGAGGAAAGTGGCAGCAGCCAGCAGTCCAGAGGAGATTGAGAGGCTGTGGCTGGGGTAGGGCAGGGCACCGCTGCTCCCCAATCACTGCAGCCTCTCCAACTCCTCCGGACCACCAGCCACCACTGCTCTCCGCTCGGACACCACTGCAGCACCTCTCCTAACTCCTCAGCTTGCTGTGCCAAGCCTGAGGCTGTGCTGCTTGCTGGAAAGGGGAGTGTTCCCTGGGGTCGGGGCAGGGCGACTGGGTCCAGGGGGGTGGGGGCAGGGGATCTTGGGGGGGGCTTGTGAGGGCAGGGAGGCTGGATGGGGGGGTCTGTGTGAAAACTGGACAAGTCCATTTCTTGCACCTGGGTCCATTCCAGCCTAACTCCACCCCTGAGCAGTTGGCAGCTCATGAACAAACCTGACCCACTCAAACAAGTGGGTAGCATTCCAAATGGTAACACCTAGTGCTGCTAAAAGGCTTGGGTCTTGCTTTGCTTCCAGGCCACCTCGGCTCCACAGCTTATGCAGCACCCACTGGACGGGACGCCTAATGTTTCCCAGTATGGCCAGGACATCTTGTACAAGACTGCTGACCCCAAATGTTCAAAAAGCAGGAGTCGGACTCCAGAAATCATGAGTTTCTTTTTTTAAAAAGAGGAAAACAAATTGGATTTTGTGTCTATGCTTTAAGATTTCTGAACTTAGAGGCCTGCCCTGCAGTCTCACTTCTTTCCAAGCACAAAGGCTAGGCTGTTACATTTTAAAATAAATCAAACACATGATGCGATTTCTTGTAGAATGACCACATTTGTGCATGTTTCCAAAGGGGTCCAGCTTTATATTTAGAAATTTATTATGCATCATCTCAGTCCTGTGAGGAAAACTTTCAGCACCCAGCTGTGTTTTTTATTAATTATTATTATTATTATTATTTCCTTTTTAAAAAGCACAAAATTTTGTTTTCTTTAATAATCTCTGCTTTATAACCAAGTTTGGTAAATGTTTGTGTTCCTATTCAAAATACTGCATGGTCATTTTGTTGTTAGTTCTGTTACGGCTGATCCTGCAACTGAGAGCTAATGAGACTTTAATTTGGGGTGGAGGGATTTTTGTTGTTGTTACTTTAACCCCTTGCTCCTTTTAAAATACTTTTCAAGGAAAGCCTTTTCTTGCAGCCCTTCCTGATACGAGGAGCCCCGTAGGGCTGAGAGAGAATGTTGGCACAGCAGCGCCGCCTACTGGTGGCAAGGGGTTGAAAAATAAAGCTGTGTTCCTTGAAGTGATGGGAAAACCCTGCAATAGTGAACTGACTTTTCTGGTTCGGTGATGCAGGACCCCTTAGCGCATCTAGTTTTATCCCACTGGCCTTGTTAGATTCAAGGCCAGGAAAAGATTCCACTCTCTTCCTCAGTGTTTCTATGCAGACACCTGGTGGCACGGAAGGCTAAATTAAACCACAGGGGCTGCTGGTGAACTTTATGGTCACAAAAGCTCCAAGAACCTCATCTTTTTGTGGCTTCTGAAATTAGGGGATCCCAAAAGTGCTCCTTGTTGTCTCTGCTCCCATTAAAGCCCCTCCCACAAAATTAGGCCATTCTTGAGGGCATTCTTTCATTAAAATCCCCAACCCTATCCCTTTTTACCTGCTTAAAACCTTGTTGCTAGCTCTTGCATTCCTTTTGCAGTTGTGTTCTGCTGTATTGAAGCAGCCTGCTCCATGAATGGCCCAATCCTGACACCCCAGTGACTTAATTCAGTGCTGCACCCTCTGCACACAAAGTGGGCATCATCACCCCACTTTTTGGCAAATATCACCTTGTAGACATGTCTTCTGTGAGTGTCCTACATCTAAGGCTACTTGACCGGTATAAAACATGGTGGTGGTGGTGGTTATTATTTATATAGCGCAAACAATGTCTCTGGAACTGAACAGTCATGATTATAGAGATGGATCCCTGCCCCAAGGGGCTTACAATTTGTAATATGCCTGGGGAGAGGCACCTAGCCAGGGATAGGGGTACATTCACAAAGCTGAGACATTGCCATGCACGATTAGCTTAGTTACAAGGGAGGAAGAGGATGCCGAAGGATGGGGGGGACAGTATAAAGGGAACAGCTTGTGCAGGTGAGGAGGTAGGAAGAGGTTGATTTTTAGGAGGAATTTGAAGGGAGGGAGCAGACAGTATGTGTTCAGGGAGGGAGTTCCAAGCATAAGTGTTGGAGAAGAACTGGGAGGAGCAACTGCCAGCCTAGACCTTGTTTACCCCCCTCAGCAGAGTTTATTTTGCCCTCTTCCCCCAAGATCATCCCGTGTTGCTGCTCCACATTCTGGAGAAGGGAGAGAGCAACTTGCACATGCCTTTTCTCCCTCCCGTGCACATTCCTGGCAGCAGCAGGCTTTCTGTGTCACATGCTCTCTCACAGAGGTTGGGGTTGCGGATCCCCCTCTGTGCAAGCCCAGCAGCTGCTCCTTATTTGTCTTTCCTGCAGGGGCAGAGAAAGCCTCCAGCAGTCTGGTGGCCAGTCCCACCCCCTTCCTATTCTCTGCCCTGTGGGCTCAACTTTGACTTCCCAGATTTTCCTGAAATAACACCAATGCTTTTGCTTCCCATGCAAAGAGTTCTGTTAAAGATTGGAGGGTGTACAGCTTGCAGCGGAGACGCCGCATTCCCAAAGAGAAGGAGATGCCACAAAGCATGTGCACCCAAGAAAGCCGGTGTAATTAAGTCTGTCTGAAAGAGTGGCCACTGTCAGAGCAGAATCCCCTTCCTTCACCAACACAGGGTGATGCTACGTTTCAGGATGCTCTTTAACATATAAAGTGGTGGGGATTTTCCCCAGCAAGCCTGTAGGAATTCCTCACCTCTAATTTCCAGATTCTTTGCCAGGATTTGCCCTTCCATGACAGTAATAAAC
>QEPC01002388.1:10124491-10154274 GCA_003113815.1 Sphenodon punctatus | reverse complement strand
CAGACATGACGCTAACCACCCTTTAACCACCCTTGGTGGTCATTTATGCATGTTTCAAGGCTGCATAGGGCACCAATACAGCCCTGCAACATGCATAAATAACCACCAAGGGTGGTTAGCATCATGTCTGTTTTCACCCCATGTCTGTGATGACACCAGCCAAGACTCTACTATGCAACAGGTGGTCATTTTGATGGCTACTCTTGTATAGCTCCAAAGCTGTAGAACTTCAGCACCATTTTTGCTATCCGACGACCTCTTGGACTGACAGAAGAGAGAGCTGGCTTGCAAGTCCCAGCTGCAGCTGGGATGATTTATTTTGGATTTCCATCCTGCCCTTTTCTGAAAACAATTCAGGGCAGCTTGCAGAAAGTAAAAATACATCATCAAAAATACCCAAACACCTGCCCTCACAATACATTACAATTAAAAAATTCAATTTAAAAATCAACTTACAAGATCTCTCCCCCTCCCCCCCGCCCACCTCCAACCATCACACATCCCTCTTATGGGATAAAATTGTATTGCTAGCTGCAGTTGTCCTGGTGGGTTTAGCATCTGGCATAGAACTAGGAGCCAAGATACCAAACTAAACAGACATTTGCAGTGGCATAGCAGTTCTGTAAACTTGTAGTCTTATCAATATGCCTGATGTAGGACCTGCCCAGTGCTTTGTCTGCCAATCTTTGATTATGATGGGAGCCCTCTATGCAGGCTGCAGCAGCAGTGTAAACCCACTGAAGGGTTGTGTTGAGTAACTGAATCTACATCTGTGCCCATCCTGATGAGGGGTTGTATGATTTAACCCTGCTATGGGGTACTCTGTGTATTATCATATGCTTCCCTGCCAACTCATATCCCTTCTGTGCCTCCCTGCCCTGGAGTTGAATGGTGGGAGCTGTTTTAGGGTCTCAGTGACACAGCACTTGCATTCCATTGGGCTGGTTTAGTTTGCTGAGGGTTTCATTCCAAATAAACCATGGGGGAGAATTATGTTTGAAGCCATGGATTCACCTTTCAGTGGAGGTCAGAACATGCCGCACTCCCCCACCAAAGAGCTGATGCTGTGTAAGGGTGAAGCAGATGAATGAAGAAGCAAGGCCAGCCTTAGAAATTGCAGGACCCAAAGCGGAGACAAAATTGTGGGGGTCCCTCAGCCCTGCCCACTTCCCTTTGACGATTACAGAGAATTGTCATAGAAGTATGTTACTTCTAACCTGTCAGTACGATGTGCACCAAAGCACATTTAAATCTGTGTTAGATTAAAGGAAGCACAGGACATAGATATGGTTAAAGAGCAACAACTCTTATTTAAAACACATGAGGGCAGGCATACAAGGATAGGGACAGATCTAGACCCTTCTTCTCTTGAGCATATCCCTATTACACTCCCAACATAGAAGAAGTTCAAACATAGATCCAGCTGATGAAACCTAGATTAAACAACCCCCACATGACCACAGTATCACCAATGAAATCAGGGGTGAGAAGCCAAATCTCAGGCCCAGGGGCCAAAAACAGCTCACAGCAAGATTTTATGTGGCCCCTTTCTAGTTCCTGGATTTGGGCCTGGATCTCAGACGCCAAAGCACTGAAAAAACAATTGTATAAATGCTCGTAATAATAATAATAACATATTTATTTATTTATTTATTTAAAATTTATATCCCGCCCCTCCTGCCCACAGGGCAGCCCGGGGCAGCGAACAACATTCATTAAAACAATATAAAATTTTAAAACAATTTAAAATACAATATGTGGGGAAAGCCCCCATCCCCGCCCCCACCCCACCCCATATCAAACCACTCCCTCACGGCCACAGCATTCCCAGCCCCTTCCCATTACCCAAACCCTTCCCCAGATGGCTCCAGTCCACTCCCAACCCCCGGAGGGGTGCAGCAGTGTAAATGAACTCACATCGGGGGGAGATGGGGAAAAGGTATTTTATTGGCTGGGTTGTCCTTTAGCTCTGATGCTGCTGGGCCTGGGAGGGCTGGTGGTCAGTCAGAGGCAGGCTTAGGCTGCTAGGCAGGAGGGGACAGCAGGAACACATTTGTGGGTCTCTCCTTGAGTTGGGTGGTGGCTCTCTTCTCCCCTCCAGGAGCCACGAGGGGCAGGGAAAGAGGGAGAGGTGGGGGTCATGGGGAGAGGGACCAGCCTCCTCTCTCTCACACAGACTTTCACAGTCACCTCTCACACACACACACGCGCGCGCGCACGCACATGAGAGGAGGTGAGGAATTACCATCTGCTCGCTTGCCTCCTGCTGCCGCTGTTTAAAGATCCTGCGCCACTGTATGCATGCTTGGGTCACCATGTTTCCTAAGTCTGGCCTGCTGGGACTACAGTTCCCAGCATGCCAGACTATGAAACATGGTGGCATCAGCGTGTGTACTTTGAAACTGTCAGTGGTGGCGATGGCGGCAGCAGCAGCATCGGGCTTGGGGGTATGTGGTAGTTCCTCCTCCCCCCTCCCAAGTCTGCTGGCCACTGAATCTCCCTGAGTAGCAGTCAGTGGCGGAAGCAGCGCACGGGCCTCCCCCCCCAGGGGGTGGGGCCTGGGGTGGCTGCCTCATGGTAAGACCAGCCCTGTGAAGAAGAACAGTTCTCCAGAGCTTCTGGGAGTTGTCGTCCTCTGAGTAGTTCTGAGAGTTGATGGAATTCAAGGAGGCCCTTGAACTCCAACTCCTGCTGACATATTATAGTTAAGAACATAAGAGAGCCATACTGGGTTAGACCAATGGTCTATCCATCCAACCCAGCATCCTGTCTCGGACAGTGGCCAACTTGGGTCACTTCAGAGAAGTACACAACAGGTCATAATGGAGTGATCCATTCCTGCTATTCCATTCCATTCTGAGGTGTTATGACCTATCCCCTCACCTATGACTTGACTCATAGCCATTTATGGATAAGAATACTCCATGAAACTAACTGGCAGGAGGCTTAAAAGAAAGTATTTCACTCAATACACAATGACTTTTGGAATTTGTTGCCAGAAGATGTGGTCAAAGCCAGTAGTATAGCTGTGTTTTAAAAAGGATGAGGAGGATAGGTCCATGAATGGCTATTAGCCAAGTAGGTTGGTGGACATCACCGGTCGGGAGCTGTGAGTGAACAACAGGGAACGGATCACCCCATTGTGACCTGTTGAGGACTTCTCCAAAGTGACTGAGTTTGGCCACTGCCAGAGACATGATGCTGGGCAAAAATACAGAATGAATGGTCCCTGCCCACAGTGCCCTGCCCTACTGTCTATATAGTAAAGGCACGCAATGTTTAGGAGGGGGACTGGATGGGTGGAGAGGGATGTACCCAAGGCATGTAAGCCATGCTGGGAATAGAGCCCGAGTTTCTCTCTTGTGCCCTGCTGACTGGACCACACCAAATCTCCACTAAACACCGCGCTGTAACCTGCTCTCACACCTGCCTTATGCACTTTCTCAGAATGTGACTTCAGTGTCCTTCCTTATGAATCCCCCACTGAAGGAAGGGTCCGTTTGAGCAAGACATCGCTCTGCACAGCATATGCACAGCACAGTGAGAGCCTGTGGTAAGTGAGTTAAAAGGGAGAGGGAAAGCGAGGAGAACATACATCAGAGGAGAGAGACTTTTAGGCACAACTCTGGATGCAAAAAAAAGTGCCTGGCTCAGAAGCCAACTAGGACACAGACTCTGGCAGTCCATAAGGCAGTGAAAAGAGCTATGTTTTACCAGTGATGGCTCTGCTTTTCATACTTTCTCTTTGCTAAGTGATAGGTAACAAGCATCAGTCCTTGAGTGTTCACTGCCGGTTTCGAAGGGAGCACAAACGTTGGAAGGACTAGCTAGTGAGTTAGCGGCGTGCCATTAGACATAAGAGGCTGATCAAGGCAAGCCTCGGAGAAGGTACTCTTGCAATAGCCAACACAACACCAACACTAGCGGTGCAGATAGCAGGAGGTTTACAATTCTTACTAGATTAATGCCACAAAGCTGAAGTAAATAAAGGCATTTTTCCCCCCCTCGGGAGAGAAGACCAGGCTTATTTCTCCCCTTGTGTCTCTTTCCACACAGTCTACTCACAAATATCAGTTGTGGTGATTAAAGCTCTGAATTCGTACACCTGATCGGACAGGTAGAATGTACATACCAATAACAGTGGCACTTCACGCTCTCAGTACAAAGTTTAACAAACCCGTTAGAATTTCCCCCCTGACTATGAAATTGAGCACCTCTGTTAAGCTGCTAGTATAGGTTGGGGATCCTGGGCTTGCTTTGCTTCCAACACATGCCGAGGCCAACTTGGTCCCAGACAACTGATGCAGCACCCACCAAAGTCAGTCTCCCTGTTGGAAATATTTCCTTCCCAGGGCAGGTGGACTGTGCAAATGCACAAGACTAGTTTAATGGAGGTCACGCTTCACAAGACCTTCCCTGAATCAGTCTTGCAACACCCTGTCTAACTAGTCCCTGCCTGCCTGGAGGGGGTTGTTATCGAAGAGTTACAGGAAGGAAACAGAGGTTTGAGGGTAAGTGTATCTGTGAGCAAAATAAATCAGTAGGACAAATGAGGCGGTGGGGGGTGGCAAGGAGCACCCAGGAGCCGGCTCGACTCAGTTTGCTCTCTAATAGGTGACATGCTGGTACTTGAGCCAGGTTTTCGTGCCCTGGATTAAAGAAAAATGATTCCAACATAAGCTTAGATTTTCTTATCCAAAATTTGCCTCTTTTGGTCCACTTGCAGTTGATATGCTGCGGTTTGTCTGTTTGCATACAATTCTCATACAGGAACATCCACGTGAGCATCTGCACTTTAATGTATCCGTCCTTTTGTAGTTGGTTAAAATCAAATAGTCTGCAATGTTGTGGCCAAAGTCTAGGCTCCTAATTTCATCCATAGGTGCCTAAATAGAAGTGTCCCAATGCTGAACCCCACAAGCCCTGCCGGAGCCAGGTGGAAATAAGTGCTTTCAGACTGCGCTGCTTTTTCTGTAGAGCCTAATTATGGACTTAGACGCTCAGTTTTAAACCCCAAGACTGGAACATTTTAGGCTAATTACATTAGCCCAGCATTTCCATCAGCCAGAGGGACAAGCCGTACCCCCTTGGTCAATAAGCTCTGCCCGTCCATGAATCAATTCCACACCCTCGCACTTACACGTGTGCATGCACTTACACGTGTGCATGCACACGCCTCCTAACGGGCCAGCTGTAGAAAGCAGGATGACAGCTCCCCTGCTTCTCAGTCCCCTTAGTTTATCGTCATTCCATCATCTCCCCATTGCCCTCTCAGGTGTGTTTCCTGAGGTGACTGAAGCTTGAATCCCTGTCTGTTTTGAGGAGATAAAGAGGGACTTTGACCCCTGAAAGAGAGACAGTGGGATTCAGCACCCAAAGAGGAACTGCCCTTCCTAAATAGGGACTGTTGGGGGGTGAGGTATCTAATAGTCCTCCCTCCTTTCCCTTTAAATAAACAAACCCTCCTTAGTTTAAATGTAAGAAAACCAGTCTCTTCCACCTTGAGTTTGTATATTTCTCCTTTCTCTGTTTATCCTGGAATGTATAAAGCTATATATATTCCCGTGTGTACATCTGACACATGTTGCTACTGCTCAGACTAACCCCCTTCTGATTTGTTGGGTTTTTAAAATTGATTATTTTGCTTTTAACAGCTTGGAGGGTGGGGGGCAGAAGGAGAGCTGCTTACCCTCCTTTTTGCCTGCACTGATGTTTAATTTCAAAAGTAGCTCTGGGAGGATTTGTCCGATTCTGTCCAATCAGCTTTGAATGGTTTGTTTTTGTTCGTTTTGAAAGCCTTACCTTGTTTTGCATCCTGCATTGTCTCGCCTGTTCCATGTCTGTTGGTCTAATATTTTTGATTTCCCTGTTTCGACTCCATAGCGGATGTTGTTCAGTCACATGGTGCAGTCTTCGTGGAAAGCGCATCCCCTTCTGCCCCCATTTCAGCCCCACAGTTCAGGGGATTCCGGAGAGCCAGTGAGATCAGCATTGCCAGCCAGGTCTCAGGAATGGCAGACAGTTACACTGCTTCCAACATAGCCAACAGTAAGTGTTCCGTTCCCGCCAAGGCGTCTTCTCTCCACTAGTGCACACACCAGGCTGACAAACCTCAGTGCGTAGGACAAGTCTTTCTCTCTCTTTCTCCTCTTTTGTGTGTATTTTTTCCTTCTTTCTTTTCTTTTTTAATTCATGGCCTTGGTTTTGATTAGACACCATATTGTTCCAGGATCTTTCAAACGCTGCACTGTTGCATGCAGGGGCTGAAGTAAAGAGAGTATTTCCTGTTGTTGACATGGGGAGGTTCAATCGCTAGAGCTATGGGGTCCTCTCTGACTGACTGCTTAATTAAGCCGGGTGGAAACTACACAAAACACTAGTCCACAGGTCTACTGGCTTTGCTTGAAATACAAGAGCTTCCTTGTTCAATCAAAGTAGCTCCCTTATCCACTGGAAAGATTATCCTTCCCTGAGTTATTGGCAAAGCCTAGGAGCTCACATACAAGAAGAGCAGTAGTATCTAGAGCAATGGAATAACCTACTTTAGTTGTATTGCTTACCTTTCCTCTGGGATTTTTGGGGAATGTAGCCTTCTTTTTGGGATACTCTCATTTAGAAAGTGGGATGCTCCAAAGCAAAGGGCTGTTATTTCAAACATTCCTATTACTCAGCCAGCAGGATGTTTGTCCTCTTCATATTTTGCTGGAATTGTTGTTATAAGCTTTTATATAGTGCAAGCAATGTACCTGGTGCTTTACAGAGAATAAGATAGACACGGTCCCTGCCCGAGAGCTTACAATCTAAAGATAGGGGGAGGGGAGACAGGGAAGGGGGAACAGAGGGAGAGACAAGGGATGCAACATTCATGAGGATGCGAGAACTCAGGTACACGTTCTTAGCTTGGTTACAGTAAATTGGGAGTTTGCAGATAACAGGTGGGGGATAATCCTGGGTGGGGATGATTAACAGGAGTTAGGAAGGGCAGAGTGGAAGAGGTGGGTTTTGAGGAGGGACTTGAAGGTGTGGAGGGTGGGGTCAAGGCGGACGAGGGCAGGGAGGGAGTTCCAGGCTTGCGGGGCAGCAAGGGAGAAGGGACGAAGGCAGTTGGGGGAGCAGGGGATGGAAGAGGAACAGAGTGCTCGAACAGGTTCGGAGGGAGATCAGAGCAGAGAGGTTGGGGAGGCTGAGGTTGTGAAGGGCTTTGTAGATGAAGACGAGGAGCTTGTCCAGAATATGCTCAGGAAGGGGAAGCCAGTGGAGAGAGGAGAGGCTGCACATGGTCAAAGCGATGGGCCAGGTGGATGATCCTGGCAGCAGAGTTTTGAACAGAGATGAGGGAAGACAGGTGAGAGCAGGGAAGGCCAGCGTGGAGGAGGTTACAATAGTCGAGGCGTGAAATGACTAGGGCATGGATGGGAGTTTTGGCAGAGGAGACAGACAGAAAAGGATGAATCTTAGCAATGTTGTGGAGGGAGAAGCAGCAGGATTTGGCCATGGAGTCAATGTAGGGTTTGAAGTTAAGGTGCGAGTCGAAGATGAAGCCCAAGCTGCGGGCTTGGGGGACAGGGAAGATGGAGACCCCGTCAATGGCAATTGACAGGGAAGAGGGAGAGGAAGGATTGGGAGGGAGATAAAGAGTTCAGTTTTTGCCATGTTCAGTTTGAGTTGGCATTGAGACTTCCAGGCAGAGATATCGGTGAGACGAGCTTGAACAGAGGGGGAAGAGGGAAGGAGTGAAGAGACAGAGTTGAGTGTCGTCAGTGTATAGGTGGTATTGGAAACCGTGGGAGGCAATGAATTTGCCTAGGGATTGGGTGCAGATAGAGAAGAGGAGAGGGCCACGGACAGAGCCTTGGGGAACCCCGACCGAGAGGGGCAGGGAGGGGGAGGAGTTAGGAAGAGATGCATTGAAGGAGCTGTCAGAAAGGTAGGAGAACCAGTCGAGGACAGAGTCCTGGAATCCCAGGGAGTGGAGCGATTCAAGCAGGAGCGAGTGGTCAACAGTGTCGAAGGCAGCGGAGAGATCAAGGAGGACAAGAATAGAGTAAAGGCAGTTGGATTTAGCCACAAGAAGATCATTGGTGATCTTAGCAAGAGCGGTTTCAGTGGAGTGAAGGGGACAGAAGCCAGATTGGAGGGGGTCAAGGGAGGAGTTGGCAGAGAGGAGGCCGAGGCAACGGGAGTAGACAACCCGTTCAAGGAGTTTGGAAGCAAAAGGGAGGAGTGAGACAGGATGGTAATTAGAGGGTTCAGAGGGATCCAGAGTGGACTTTTTGAGGATGGGGGAGACAGTGGCGTGTTTAAAGGCAGAGGGGAAGGAGCCGGTAGAGAGGGAGAGGTTGATGATGTGCAGGAGGAGAGGGGCGACGGTGGAAGCAATGGAAGTCAGGAGGCAGGAAGGAATGGGGTCCAGGGGGCAAGTGGAGGGGTTGGAGGAGGAGAGCAGGGAGGAGATTTCCTCAAGAGAGGCAGGAGGGAAGGAGGACAGGAGAGAGTGGAGGGGAGGAGGGAAGGGGGAGTGGTAGGGGGAGAGGACTTGGAAGCGATTTCTAGGCGGATCTTGTCAATTTTAGAGGTGAAAAAGAGAGCAAGATTCTGAGCAGAGAGAGAAGAGGGAGGAGGAGGACAGGGGGGGTTGAGAAGGGAGTCAAAGGTGGAAAAGAGGCGGTGAGGGTCCTGGGAGCAGGACTCAATGCGTGAGGCATAGTACTGCTGTCTAGTGAGGGAGATAGCAGAGTTGAGCGATGAAAAGCAGAATTTGAAGTGGAGGAAGTCAGCGTGGTAATGGGATTTGCACCAGAGGCATTCAGCAGCCCGGGTGCAGGAGCGGAGATGACGAATGGTGGGGGTGAGCCAAGGGCGAGGGTTACGGGAGCGAGCTGAGCGGGAGGAGAGGGGCAAGGGAGTCGAGGGTGGAGGCGAGAGAGGAGGTGAAGGTGAAGATGGCAGAATCGGGAGGAGGAGGAGACTATTGAGGGGAGAGGGAGGAGGCAAAGTCCTGGAGCATGCTTTGTTTCATGCTTTGTTGACAGGTACTACCCTAAAGTAGAGTGTTCCCTGATTAGAAGGTGAGGTGCAGAGGTAGCAGTGGAATGTCATCTTTTCAATATTTATATGGCCCCCATTACCATAGTATTTGAGTGCCTCATGCTCTTTGATGTATCTATCCTTACAGTGCCCTTGTGAGGGGAAAAAACATGCTTTCCCCTCTGTTTTACAAATGGGAAACTGAGGTGAAACCCAAGGTAACCCAGGACGTCGGTGGTAAACCAGGAAATTGAACGTGGGTTTCCTACATGCCGAGGTAGCACCCGAGCCACTGGACCGTGCTTCCTTTAAAGTGACTAGAGACATGAACCTTACTAGATCTATAATGAATTTCAGCAAACATGAGTTAAATGCAACAAAAGACCAAAGCTTAACCATACACTTGAAGTAGTTTTGTTTGTTTTTGAGCAGTTCACAGGGCTGGACCTAGGACTTTTGCACACCATGGCAACTCAGGCTGCTGCTCTACCCCCTCCTTTCCCTCCCAGAGCTCTGCTACCTGTGCGGGCTACAACGGCAGCACCCAGCACAGAAGCAGTCTCTTCGTCTGTGCTCAGCACCACCACAGAGCACTTTTGTGGAAAGCTTGGGGGCAGAACGTGGCTTCTTCAGGTGGGGATGGATGAGGGGGGGGCCCCCTCCAGACTGCGGGTGGCACAGGTGAGGCAGTGCAGTTCTGGCGGCAGGGGGTGCCATGACCAGGTGGGTGCAGGCTGAGAACAGAAGCCCCCAACCCCCCAAAATTTGCCGCCCTAGGCAAGTGCCTATGTTGCCTGCCCCTAAGTCTGGCCCTGGTGGTTCCAATTCCATATCTCAATTGTGCAGGGGCAGCCATTTTATGCTTCTAGTTGGGAGCTTTTCAGTGAGGGAGGATAAAGAATGTAATTGTTTATCTGAGGCTCCATTTTCCGTTATTAATAAGAAGTTGGAACTATTCCACCACATCTCTGTTTTATCATAGTCAGTGACTCATGTTAATGTATCTTTAGGAAGAACAGATGCCTGCAATTATAATACAGTGGGCAGCCACTACATTATGCATGTCGCAGTGTGCCAACGATTATGGGCATAAATTGTTCCTCTATAAAAGATAACTGATAACCTTGAACAAGTTGGCTCTTGTACACCATTAAGGAATCAAATGGATGTTTTTCACGCCTCCATTGGCAATTGAGGTCTATTTGATTGGTTTGTGATCAACACTTGTTAGATAAATAATGTAAGGTCTGACAGGTGCCTCATCCCAAGTATTTAAAGGTGGCCTGTAAAGGGAAATGGCTTTGTGTCCTTTTTAGCCACTGGAGATGAGGGAAAAGAAAGGCTGGGAATGTTACTTCTTGCATTAGAAATTCAGAACTTGTCTAGCCTGGAAGGCTCTCTGCCTAGCATGGCTGGGGAAAGGACAAAATGGGCAACACTACAAAAGACAGAGTGGAGTAATTGTGAGAGATGCAAAGATTTTTAGGGCATCTTTACACAGAGTTTTTAACAAGGTCCCCTGTTATTCTAGTTATTATGGATTAGTTAACCCACATTAATCATTTGCATGGGGAAAATTTTTTCATAGATTAAGAATGGTTTTTCTGTGTGAAATTTAACCGTGTTTCTTTAATGACAGCTTCAAAGCGTGTAATGACCAGAGAGCAAGGGGACTCAGTTGGACCCAGGCTGTGGACTTGGCGGGGGGGGCGGCTTTGTAAGTGACCTAAGCACCGCTGAGGGGAGGGAGCAGGGCCGCTCCAACAGCAGCCTGAACACCTCTAGAGCGGGCAGGGCCCAGGGTGGGGTGAAGTGCTGGCCAAACCCCGGCCTACTTGTCAAACGTCCTTCCTGGTGAGCTGCTGCCGCTCTGGATGGCAGGGTAGGGGGCAGTGCTGCCTTCATGGGTAAGCCCTGTCCTTAGGCTAGCCACCGGGGTGGCTTTTTACCGGACGCTCCCACAGGCCAAAATGGAAGTGTCAGGTAAAGAATGACCGAACTTACCCTCCACTCAGGAAAACCTTTAGGGGCCCGTAATTGGAACATGAGCCCAGGCGCACCACAGCCGTGAAGAGAGCGCTCAGAAATGAAATATAACCCGTTTTAATCATTGCAGGTTAATAACCCACTAAAAACTCTGCGTAGACAAGCTCTTAATCAGCCTGATTTCATCATTTTGTTTTCAATACCTGCCTAACTCTAAATAATCTATTGGAGGAAGGAAGCCTTCCCTAAAGGCGTAGCACTTTACCCGTAGGTGTAAGAATTAACAATAAGAGACAGCCCCCAAGAAGTTGGTCAGCAACGTAGAGTAGAGCAATTAATGGTCTGGATATAACTGAGGTAAATAAAAAGGCAGGATTTTTAAAAAAAATATTATTATTTTTAAAAAACCTAACATCTCTCTTTTTGGACTCTGGAAAGAAGCCATTCTCTCACCCCCATTACTACTTTGACAATGGGCAAATCATTGTCAGAATTCTGCCTCAGTTTCACCATCCGTAAAACGGGGATGATAATATTAACTTACTGCCTCACTGGAGTCCTGTGTGAGCTAATTAGCGCTTTGAAAATAAAATAGTGTTTCTGGTGAATCAATCCTTCTGAACAGGCTGTGTACGCCCCCATCCTTTTTTCTGTGCATGTGCTGCTACCATCCAGGTGCATCACTCTTTTCGCCGCGTTGGCCAGATGTTAGCACGTCACAGGAATAAGCTGCCTATGGTGTTAGCAAATTTGGGCCTTTCCCATTCTTAAGGTGTTTTTATTTTCTAATCTTATCAGAGCCAGTCTAAGTACACAGTAGGGTTTCCGTGATAAGCTATCTTCACGACATGCTATACCTTGCTAAATATTAATCCACAGCTGGGGAGCAATTCACTTAGAGAGGGGTTTGTGTTTGGCGATTGTTACATGCTCGGGTGGAAGTGCTGAGTTTGCCAGGTCAGAAAGATAAGGCCTCGTAGCATGAAGAGTTTGCAGAGATCACAGGATTCGTTGGGCAGGCCACGTTGACATTCACTCAGTCGCTGGAGCTGGTGTCAACATTCAAGTCATTGGCAGGGCCCCATCTACTCTGCAATCAGGAAACCTATATTCTATGAACAGAAAATCCAGATTCTGCCAGCAAAGTAAATTGTGCAAATGAACTAAATTTCCCAGCATGCCATTGCATCAATTTTGAACATGGCATGTGTTCGGGGTTTTTTAAAAACCAAACAACAAACCCTCCCAGAATACCAGGCAGCCCTATCAGCAGGGGGAGGCTCTTCTCTCCCCTGGGAGGTCATGGGTTGTTCCTCTTCAACAATCATGCCACAGAGTCCCATGGCCTTGGAATATTTACCACTAACACCCCGTTGGCTCGCTCATAATGTTCCCAACTCAGGGTGTAATTCTCTCAGAGGAAATCTCTGCACCAATTTGGCCACATGCAAAAGTCTATGAAAACTGCAGTGATCATAGGAGTGCAGAATTCACGGGACCTTGTTTATTGTTGGTTTTCATTATTCAAACGTAGGGATGGCTCTTGCTCTTTCCTGAACCTGTAGAATCCCCTTGATGGCAGCAGGAATGCATGGATCTGACTGCTGAGTTACCTGCTTGTGTAACTAAAGGAAATGATTTAAAGCCAGTTTGTATAAATCGGTGAAAAAGGCGAATGTGGACATGCTTATTCCAATTAACTTTAAGTCTTTTAGGAATCGGGTTAGAGCTGAACCAAAATAAGACTGTCCACTCATGGGTGTCACAATAGATGAACTGAAGCCGTTGGCAACCCGCCTGGCTGCTTATATGAAAGCTAGTTATTTTTGTAAAGGATGGAAACATCCCCTCTTGAAAATAATTTCCCCTACCCTTACAGGGGTGTATCTGCATGTTTTACTGACTTGAGAAATTGTGACCCCTTCCTGCCTTATGCTTGCAACTTGGTTTTTGTCTTCTTGCCCAGATAGCCTCTAAAGCACAGATTTCCAAACGCTGGGTTGGAATCCCAGGTAGGGTTACAGTACACCGGCTGTAGATAGATAGGATCACGATCCCAATCAATATAACTTAGGGTGTTTTCACATGTGGCGGCACCCACTGCCATTACTGACTGAGTGGGGGGGGGGGGGTGCCATCACTCCAGTCAGGATCCGGCCCAGCTGCCGAACTAGTATGATTCCTCGCCCAGCTGACAGGCAGCCAGGGACTCTGGACCAGGTCCAAGGAAAGCGGACTTTCGGACGTGAACGCCTGCTTTACTCCAGGCCCAGTGGCTGGATCCTGACCGTGGCAAGTCACAGCCCAGGCTAGCCCCCACCATAGTCAGGATCCAGCCCGGTGAAACATCTGGTGGGCACCTTCCAATGTGACCGTAGCCCCCAGTTTAAGCCACACTAAAGCGGGTTAAACCGTGCCACCGTCACACTGGGAAACACGATTACTTGTTTCCGGCTGTCTGGGGTCTCAGTATTATATCTAGGTCGCAAAGTAGGATCATGCAGGCAAAAGGTTTCGGAGCTCCTGCTCTTAAAGCATTGACAGGGTTGGCTTTCTTTCATTGTGAAAAGAGCTTATCTAGAGAGAGGCACTATCAGCCTTCCAGTTCATATAGTTCAGCAGTGGGGAATCTTTTACCTCCATGGGACTGCTTTGAAAATGAGTACAAGCTTTGAGGGCCACATAGAAGTTGGGGCAGGGTGCTTAAGCAATCCGCTTAGGAAGAGGAGGGTCCAAATCATGGATCTGTGCCATAGGTCCGTCCCCTGTCCTTGTGTGCATGCCTTCATCTCTACTCCCTTTCCCTGAGCTCAGTCTTTCGGTGGATGAGAGCAGCAACTGTAGTCAATGGCCTGATCCAGAACCGGGAAAGGGGCTAAATAAAAAGTGGCCACAGGCTACATTTGGCCCCTGGACCTGAGGTTCCCCACCTCTTCTGTAGCTCATCCTGCTGTTTAAAACATGATCTGTCCTGCTTGAAGGACCAAGCTCAGATGTCTCCAGGCCAGCTGCTGCCATTCTGTTGTGCACAATTGAGATTTTACCTCTTGCTTGCTATGGAGCTCTGATATTTGGTTCCTGTCTCCATCATGATACAGAGCACGGCTAGGGTTTATAGTGTGGAGATATATCTGCCATTGTAGTGATCTGTAGCCATAAACCCCCCTTTGCCATGGATGTTCAAATCCACCCACCCACCCCTCTCTTGTTGATGCTACATCTTATGGAAGAACAGCTGTGCTCATACGTGCAAAGCTATGGGTTTTAAAAGGAGGATTCCTGGTGCCAGACCTTGTTAGGACTCTTGAGTAAATCCAGGTGCTTGATGTTTAGCTGATCATCCATCCACTCCTACTCAATAAGGCAAATAGACAGGTCTAAAATAATAGTTTCTATGAAGGTGCAGATCTAGACCAGTTGCTTCCATTCAGGAGATCATGTGAAACAATCATGGGGGATGGGGGGGTTGATGGTGTATTTTTCTGCCTTGTTAATTTCTGGAGGACAAAAATTATGTTGTGTTTTTGCATGCGTGTGCTGTGATAATAAGTGTGGTTTTTGTTTTTGTTTTGTTTACTTTGTTCCTTTTAGAAAACAAAAATCATCTTAATCATTCCAGAGGGTTTAGCCTTCTGTCCCTACTTGCCCTCCCACACAAATCCCCCACTCAAACCTCACCCAAAAGGCGTAGGCCACACAAAATTGAAATGTCCCAGAATCACTTAGGAAGAAGGCTCGAGGGGTCATCGAGTCAGGAGTCGGACTCTATCCTACAGATACCAGACATGGACATCACAAAAGGTATTCTGGAGAGGGAAGCTAGCCATCTGACTAATCTCCACTGCTATCTTCTAGGGACAATAGCCACCTCCAGAACAAATCTGTCTGCTTTCCCAATGGCACTTGCAATCGTATGGTGTTTAACAAATGTTTGTTTGCACTTGCCCTGAAAGATTAACTGTCACGCTGCTAGCCTTAGAGCACACGCTCTGTTTTTAAAAGCATCTGCACTTCTCCTGAGCACCTGTCACAGTCCTTTTCTGGGGTGATGGAGTTAAGTCTTCGCTGTCCTATTCCAAGGATCCAACATCAAGCAAGGACAGAGCTTGCATGACAAGGGGAAAGCTGGGACTTGGTCATTGCTGGGCTTGACTATCATTGGCCCAAGCTCTGTGCGGTACAGCGGGCCCTCTCTCCATGCCCTTGATTCTTGGCGGGGGATGCTGCTCTGCTTGTAGCGCCCGTTGGTTCAGTACCAAAAACTCATTGTGCCTCGTACACAGATCAGAATTTTCCAATTGAAAAATTTCCACTTTTAAATTAGAAAATAGCACTTCCTTAGTGTGAAAGCTTTTTCCCTAAACCCCCTGCCCCCCTCTTTCAATTGTTGGTTTTTAAAAAAATTGTCCAAATTTTAAAAAAACTTTTCTCCTTTATTTTTGTCAAGTTTTTTTTTTTTTTTTTTTTTTTTGGGGGGGGGGGGAAGGGGCGGGGGAGAGGGAACATTAAAGTACGGACAGTAAAAATATTAATTATACGTATTGCATTTCTTTTCCTGGTGAAAACCTAAACCAAGTTTTGACCAGCTCTAGCCATGGCCCTGTCCTCAGGACACCCTGCCATTGCTCCTGATGGAGAGGCAGAATGGGGAGATGGCTACAGAGGGAGTCTGTTTGCAGGTTTTTGGAAGCAGCTGGATCCCTTTGCGCTCCACAAAACTAGACACTGGTTGGCTGTGCTGGGAGCCTGATAGAATTTGGGATCACTTTGTTTCCAGTAACCAAGGCTGCAATCTAAAATAATCATGGTACAGCTGCTATTTTAAAGTCCCATCAATAAACTGGCAACAAGTTAGACTACAAAAAGGGAGCTAGACAAAGCTCAGAGTCACCATCAAAGTCCCAGCTTGTAACCTGCATGCAGAGAAGGAAGTATTCTCCTAACACACCAATGCTCTGTCACCTGTGTGCCTCTTTCTTTTCCTCTGGCTGCTTTTTCCTCACCAAGCATTTGAGAAGGGGGTGGAGGCTACTACACAGCCCCTCTTGCTTGGGTACTGACCTGCTGTCACTGTAAAGCCTAACACACAGTTATTGTTTAACATGTGGGGAGGAACTGGAACGGTAAGTGTTCAGAAGCAGTGGGTTTCTTGTGAATTGTCATTGGCTCTCAGACTGTGGCCTGCTCTTTAGACTATTGTATTGTATAAGCACTGGGTAGCAAGGCAGCAGGCGGGCACACAAGAGGATCTTTCTCGCAAGGAAGAAGTTGAAGAACCACTGTCTAGCTAAAGTGTCTGCACTTGTTCATTGTATTTGGGAGGTTAAATCCCCAGCTGCATGCATGTATCCTCGCTGCTGTTGGCCTCATTGTATTATGGTCTGTTGTACAGTTTCGGAAGTGGTTTAGTAACACAAGGCCGTTGTCTTCTTTTATTGGCCTGTACGTTACCCTGTAACTACCAACTTCCCTTGCAACCTCTTCCCACCCTGGTAGCTTCTAGTGTTGCCCTGAGAACTGCTTGTAGTTTCATCACTTTACACCCCACCCCAACATGTTTATTCTCAAAGCTAAAATTCTCAATTCCCTCAGTGCTGGAGCTGTGGAACTCCCCACCACTGGAGGTCAGTCCCCCACAGAGGTGAGCATATTCCTGCCACATCTTTCCAAACACCACCTGTCTGCAGAGAGGGACAATTTGAGACCACTTGGACCCCCCCCCCCACTCCCAGATCACCTCCATAATGCAAGCAACTTCCCCCCATAATGGCATTGTACCTGCCTTAGCAACTAACCTGCTTTTAATTTTTCACATCTGCTTTCGATATTCCTAATAGAATCTTGGATTTTAATTGGGTTTTTCCCCCCCACAAAAAGTGAAAATTAAAAGGCAAAGAGGAATCCTAGGTCTTTGACTTTCATGGAAATGAAGTAGTTCAGATGATCTCTTTTTTTGGACTAACTTCTGTTGGTGAGAGTCTGAGCTTTTGGGCTATACAGGGCCCTTCCTCGGGCTGGTAACAAGTCAGAACATTGCTACATACACGAGGAAGGGCTTCATGTGGCCTGAAAGCTTACATACTCTCACCAACAGTAGTTGGTCCAATAAAGGGGATCTGAACTACTTTGAGTGTTTTTAGATGAGACACCCTCATACATGGACACGTCCATTTGGGGGACATCTCATTTGAATACAGTGCGTGGGCGTGGGCACTCCTTTGCCCAGTCAATGCACGTACCGTATTCAGACGTGTAGGCATCTTTCTCCGTGCGCAGCAACAGGACAAAGTCCTTGCTTGGTGTATTTCTTAAAAAGCTGATTTGACCTGTCATCATGGCCCTTGCCCACTTGGAAAAACAAAACAACAAAAATCCTGTGCATAGTCACACACCACCTGCAGCAGAAACTAACATTGCCCTGTCAACTTCACCCAGGCCAGACATCAGAGCTGCAATATCCACCTCCAGAAAGATGCTCCATCAAGCAAGTTCACTTTGCAGCACACCCTGAAGACTGTCAAATGTGTGAGAGAGAAACAGGGAGGGGCGGGGAGAGAGAGTTCCATATTCATTGACCCTATCCCCGAGGAGTACCGACAATCAGAGCTTCTGTCTAATCTAAAAATCATTCTCATTATTGTAAAAGGGGTTTTATGAGCTCATTGCTACTCAAGTATCAGCAAGAGACTCCTGGGAATGTATAAAAGGTCATTACTACACTTGCTGGGCATGGAATCAGCTGGCCTATGCACCCCAGGTGTAAATTAATGGTCTATTAATACCTGCCCTGCAGTGTCTTTCTGCTTGATTTAATAAACAATCTCTAATGCTCTGTGCCTCTTACTTTCCTTGACTGGCTCCCTGATGCTGCAAGCACTGTTGAAATTTAACTCCATCTTATGCATATATAATATCAGCTGAGGGAGAATTTTCCAGCACGTGTGGCATTTAGGGTGATCAGAAAACCCAGAGCCTGCAACTGGGACAGCCAGCTTTCTTTCCCATTTTCCTTAAACAAGTCTTGCTTTTTCCTTAGTTGCTGCCAAGTGGTGGGGAACCAAAAGGATAGACTATGCTCTCTACTGCCCCGATGCGCTGACGGCCTTCCCTACAGTAGCCTTACCACACCTCTTCCATGCCAGCTACTGGGAATCGACGGACGTGGTCTCCTTCCTGCTCAGACAGGTGTCCTTCAATAGCTTCTGCCCACTTACTTTTTCTCCCTTGTGCCTAACTGATGCTGGAAAACGTTTGGGGAGTATTTCTCCTCTGCTGCACCCTCCACAACACTTCTTCGTGGGAGCCCAATGCATAAAGGGAGGTGAAAATATCCCCTTTGCAACTACAGAGACATCTTTCTTTCCCTTTCCCTTGAAGTACAGCATGTTAAGCCAGTGGAGAGAAACCTCAGGCCCAGGGACCAAATGTGGCCTGCAGTGAGTTTTCATTGGCCCCTTTCCAGTTTGTAGACCTGGCCTTTGGATTCAGTTCTTACCCCCAAGTGCTGAAAGACCGAGCTCAGGGTAAAGACGCAGAGAAGGGGGCATGCACGCAAGGACAGGGGACGGATCCATTGCACAGATCTATGATCTGGACCCTCCCCTTCCTGAAGCACCCTACCCCACCCCCAATGTCTATGTGACCCTCAGAGCTTGTACTCATTTTTAAAATGGCCCCTGGGAGGGAAAGGCTCTCCACCCCTCGTATGAAGGGCATGTTCTCACGTACGGCTAAACTGAATTGTCTTGTACCTCGGTATCGTTTATACATCAACCAATGATGTCCCAGGGAGGGAGGCAAAGTATGTAACTCTTGAATAATGAGGAGTTCCCTCATTCGAATTACCTAACAATGTGAACGCTTTCCATGTTTGGCTGGTGAACACAGGATTGAAATTGTCCTCAGGTTGCAGTGCAGAGTGTCTCTCCTGCAGAGAATTCTGTGGCTCCCACAGTCCCTCCTCCCCTGCCCCAAGGGATAGAGGTCTTGCTGGCTCTCAGTGCTGCAGGAGTCACTGACAAGGCTGCTTTTCCTTTAGGTGATAAGACATGAAAATTCGAGCATCCTGGAGCTGGATGGCAAGGAGGTCTCTGTGTTCACCCCATCCAAGCCCCGGGAGAAGTGGCTGCGCAAGAGGACCCACGTTAAGCTCAGGGTAACAGTGTTGTCATGGCCCGTCCCCACAAGCGGAGCTGTTCAATGCAATGATATTGTCTGTGGGGTTTTTAGTAAGTGCACAGGCATGTTTCAAAGGCCAAACATTCAATTCACTTGCCAGCACAATTAGATTGCAAGGGGGTGGGACCCATTTTTGTAATGTCGTTATACAGTGCCTAGCACAAAGAGGCCCTGGTGTGTGATGGGAGCTCCTAAGCACTAACAAAATAGATAATTTGTGTTTGTAATGGCAATGTAAAATAAGGGCTTCCTTTTTTAAAATGACCCAAATATATGCAAGAATGCAAGCAGAGGGATCCTCAGGCATGTACAGCTCATGCAGACCTTCATGCTAAGAGGAGCCTAACCAGGGTCTCCAAGAACAGCAACGCACAACTCTGCCGTTCCTAAATACACCGTCAGGGTTCCTCCTTCTCCTGGAAACCAGCCACAGCTCCCCACTCCCCTACTTACCTCTGCAGAGATTGGGCAGGGAAGCATCAGCCTTACCACTTCTCCCAATGCCAGTGTGGGGCAGCTGGGCAAGTGGCCAGGGAATTATTAGAGGGCCAGGTGGTTATCCAGGGCAAGTAGACAGGAGCCCTAGATCCAGGAGGGGAAAGCACTTGGTGGGGCCCTGTTGGAGCATATTAGGCCCCACCCTTTCCCTCCTGAGCTGATTATGTCATCTCCCTACAGCTGCACATAGTTAATGTACCTGGCCACTCCCCCTCCCTAGGTCCAGAAGAACTATCAGCCCAGAACAATCTGGGTTGGTTATCTGCTGTATCAGGTTGGATCCAGCCCTCTGTGTTACTTTCCCTGAGTTAGGTCTTGTAATCTTCCTTCCGGGAATTTCCATTGCTCTGCTTCTAGCTCTGCTCACCCCCTTCCTTGCCTGCTTTCCTATCCCCCTGTCTAGTTTCTGCAGTTCCCTTCCCCCCCATAGCTTCTTCAGTCCTCCCCTCTACCCTCGTTACCTTCTCTCCGGCCTCTGGAATGAGTTGAGCACCCTCTCTCTAGAGTGCTGCTGAGAGGCCATCCTACCTTCTCTTACCCCAGACACCTGCGTTACCTGCAAATACAAATCCTGTCCTGCAGATGGCTCAGCAACTGAACTGCTGGGAATCTAACTTGTTCTTATTTTCTGCAGAACGTCACAGCCAACCACCGAATCAACGACGCTGTGGCTAACGAAGATGGTCCCCAGTCCTTAGCAGGAAGGTTTATGTATGGTCCGTTAGACATGGTTACGCTTACTGGAGAGAAGGTACAGTTTTCATTATCCATCTGTCTAGTAGAGAAGAGGTTTAAACCAGGGGGTCCTTCAAATCGATGAAATATTTAAAAATAGAATAACCCAGGGGATTTGCACAATGACACCTCCTGGATTTATTGTACTCCAGTATGGCTTTGTTCATGGGTTCTATTATTGAATGTGCCTGGCACATTAGAGATGGGTCCCCAGCCCAGACACTTTACAGTCTAGCATAGTTAGACAAGGGAGACAGGGACATAGGGAGAGACAGATACATTCATGAAGGTGGGAAGCTGCAAGTGCAGGCACTTAGTTACAGTTAAGAGGGAGACAATCCTATGATGAAAGAACTCCAGGATATTGTACCTTGTGTGTTGCCAAATATGTAAAAGTTTGGAGCATAGGGGGTGTTAATTACCTTACACAGAGCAGTTAGGAGTAGTTCACACATTCAGAGATAACAGGGGGTATATGGTATGCCTTGCCATAATGTGTGGGAATCCCCTCTGCTCCGTCTTACACCTTATGGCAGGCGTGGGGAACCTTGGGCCCGGATCCAGATATGGGCTATGGCTAGTTTTTATGTGGCTGAAATAGGGCACCCCTTGGGGTTAAGTCTTTTTCAGGATCTGTGCCTCAGTGAGGTCAGCCTACACGGGATCTTCAGTTTAGTCCTTTATTGCAGTATGTATATGTATACACGCACCCACGCACATAAAATACAATCCTTACACCGTCCTGCGCTCCACCTAGTGCTCATGCTATAATGCTCCGTCATAGACCTCTCTGGGTACCTTTATCATTGGCCCTGGCCAGACATTTTTATTTATTTATTTCATTAAATTTATTAGCCGCCCCCTCATGCCTATGGCATCTCGGGGCAGCTTACAACATCATAAAAACACAATAATAATAAAATCAACAACAATAAGAACACCGGACCCACGACAATTTATAAAACATCACTAAAGCCAACCCACCCTCTCACTCTCCCCTCCGAAGGCCTGGGCGAACAGCCAAGTCTTGCAAACACGTTGGAAGGCCAACAGGCCCGGGACCAGGTGAGCCTTCTCTGGGAGGGAATTCCATAAACGTGGCCTGGCCACCGAGAACGCCCTCTCCATTGTGGCCCCCGCTTTACACGGGGGACCTCCAAAAAGGCGCCCCCGGTGGACCGAAGGGATCGCTCCGAGGCGCGGAGGGCGAGGCGGTCCCCAAGATATGAGGGGCCCAGACCGTGCAGGGCTTTATAGATCAACGCTAACACCTTGAATCGGGCTCGGTACACTATAGGCAGCCAGTGCAGAGCGCGGAGCACCGGTGTTATGTGCTCACGCTGCCCCGTCCCCGTAAGGAGACGGGCAACTGCATTCTGAACTAGCTGCAGCCTCCGAACCAGAAACAAGGGAAACCCCACGTAGAGCATGTTGCAGTAGTCTAGCCTCGAGGTGATGAAGGCGTGAATGAGTGTGACCAGATGTATGGCCGAAGCCTCCGTACCAGATACAGCTGGCGAAAGGCAGTTTTAGCCACCGCCTCCACCTGCCGATCCAGACAAAGGCCCAAATCCAAAACCACCCCCAGACTCCGAACCTGAAGAGCAACAGGCAGGCGAACCCCCCTATCAGGGGGGCCAGCACCTCCCCCGCCCTCCCCACCACCATCACCTCCATCTTATTGGGATTCAGCCTCAGTCTGCTCTGCCGCATCCAATCTGCCACGGCCTCCAAACGTTGGGAAAGTAATGAGACAGCAGGACCTGGGTCAGATGAAAACGAGAGGTACAGCTGAGTATCATCAGCATATTGGTGACATCGCACCCCGAACCATCTCACGATCTCCCCCAGGGGCTGCATGTACACGTTCAATAATAGTGGAGACAGAATGGAACCCTGCGGAATGCTGCAGGTCAAGGCCCGGGGGCTAGATGTTTCAGCCCCCAGCACCACCCGCTGGCTTCTACCCAAGAAGAATAAGTGGAACCATCCAAGGACCGTCCCGCCCAGACCCCCAAGGTCTCGCAGCCGTCTCAACAGCAGCCCATGGTCCATGGTATCAAAAGCGGCTGAGAGATCTAGCAGAATCAAAAAGGTTGAACATCCTGTGTCCATCTGATCATCCAACAAGGCCACCAACGCTGTCTCGGTACCATAGCCGGGGCGGAACTCAGATTGAAAAGGGTCAAGGAAACCGATGCTGTCCAGATGTGCCTGGAGCTGCCAAGCCACTGCCCGTTCAATAACCTTCCCTAAAAAGAGAAGATTAGAGACAGGTTGGTAGCTGGCGAGTGCGTCCACATCCAAGGATGGCTTCTTCAGCAGGGGGCGCACCACCGCCTCCTTGAGACCGGGCAACAGCCTCCCCTGCCGAAGGGATGCGTTAACCACCCCAATATCTCCCTGGAGGCTTTCACCAACCAGGACGGGCATGGGTCTAATTCACAACTAGTGGCTCTAACAGACCCCAGGACATCCACCGCATCGGCCGGCATCACTTTCTGAAACGTCTCCCAGAAAGATCGACCAGACGGTGCCTCCATAACCTCATGCTCCTCACTACCTGCTTCCAACCCAGTGTCGAAGTTACTCTGGATCTGAGCGATCTTGTCTGCAAAATAGGTGGCAAACTCCTCACAGCGGGCCTGGGACAAGTCCCCGTCCAGGCGGAGGGAGGCCGGACTGACCAGCCCCTGCACCACCCCGAACAGCTCCGCTGGACACGACTTTGCAGACGCTATGAGGGCAGCAAAGAATTCCTTCTTTGCTGTCCTCGCAGCCTCAACATAGGACCGCAAATGGGTCCTATGGAGAAGTCAGTCAGATTCAGAGGGAGTCCGACGCCAGCGTCACTCTAGTCTCCTGCCTACCCGCTTCATACACCGCAGCCCCTCGGTAAACCAAGGGGCCCTGCGGTGACAAGACGGAGGCAGTAGACGTCTCAGAGCCACCCTGTCAGTGGCCTCCCCCAGCAAGATGTTCCAATGCTGGACCAGCTCATTGACTGAGCTGTAGCCAGCCTCTTCCTGTGCAGCTCCTGGCTGTGAGCTGGCTTAGTCCTCTGTGAGACAGAGCTCCTGCCTCTCTAGTGATCTCTTCTGTCAGGCTCCCTTCAGTCCATTTCCCTTGGCCAAGCACAAGTCACGATTCAGGGTACTGGTTTTGACCTATAAAGCCCTATATGGCCTTGGCTAGACTTACCTGCGGGACCGCCTCGCTCTCCATGCTCTGGAGCAGTCTCTGCTGCAGGCGTCCTTCTCAAGGTCCCCTGAGTGGCCGGGGGGGGGGGGGCACTATGGAGAGGGCATTCTCGGTGGCCACACCTAGGCTATGGAACTCCCTCCCCGTGGAGGCCCCGGTGGTGAGGGAGATGGGGTGTAGGGTGCGGTGGGATGGGGGTGGGTGGGTGCGGTTTGGTTTGTGCCTTCCCTTTTGTTGTATTTTATGGTTCTGTTGTTTTTGTGTGTTGTTAGCCACCCCGGGCTGCTTGGAGCAGGGTATTAAATTATTTTATAAATAAATAAAATTCCTCCTATAGCCAGGCTCCCTTCACTCCATTTCTCTTTAGGTGGGCACCTGCTCTGCATATCCTTCTGGCTGGGCACACTCTCTCCTGAAGCCAGCTATGTAACAGAGCCCTCCCTAGCTCCTACCTCTCCTCTGTCTCTCTGGCAAATTATATAACTTAGATTCCAGAGCTGGCCTGGCCACACCCGAGCTCAGCTGGCCCCACTCAGACTCACAGCGTCCAGAGACCAACACCTGTGCTCTCTTAGGTGCTGTCCTCCTTTGGCCTGTCACCTGTACCTCTCCTTAGTGCCTGCTATGCCGTGATTCCATAGTAGAAGCACCTGCACCTTCCAGGCCAGCGCTACCACCCGAATAGGTCAGGCTCTGCCAGACAGCCTGTCCCTATTATACTGACCCCTTTCCCATTCCTGGCCCCAGCCCCTGGCCCCAGCCCCTACCCCCAAGCAGTGAAAGGCTGAGCTCACTCAGAGATGAGAGCACGCACACAAGGATAGTGGACAGATCTCTCCAGGGCACAGATCCACACTCTGGACCATCTTCTTCCAGAGCCCCTTCCACCCCCAACTTCTATGGGGTTCTCGAAGCTTGTACTCATTGTTTTAATTAGGCCCCTGGAAGGGAAAAGGTTCTCCACGCCTGCCTTACAGCTTCCTAGAGGTGAGCGTAGAAGGAAAACCTCTGTTCAGATCTAGTTTGGATTTGTCTTTGTTACCAAACATGAGGATTGCATCTGTACCCAAACTGGAGAATAAGCCCCAGCTGACTCTGGTAAGACCTGCTGGAAGCACCTGGGGGTTCAGATACAAAGCCACCAGCTTTCATTTCAAAGAGATTTGGATTTCAGGTCTTGAGTTTGACTGGATTTTACATTCTCTATATTTGCAGCATTTGTAATGTTGACGACAGAGTAATAGGAGCAAGAAAGTCTATCCTACTTGTCCTCTATTGCAGGGATTCTCAAACGGGGGGCTAGGGGGGATGGAAAGTGTTTTGTGGGTTGAAAAGGAGCACAGCTGGTAAACTCCTGGTCCACTCTGAATTTCCAAAAGGATGGCATAGCATCCAAGGATGACGATGAGATTGAGGGGAAGCAACAGGAGAGTAGAAAGGGTGATAAGAAGGAGGGAACAAGGTGTAGGTCTGCACATGTACTGAGGGGGAGGGCTAGGGTTGCCACCAAAATTTGCATAGGTGGCAGCCCTAGGGAGAGCCTCATGGAGAAGTGCAGTCTCAAATGTCTGAGAGCCCCATTGTTGTTGTCTCCTGCACTACTCTGCAGGGTGACTGGCTTTTCTGATCTCTTCCTCGGCATCGCAGAGCCAACCATTCTCCTCTTCCTCCCAGGTGGATATTCACATTATGACGCAACCCCCATCGGGAGAGTGGGCTTACTTTGACACCGAAATCAGCAACAGCAGCGGCAGGGTTTCCTACCTTATCCCTGAGAACAAACGTTTAGGGATCGGCGTGTATCCTGTCAAAATGGTGGTCAGGTGCTGTCCTGTTTACCTATCATGTGTCACTGTAGCAGGACCTGGTTGTACAATAGGAAATGCTTTCTAACGGAACCTGAGATTGTGTTAACGTGTGACATGCTGATTTGAGGGACAAATGAGCTTTTGCTCTAGTGGAGCAGACAAGGCACTTGGGAGGGGGCTGGTGTCTCTTCTTACCTTCATGTCAAGACCACAAGTACTAGTTCATGTCCTAGCACAGGGTGAGCAAACTGACTCTAGACCTACATGTATTTCCTAGTCAGGGCTAGTCCCAGGCCCCGTGCTGCCTTGTTGGTCCTGTGTCTTAGTTCATTGCTGCAAATCTCCGCAGTCAAGACCTCGCAGCACCAGATCCACCTGCCAGTCACAAAGCAGGAGAGATTCCGTCTGAGAGATGCTTCAAAGTGGCAAGTGCATCACACTGAGAGCCATAATACACATGTGCGGCAAATGTGTATTGTGGCTCTCAGCCGTATGAAGATTCTGATATTCAGCTCTTGAAGTTGAGAAGTTTGCCCACCTCTGTGCTAATGCATATAGCCACATTGTGTCCTTGAAGTCAGCTGAGCTCCATTATCTTCACTGGGCACGGCCGTGCTTGGCGCATCAATGCTACCTAGAACAAAGGCTCCATCAAGGGAGTGTTCATTACAAATGGTGGAAAGGCATTAAGGAATTAGCAGCCAAGCTTTCCTTCCCTGAGAATAACAATAATGGTTCCTTAGAATGTAGATTGGACAAGGCTGAAATCACTGAAAGAGTTAAAGATCTGGCCGTACAGAATGATCTCTTAGCTATTTAGGCAAGCAAAGTTGCCACCATTTACACAAAGGTGAAGACTTGCTGTGCCTTGGAGCAATACCTCCTCAAAATTGCAGGATCCGAGCCTGAGGAGAGTGATAACAACCCTCTTTTGGTTTGATTTATTAGAAACTGCAGTGGTAAGAGGTAGGAGAGACCATATTCCCTAGTCTCGTAGACTCTGTTCTTGTGAGCTACAAGAAATTGAGACTCTGAATCATGTGCTCTTCCTTTGTCTGCACTATAAAGAGCTTAGAGCTGCATGGATCGATCCTCTTTTCCATGACTCTCCTCTGCTATTACAGGATAGATTGATCATTCTACTCTCAGCGACAGATCTGGAAAAGACCAAGGCCTTGGCCCGCTATCTTAAACTTGTTCAGAAAGAGTGGGAAGCAGTAAAGGAATAGGATTGTATGGCTCAATATTAATGCCAATATATGGTTTCTGATTGTATAGGAAGCTTTTTTTTCTGTCTACTGCCCTATATAGTTGTTAGCTGTCCTTCTCAGTTTCCTGTTCCACCCTGCCTGTTAGACATTAAGGCTGATTGTTCTTTTATATTATCTTATGTTGTTCTATAATTGTTACTTTGTACTCTCTACTAGATTGTTATAGCAAATTGCTGGATACAATAAAGATACATACATACGCTGGGCATGGACTATAAATAGGCTTGCACAGATATTTCTGAGGGAAAACCTATAACACAGGTGCCAGAATCCAGAGAGACCCCAGCTTGACATTCAGATCCCTGACTGAGATTTCACAGCTGTTAGTTGGGAAAGTCTATCAATTCTATGGTGGACATTGTCATAATAACATAGCCCCTCCCAATACCTGCCACAGTTTAGGGGCTGGGGAAGTCGTAGCACTGCCTCTTGGGCAGACAGGAAGCAGAGCGGGGGGAGAGACAGAAGCCAGGAGTAAAACCTGAGACCTAGCCCTGTACCTTAGCTCCATGTTCAGCCTATCTTCCTCTTGGAGTAGATGCCAGTTAGACCAGGGTACGGTCGTCTGTACAGCATTGCTTGTCCTAAGAAGCATGATGGGCCAGGTCCTCAGCTGGTGTAAATCAGAGTTACTCCATTGGTTGCACCAATTTACAACATCAAAGTATCTGTGCCTGGGAGTGAAGACCCTTCACAAATGAAATTTCCCTTCTCTTCAGCCAGAGTTACGTATGTGAAGTGAGATGTAGGATCTACTTTCAGTTGTAAATTTCTGGTTGATTTTCCACAGGGCTCTTAAGTTGTTGTTACTGTTCATCCCTCTCTGTTTCCAACCTGTCTGTTGTTTCCTTCTCCTATTCTTTCAGGGGTGACCACACCTACGCGGACAGCTACATCACTGTCCTACCGAAGGCGACCGAATTTGTGGTCTTCAGCATCGATGGTTCCTTTGCCGCCAGCGTTTCCATAATGGGGAGTGACCCCAAAGTCCGAGCAGGGGCGGTTGATGTTGTAAGGTCCGTGTGCAGAACGGGAGAATGCTTTCCAGTGGCAATTCTAGGTTTAAACCGAGTGCTAGTCCAAGTCTGTCACTATTAGCGTTTATTACATTATTATTAGTTCTGTTACTCTTGAAAACATTCATAGAATGTCAGAACTGAAAGGGACCTTCCGCGTTCTCTAGTCCAACCCCCTGCTGAACGGATGCCTGTGCAGCCTCCCTTTGAAAACCTCCAGAGAGGCAGGTCCTACAACTTCCCTAGGCAACTTGCTCCATTGCAGCACAGCACTTACTAGGAAGCAATTTTTCCTGATACTTAACCAAATCAAATTTTAGTTAGGCGTACGGCAACTGCCACTGCCTAGCACAATGTGTGTGTATGTATGTATGTATATATATATAATATATATATAAAAATATAAAATATGTAAAGACACAGTATCTGCAAACAGATGCACACTGCATAAGCCTATTGCAACAAATAACTAAATAAAACACAATATTAATGAGCCAACATATAGCATAATAATTGCATAATTCAAATTATTTCACTAACTATCATGAGGCTATATAAAATAATTTTTAAAATGTAAATTGAATATTTACAAGTAAAAACTGCTGCTGCTAGAAAAGTTGCCAGTTTTCTTTCAGTGGAAAACTCAAAATGTTGGCACAAACAAAACAATAGAACAACAGAACTGTTATTTAGTGTCGATTGTTACACCAACAACCATCAAAACTATATAAGATAGTCAGAAGATTTAGGTGTTCGAAACACACATAGGGTATCTGTTACGAAGAGAAGTGGCGGCGGCTGCAAAAGTTGCCAATTTTCTTTCAGCGGAAGGCTCAGAATGTTGACAGAACCATATTAATTTTTCAAGCTTTGAAAACCCAGCTAATCTTTCAAGTGTAGGAGTAAGTGTTGTTGTTGTTAACTCAATAAAGAACAAACACTCAAGTACATAATGTACTTTGTCCTCCACCATCGCCATGCCACACAGGCAAATTCTTTCTTCCCTGTGTATTTCATATCTACGTCCCACAGTTAATGCCGTGTCCATTAAGGACATTCTCAGCCTTGTTAAATGCATCCTTAATGGTTTTCTCAAATCTAGCTGTAGGTAGGATGCTAAGCCAGAATGAGGAAACCAATGTATGTAGAGGGGTGCCGTTTTTGGAAAGCGAATAGTAGCAATATCTTCTTGCCGAAAAATATCATTTATTCTAAGAATGCCAATTCCTTCTCTTGCGATGATATAAATCTGTTATCATCCTGCACCAAATACCCCAAATCCATTTGTGTAAGCTGTGTTGTTATAAAGACATATTAGGGTGAATATAAGGAGTAAATATATTGTTGTTCTTCAAGGACACACATTTTTGGAAAATGATTTGGATTCAGTATTAAAATAGAAAACCAGAATTTAAAGATTTTCTTTGGCAGATAAGCTCCTATGGATTCAAGCCCTGTTTCAAGCCTGAGTATTGCTGCCGGAACAGCTGGCGGCAATCCCAAAAGTTTTCTTAGAAAAATATTCTGAGGTATTTCTATAGAAGAATCGGTTTTATACCTTACCAAAATCTACTTGCCTGTTTACCTGCGGGACCGCCTCACTCCCCGGGTTCTGGATCGGCCCCTGCGGTTGGCTGGGAGCGCGCTGTTAGAGGTCCCTCGGGTGTCTCGGGGGGCCACACAGAGCAGGGCGTTCTCAGTCACTGCACTGCGCCGCGCCTGTGGAACTCCTTCCCTTCCCGGCGGGGGCGCAATTGGCCCCGGACCTTCCGGAAGAACTGTAAAACATGGCTGTTCTTTCAGGCATTTGGCAAGGGGGAGGGTGGAGTGGGTAGGAATGAGGGTTAGGGGTGAGGGTGGAGTGGGTAGGGATGAGGGTTAGGGGTGAGGGGGAGAGTGGAGTGGGTAGGGATGAGGGGGAAGGGTTAGGGGTGAGGGTGGAGTGGGTAGCGATGAGGGGTGAGGGGGAGAGTGGAGTGGGTAGGGATGAGGGGGAAGGGTTAGGGGTGAGGGTGGAGTGGGTAGGGATGAGGGTTAGGGGTGAGGGGGAGAGTGGAGTGGGT